>CM047394.1:35197681-35797681 GCA_026123125.1 Chironomus striatipennis
GTGAATTGAGGAAGTTCATGGTTGTTGCTATAATTATGGGTTCTAAAACAATCGAAATTGCTAATTGCGTGTCCAAATTTTTGAAAATTTGAAGACCAAGATCAAATGTTTGGAATTACATTAACGAAAATTTTTTTGAGACATAATTTATAAACAACCCTCAAAAAATGAGTGAAAAATATTTAAAAGGAACGCCAAAAAGTTAAAGTGAATGATGAATGAGTCAAAAGTTTTCTAAAAATGGCTTCTCACATAAGGGTTCCCGAAGTCTCGGTCTCGACAAATTTTCGAGACCGAGACCGAGACCGAGAATTCCCGGGATTTCCCGGGAAGTCTCGACTTTAATTCTACAGTAAATTTTTGAAATTTTTTAAGTGTTTTGCAATTTTTATGGCATTTTCATGCTTGTTACAAATGTCTGATTTAGAGAAAATTCAAAAAGATAATAAATTTTGGTTTTTTAACACAAAAATTTATGAAAATTATGAAGATAAAATTTTATTTTCCTTCATATAAATCTTAACCCATCTTTCATACATATTTTCAGAATATCAAAAATCAGTTAATTTGTTCGCTTCATAAGTAGTAAATGTTAGTAATTTTCTTATAAAGTTTTAAGAATTTAACTTTTGAAAATTTATTTTCGGATGTTCTTTTCTCAAAAAAAAAGCTTAGATTAATATTTTTTTAGCTAAAACACAGAGATCAAAGTCGACTTTTTCGGCTTAACTTATTTTCTAATATCTCTCAATACGTAACGGTTTTCCTTATTTTAGTACAAAATTTGAATAAGGAATTTTTAGTATTCCTTATTTTAGTACAGAGTGTCCGTTAAATTTATATTAAATAAAACCGAAAAATTCTTAATTTCTGATGTGTTAACTAAATTTCCAAGTGATTTTTTTCATAGAAAACTGATTTTTACATTTAATAAGGCTATTAGGAATGCATTATCAATCAGTAATGAATATTAAATTGAAGAAATTGAAGTTTAATTTATTATAGTTGTATGTGTGTTTAAATGTATTTGTAATATTTACAAAACCAACCAATCAGAATTGTTTCGTGTTTTTTGCTTAATTTTAGACTCTTTAACAAATTTTAAAAATATTGAACTTATGCAGTATCATTCAAACTATAAGAATAATAAATTTGGAAAATAGAAATTAAAAGATTGATTCCAAAATTAACAAAAATAAAAATTTCTCTTCGTTTGTGTTAGTGTAATTTTTTCGTATACGCAAAACATTCAAATTCAAATTTTTGTACGAAATAACGGAAAATATTCCTATTGAGAGTTATTAGCTTATTTTTGCTTCTATTGACGAAATTAAGCCATTTACAAAGTTTTTTGATATTTTAACTGTTCCTTATATTATTAACTAGCATATTGTATCATAATTTCTTAATTTTCATACGTAATCAGCTCAAAATTTCACTTCAGCTGAGAAATAAGCCAATCGGCTTAAAATCAGCTTAGAAAATTTAAAAGTTAAATTTTGAGCTTAACACTTTCCCAATTTTATGAAATAAGACTCAGAATAATAGAAAATGACCCTAGAAATAGTAAAAATATCTAAAGTACTTTGTAAATAGCTTAAGTTTATCAAAAAATGCAAAAAACTAGTTAAGCCGAAAACTTCAGCTTCGATCTCTGCTAAAAAATTCAAATTTACTTTTTTAAATGTTTTTTGTCATCAAAACTTTAATTTTTTTATTGTATAAATGTCTATTTAGATATACTTAAGTATCTTAAAAAATTTTCCTTTGAGATTTAAAATTTTTCTCCGAAGAGAAAATGTAAATTTTTTAGTAAAATAAATTTTTCTTGGTCTCGGGTCTCGGTCTCGGAAAATTCTCGAGACCGAGACCGAGACCGAGACCGAGAATTCCCGGGAATTCTCGGTCTCGGTCTCGGCATCGTGAACCCTTATTCTCACACATAACTGCCAGGAATCTCTCTTATTTTATTTTTGGGTAAAACAAATTTGCTACAAAGTAAATTGAGAAAAAAAGGTAAAAATATGAAGGAAGGAGAATTGAATTAGTTGGAAAATTATTTCATCATGCGTGTGTATTTGTATGTGTGGGTAGATTAGCATACATATCCACGTGTGTATATGTTAGTTCCGTTAAATATTAAAATTCATGATGAGTTGAATCTGATAAAGCTAAAAAGAGGTTGGAAAATCTGAAAGCATGCACACGTGAAAAATTAAAAGTTCTTACGCAGAAAGTTTTCCAAAAATTTAAATAGAGGACTCCTACGCAGCATGGAGCAATCATCGCCATCATCGTACATGTCAGAATCAATTTCACACATGACATGAAAAATTTATCACACATAGATGAGGCAGGAAAAAAATAATGTTCCTCACACTGGAATAAAAAAGATGAAAATCACATGCTAACATACAAATTTATTTTTTTTTTTTTTCATGGAGCAGCAAAAGGATACGCAAAAAGTACGGGAGAAGGATGAGGAAAAAAGAAATATTTTGTAGGGAGAAGGAGATGGAAGAAAAATGGAACAACGGAAAAGATTAATTTTGTTAATTAAAATCTCATCGATTTTTCTCTAGCTCACTGGATCTGCGTGAATATACAAATTTTAGAAGAGCTAAATTTAAATTTTTTTTTATTTTATGCTTTCCCCGGGAATTTTTGCTTATGTTGCTTATGCAGTTGATGAGAATTTTTGGTTCATTTGCAGTTGTGAAATCAGGCGAATGTTTTGATTTTTTATTTAAAAGGAAAATTTAAGGTCATGAGGATTAGGATAGTTTAGAACAGTAAAGATCAATTCATGTGCCTTGGAAAAAAAATCGATAAATTCGATGAACCGTGAGCCGTGTACGACTTGTGTTATGGGACACTACCAAAGTTTATCAATGCACAAAAATGTTGGCCACCACTGGAATTTAATCATTAAATTTGTAGCTAATGGTTCAAATTTTATTTATTGTATCTCAAATCTTGGTCTACATTAGGTATTTACAATTGTCACAGTAAATCGTGCATGCAAAAATCCGACAGTCGATCAATATATTCTAATATATGTAACTTGTGTCCTAATCTAAAATCTAAATATTTTACCCCTCACAAAACTTAAAAATATTCTTTCCTACCCACTCAATTACAATATAAAATGATTCATTTAGTCTCCTCATTTACATCTTTTTCCCTTCTCACCTTCTTTCATCTTTTTTTTTTCTTTTCATCAAACGTAATCATCTTAGAGATTAACTTATCTTAAAAATTATGTATGAAAATAAAGTTCTTTTTTTACTTCTTCTTTTCATCTTCACTTTGCATAATTAATCCTCATGGCAACAAACAAAGTTTAATTAAATGAAAAATGTGATGACTTTTTTTTTGCTTTATTATGTGTTGGACTTGTTGAGGATTTGAGAAATTTTTAATGAATAAAGGTGTCATAGCTCAAATTTGTTGTCGTTCTTAAAATTGTGATGAAAAAATTCTTTCGCAATTTTTCAAATCAATTTGAAAGAATTCAATAATAAAATTTATTTTTTAGTCTATTCTCAGATAAAAATTCTAAAAGTCATGAAGAGACGAGGGTTGTTCAAGTCCCATTTAAAAAAATTACTATTTTTTAGAAAAATGAAATTAGGAGTTTTTTTTATTTTTGAAAAATAAAATTTTCGAGGTTAGGAATCAATTAAAAAATTAAATTTCATTCTAAAACTTTACTAAGTTCAACTTGAAACTTTATAATTTTAAATCTCTGCTCATCCTCTTCTCAAAAGATATTAAATTTTTATTATAAATTTTCATTCTTTTAATAATTGAAGTCTTTTCGAAGAATTTAAGATGAAATTCCATCACTGTTGCTGATGTCTCGATGCGATTCCATTAAAAATAATTCAATTACGAGTAAATTCTTGAGAAATTCCATTTAAAATTGTTTTCTACAGAAAAAAAATAAATTAAAATTTTGCCTCAATTTATATTTTTTGAGTTTTCTTCTTTCATTTCTCAGTAAATTATGAATCTTATGACTAATATTAAGTATAAAAAATTTATCATCTTATGAATAATTATTTCAGTATAATAATCATGAAAATTCTCTGTTTATGCCATCGCCATCAATTAAGCTCTGTCATTGAAAATCTCATTACGGATTCTCTTTTACTTCACGACTGAAAAGTTTTGTTGCTGATTATTTGAATTATTGTGAATCCAATTTCCAAATACATCGCGACAATGAAGTATGACACATTCATTACTGCAATATTCATCTTCCCAATCAACCGATACAATAGCTCGATTCGTACATCCATTTCTAATACAATTCTGAAGCTGTGGTTGGCTTTGTTGCTGCATTTGAACTGGCGGCATCTGATTGGCATTGTTATTTATCATTTGAAGTGGTTGCTGTTGTTGCTGAAAATTTGGCTGCGTTGACGTAATTTGCTGAATCTAGAAGACATGTGTGTACACGTGTGTATGTGGGATGCTTAATTAAAAACTTTAGACTCAATTTAATGTAATTTATTACCTGTAGATTATTCATGTATTGATTCTGTGGCTGATTTATTTGCTGTTGCTGTTGCGAAACAATAATTTGTTGTGTCTGTTGATTCGGCATGTTCATCATTACATTATTTTGTGCCTGCTGCATTACATTCTGATTCATTACAGTCTGTGGAAATGGTGCGGAAAATCGCTGTTAAAATTCATTTTCAAAGTAGGATGATAAAAAAAGCAACAAAATCTATCAAAAACTTACTTGCTGATTCACGTAATTCTGAGGCTGCTGATAACTTTGCGTCATTGTTTGTGATGGGAAGTTCTGTACTGTTTGTGTATTCTGAATTGTTTGTTGTTGTGGAACTGTTGGATTTTGCTGCTGAGATCCTGTCACTGTTGATGATTCTTCAGTTACTTGCTAGCAGATACAAAAAAAGTACATAATTCCATTAAATGATTTGCATGAAAATTACATGAGCATGTATGTACGGGAAGCAAATGTTGAAAGAGGAAGTGACGTAAATTAAAAATAAACAGAGGAAGGAAAAAGAAAACAATGAAAAAGAATGTAAAGAAAATAGAATTAAATTGAAATGATGTTACTTGTGCTCTACACGATGAGATCAGCTTAATGTGTGACTTTAAATTTAGACTGGATGTTTTTTTCGTTAGCAACTTTAAGTTTGTTTACTTTTTAAAATATCGGCATGAAAATGAATATTTTTTGTACATTTATGCTGATTTTGATAAATGATTTTCTGTTGTGGATGCTGAGTAATTTAGAGAATTAATTATTCTAGCAAAATATCATATTTTAAATAATGAAAGGCTATTAATTATGCTTAAAACTTTAACTTCTTTTCTCGTTGTAAAATGAGATCTTTTTGTAAACAAAAACAATGTTGGAAGGGGTTGAAAACTATGAATTTTAAACTTTAAAAAAATTTGCATCTCAAAATTCAAATTTTAACGAACTTTTTTCTTCTTTATGCAGATTTTGTATTTTTAATTTGAGATGAAAAATTGTAGATTACATCAGAATTAACAAAATCAAGAAAAAAATCATTTTTATTTTATTTACTTTTTCAGCATCGAATAATTGAAATTCCTTCTTTTTATGATTTTCCACATTTTATCTCTGTCTAAAAAAAAAATCGAACACAATTCCGATTGCAAAAGTTCAACGTTGCAAAAAAAAATCATTTTCTGCTGATTGAATCTCATTAATATTCATGGCATAAAAACAAATGATGGTAAATAGCAAATAACAGCGGAAGAGAATGGAGGAAAAATAAAATAAATGAATAAAGAGTGAGTGAGAGAGTCAGAGAAATTGAAGGGAAGAAAGAGGAAAAAAGAAAAATTGGATTTTCTCGTTTTATGCTCTAATTTTTATATTGTTCAGCTCTCCATCCAACTGAATTCCCGAAATTGCAATCAAGCAGAACGCAAATATTTTCAGAATTGATTAGAAATTTTCTTGTTTGTTGATATTATAGATACAGTAGCTTAAAAATAGAGAATGGTGTGGGCTAGGGACGGAATATGATTTTTAATTTACAATACCATAAAAATATATTGATGACTGATTGTAGGTAGATGTCCGAAGTGTATTTATTATTAAACTGAATAATGAGGTTATATAAGGAGGAAAAGTCTCATTTTCAGGTATATTTTAAGGTTAGGTTAATGATTCTACATTCTTATTTTTAGATTGTAAGATATTCGATGTTTTGTGAAAATTTTAAGAAGTTAAGATACTTGCTGGTTGGATCATCTTTTCTAAAATATCAAACATACACCAAATCTATCCTCAAAATAATCAACCTCCTCCATGAAAAACACCTAGATGAACAAAAAATGATAATTCAATCCAGCTGTACAATATCTCAATTCCGCGACATACAGTCATCATTGAATCAACAGAAGAAGAAAATTGGAGGTGGACGGCAATGAAAACACTGAAAAACTCGAGGATGTTTGCATAAATGGACACGAAATAAACAATACATGAATTATAAATCAATTATTCTTTTTTTTTTTAAAAAAAAATTCAATTTCTCATCTGACGGCAATGCTTTTATTCCATCCATCCCCTACTACTTCCGATTTTTAATGCACAGTTTTATATTATTTATAAAAATTCTATAAAAAAAATATTGTTTACTTTCACTTTATTTTTTTTTTACACCATCGACTACTGACTCTCTCTCCGTCTATGTATATATGTGGGTACATCCGTGTGGTAAATTTCCTGTGCAATTATTGTTGTAGATAACAAAGAGTTTTCCTCATTCATTATTTCGTGAATGTCTGTAGCTTTTCATATTGAAATATTATGTATAGATATAAAATAACTCTTTCCATTTCCATGAATTTCAATTAAATTTACATTCAATAATCATTCATGTTGTATATGTAGCATGCTTATGGGGTTGGAGAATGAGTCAAATGAAAGAATAATAAAAAATGAGAGGCTGAAAAACCACAGGTCATCAACTTCCAAGTGATGAGTTGACGATCCTAAATTTTAGGGAATTTATTGAGTTTTTCGATGGGTTTCGAATTTGTTGTGACTATTTAAAAGAACAATTAAAAATTTTTTAAAATACATAAAAAAAATTTAATTGAACAAAATAAAAATTGTTTTAGATACCAAATATGGGATCGAATCCCTCAACATATGTGATTTTTTGAAAATAATGTACTAGTCTTGAAACATGAAATATTGATTTTTCAATAAAAATTCGTATCTAAATTCAAAGTACGTCCTCAATTCTTAAAGTAAATTAATTTGGATCCTTATGCTAAAAAAAAAATATTTTTTAGTACATTCTCATTTTAGAGGGAGGGGTGTCTAGGATTTTGTAACAGGTTAAACAAAAGAAAAAAACTTCTATACAAAAAATTAAACAAGGGTAAAGGGGGGGGGGGAGGTCCAAAAAGGCGTTTTTTGCATAATGTAAATACTAATTGAACGGTCCCTTAAGTTATACTTAAATGACTCATCAGAAAAAATTCAATAGGATTCAATGTCCAACTATAAAGTTCGAACTAATTTTAATTAATTTTCAAATACAAGAATTGATATTCAGTCATTAAAATATACAGAGATATACATATTCAATTCCAGACCTAGGCAACAACAACTTCTTTAACTCTACTTAGATATAATGTCAATTAACACAAAATGTCAACTAACTGTTCACAAGAATTAATTACTTTAGGACAACAATTTCCACATTGAGCTATAAATACTTCCCATTAAACCTTCAAACATCAATTGGAAAATAAAATTTCAAACTTTAAATCCACGACTTTAACAATTTTCAATTTCAATATCACCTTTCCATCAATCATACATAAAGTTCAATAAAGTTATTAAAAGTTTGCAAAGTAATTAAAAGTTCAGCATGGAAGTCAAGTAAATGAACGTGGATATACAATAATCTAAAAAAACACGACTTACGTAGAAAGCCACGAACTTCCACGCCACCTTCCCAATTTTTTTTTCCATAGACAGATTACAGAATATATGCTTAAAATAAATTATGATGTATACAATTTAGCTTATATTTTTTAGCTTAAATTAGTAGAGAAAAATCTATGAAAAAGTGTACTTGCAACTCGTCGTGAAATGATTTCAATGTGGATGAAATTGTACTTTTAAGGGAAGTCTTGGATATGGTAGATGTTGGTGGGGGTTGTGGATGAGATGTGCGGAACGAAACGAAGTGGAACAAGCATCATGCGAAGCATCATGCGAAGCATGATGCTTGTTCCACTTCGTTTCGTTCCGCACATCTCATCCACAACCCCCACCAACATCTACCATATCCAAGACTTCCCTTAAAAGTACAATTTCATACACATTGAAATTAAAAAAAAAATAATAAAAAATCTAAAAATAAAAGTTATGAAATTTGCTGAAAAAACTTTAATATATATTTATTAAAATTATTCGAGGTCGCGCGTCAGCGCGACCGAGAAAATTTTGGGGGGTCGAAAAAATCAGTTTTTTGGCTTTTTGACCCCATTAAAGGCCGGTAAATTGAAAAATTCCTGTAGATTATGAAACTACCCAACGAGACGCACAATTTGGTACCAAAAACATCACAAAAAAGAGGTGGGAACATAGTGAACCTCGAAAATGGGCTTTTGGTGAAATTAATAACTTACACGCAATGCGTGGAAGTTAAAAACTTTAGGAAAAAGATAAAAATTTTGGCAAAACGACTAATTATGTTGTATATCGGTGGTTAGAGACCATTAGGACCAAAAAAATTTTTCATGACTTCATCCTGCCATGCGTACCCAAAAAACGAAAAAATGGACCTTGTGGACACAGGTATGGACGAAATTGGCTGAAACTTGGCCTATACATTTTAGGCATAAATACCCCGAAATGGTTTTTGAATTAGTCAATTTGAGCTTAATACAAGCGAGAACGGTGCCAAAAATGGTCAATTTTGAGCGTTTTTTGGCCCTACTTTGACTGTTCAAAGGTCTATAAAGTTGTGCACATATCAAAAAGTTAGCTTCTATTCCCCCAATTGCTTATATTGCCTGATCATATGGCAAAAGAATCAGTTCCTGAAAGTCTAATGGTTAAGCTGTGACCCTGATAACAAAATTTGATGACCGAAAAAATCAGTTTTTTGGCTTTTTGACCCCTTTAATGGCCTTTAAATTGAAAAATTCCTGTAGATTATGAATCTACTCAACGAGACGCACATTTTGGTACCAAAAACTTCTCATAAAAGTGGTGGGAACATAGTGAACTCGAAAATGGGCTTTTTGGGTGAAACCAATAACTTACACGCGATGCGTGGAAGTTAAATTGACCCCTTTTGTATACTTAATAAATCTTTTACATACTGTGTGATTCTACAGCACGACAACACATATCCAGCCATAATTTCAAAATCAATAATTAAAAATCAATTAAGGTATAAGCGTGGGTGGTGAATTTCTTTTTTTTCGCTTTTATCCTCCAAACACAGCAGTTATTCGATGTCGTAAACACTCACTTTAATTATTGAAGAATGTTATTGTGTTCGGTTCTAATCCAACCCATGAATTGTAGCCAACGACAAATCGTGTCAATATCAATACACATCCTGTAATTAATTTTATTTGACACTCCACAACGAATCTGTGTACGGACTCTCTCTCTCTTTTTTTGCACTTCAATGTTGGATATATTCAATAATGTAATTTTTCATGTGCGTGTTTTGTGTCTGGATGTGACAAATTTTCAGCACAAACTTTACAAATTGAATTTTTCTTGTGCAACACAAAAAAAAAAAAATCAATTCGAAAAAGAAGACATTGTAAGGATTGTAAAGGTTTAAGTTAAAGAAGTAAATGTCAATCGAACCTTAAATGTTCATGATTGAAAGTTGATATATGTCAATAGTATGAAACAAAAGAAGGTAAAGATAAAAAAATATTTATTAAATTTTTTACTTTGCCCTTTAAAATCCACTTTGAAGAAGAAAATTTTTCTTCTTTTTTTGCCTTTATCGATAAGATATTGTCATATTGGCTTTCTTGTTGTCTTTTTTTATTGTTTGTAAACATACACCATACGTGTGAGTGTTTATGTTTGATTAGGGATCGATTTGGCAATTTTGTGTTGTTGGGTTTTGAGTTTGGATGGATTTTTTTAAAAGATGAGAGTGTTTTTGGTGTAGAATAACGAATGCTGTCAAAAAAGTATGCATGCAGTTAGATTATCTGAAATCCACTTCATCCTATAAAGGAACTAACTAGAAGAGTCAGAAAAATAATATTTTGAAAAAAAAAAAAATATTTTGAAGAAAAATGCAAATATTAACTGAAACCTAAGAATTCAAAATTTGAAATATCGATTTTGAGAGTTTCTAAGGTAGGATTGCTATACAGGCACTTGTACACAGGTGAGGACCTTACAATTCCTTAATAAGTCCTTTAGGTTTTTCTAATAAAACCATACAAATTCTAACAAAACCTTACAAATTATTGCACATTATCAAGGAAATGTCAAGGAATTGTAAGGTTCTCACCTAAGCACGGGTGCCTGTGCAACCCTGTTCTAAGCGAATTTTCTATAAACCTAGATTTTATTCAAAATTTTGTTTCCAAAAAGATTCTAAAATTTCATCAACATTGCAGTTTTATTATCATTTTCCCAAAAAACTCATTTAACTCCTTGAAAATTTCATTCATCTTACAGCACCATTTAACACAAAACAGTTCCATACCCAGAGCAACAACAGTACGATTTCCTGATTGCCTTTCCATTAGAAATTTTCATCAATTAGCTGCAGCATTGAAAATTTAATGATGTACTCTATAATCGATACACAATCATTGATTAATGATGCAAACATTACATTCGAGCATGAAATTATGGTAATGAGTTATCCATCTTCACAATCAGTAAATTGTGCATTTGGCAAACATTTCATTAGCTAATCTTATTGTCAAACTGAATTTGTGAGAGGATTAGGATTATATAAGTACATGTTTGTCGCTATTTCCTTCAAAAAAATTTAAATTCATTTGACGTCTGGCGTCATAAAATTTATCACTCTTTTGCTTGAAACTATCACGTAACTTTTAAAGCCATCCCTTTATTTCTGTACACACAATAAATTCTAAAAGAAAGAAGAAAAAGGTTTACAACCTTTTTTTAAAAAATAAACAAAAGGGAAAGAAGACATAGAAGATATACGCGACTTTATAAAAAATTCCTTTAAATCACTTTAATAACATCGAACAGAAATGCAAGTGTGTGAGTATATGTGAGGAGACACGACATCAACGACACAAAAGAAAATTGCTTTTCCATTTATTTAATGGCATCATTCCCTATTAAAATATCATGTCACATATATTTTTAATTTACACAAACAAATACACTCACAAACAGCACGTAAAGTGTTAGTTTTTTAGGGGTTTCAATAAAGTAAAGTGGAACAGCAGAGGAGGAAGAATAAAAAAAATAAAAATTTATGCAAATCACATCGAGAATGGAATTCTTATCACATTTTTTTTCGGTTCTATTTTGCATACATTTGAATTTTATGTGATAACAATTCTGATAAAAGGAAATAAAAGTATTTAATGTAATAAATTAGGGAATTGGACGTGTCACACAGAGAGAAGTAACACGATTCATCAAGTAATTTTCATAATAATGGGAGGGTGATAAAAAAGATAAGGCAAAAGGCTCATAAGATTGTGGAAAATTCTGAAAGATGATTTTTGAAGCGCATTTTTGGATTTTTGTAGGTGTTTTCATAGATTGAGGACAGTAATGTCAATTATGGAGTAATTCAGTTGTTTCTAAAAAATATAAATTTAATTTTAATTACTATAAAACCTTAACAGACCCAAAATCATCAAATTGATGAAAATCCAATTTTTTTATTGTTCAGAATCGTAGAATACCTAGAATTACCTCTGATGCTGTGCCATAAAGATCAAAAATTAAATAAATGACAGAAAAAAAAATATTTTTACAAACTTTAAAACTCTTAAGACACAAACGTAGACTCAAACATGAAAAATCAAAATTCTACAATCATCGTCCTTTTCCACTCGAAAAACTGCTTAAAAGTACTCAAGCAGGGATGAATGAGAGCAACGGTGCAAATAATGTTAGGGTGCAATGTTGGTGGATGATTTTAAAAGGATTAAATTGTGATGAATTCAATTTATCATCCTGCTAACTGCTGCAAAAACATTCACTTTATCTTCCGCTTCCATCCACCCACACTCTCTGTACAATTTTTCATTCACTTCTTATAATTTTTATTTTGTTTCATTCTTCCTCTTGTTTGCTATAATTTATATTATTTCTTGCCTTCCAGTCAATCAAAATATGAATTTGATGAGATAATAACAAACACCCAGTCAATAATAATTTTTTTGTTTTGAAAAAGAATTTTTCATGAAATTCAATTATAAAAGGAGAATTTTTTTTGTTATTGTATCGATTTTTATTTATTTGAATTTATGATTTTGGAAGTGATTATTTTGATGTATATTGTGCTATATTATTTGTCATGATTAAGTTGTGAAAGTTGTTTGTTTGATTGACGGATGATTTTGATGAATTTTTTTTGGAGGATGTTGATGAAATTGAAATCATGTGTGGAACTTTTCAACCTTTTTAAACGTTTTGGTTTATGAACAGTCATCAGAAAAATATCATATTTTGATGGATTTTATGTTTTTGAATTTTTTAAAACTTATTTTGTAGATAAATTTGCCAAAATTTGGTTGTTAACAAAATTATAATCTTTTCTTATAAAAGAAAAAAGGTTCAATTCCTAACCAATAGTCTTTTCCAATTCATTGCATTAAAATCTGCAGATTTTTACAAGCCATTCACTCATCCCCAACAAAATTCCCAAAAAAAAATCAAACTCAAATTGCTCATCCTAATTTTCCTCAATTTCATCACAATACCTTAAACGACTTCCAATAATTGGAATCGAATTGAAAGAAGATTTTGGCACAATAAAAAAAGATAAAAATTGATTGCGTGTATTTCTTCATTACTGTCGTAAATCATTTCCTAAATTGCCTTTAATTAAGTCAATGACAATGATGTCAGACTAAATGGACTTAACAATAAAGAAAAGAGGAACAATGCTGCTTGAGAACAAAAAAAAGAGAGACCAGGACGGAAGGGAAAAATCGATGCACATTTAGTCTATGTAGAAAAAAAAATCTCTTCCGTTTATGTGCCTTTCATCATAACATCCACACGCATACACTTTAGCACATTGTAATCTTAGATATTCAACAAATGAAAGGAAAGGACAATGAAAGGTTAATTGACAAGCAAGCATGTCGCAAACAAGTGAATGTCAACATGAGCATAAAATGAATCAATGTCATGAGACGATTATGATGATTGCAATCTTGAGAATGAAGCTTTGGTGATTTTGGTTTGTTTGTTGAGGAATGAACTGACTTAATTGATGGAATTTTCGAGTGGGAATCGATGAATTGCATTTGTGGAAGTTGCAATGTTCTTAGAGGTTCCAATATCGATAATTATTTGAAAATTAATAAAATCCATTAAAATTGAATCTTCAAACTTATTTTCAAGCTACTCCATACCTTAAATTTCAGCTAGTATCATTAAAGCATCCAATTTTCTTTTCCTCATCCCACAAGACACTCTCAGGAACAGACAAATCATAATTGACATTTACAATCTAATTGAAATGACATTTTTATTTTTATGAAACACAATGAATGACGTCAATAATAAAGCCCATCACTTTCTTCGTTTTCAAAATTTGATATTTAGGGTAGTTTGAATGTTTTGTGTCTTTATGAAAATTAAGAAAATTTTGGTATGGATTATTGCAATTTAAGAAGCAAAAATGTCAGTTAAATGGCAAAAATATTATGACTAAGTTGATTGACAAAAGACTCAATACCTGAAATGATTTATTTTAGGGAGACGTGGGTTCAATTCCCAAAAATCAATATTTATCTTCTTATTTCATAAACTTCTTGCACCATCACCATTAAACCAACCCTATCAATGTGTACAGCATGAAGAAGAAGTGATAAAACACAAGGGAGAATAATGACTGGACAGTTTAATTATTTGGCATTATTTCACTCACAGAAATTGTGTTTCTGTGTACAAAAAAATAAAATATAAAAGATGAGTGAGAAAATTGAGGAAGTAAAATTACCGGAAGATTTTAAAGCAAGAAATTAAATTGTGCATGTGAATTTAATTGAAGGACATGACAACGGATGATGTGAGGGGAGGTAGTGAAAAAGGGAAATGTAATTTGGATGGACGTAATTTGGATGGAATTTTGGCCAAAAATTTTTGGCCAAATTTTTTTTGCTAAATTAATCCTAAGATTTAATTAAGTCATGTTTGTATTAACAGCCAAAATATTTTTGCCAAAAATTTTTGGTTAAGTAATCCAGCCAAAATTTTTTGGCTAAAGTAATCCAGCCAAAAAATTTTGGATAAATTATTTTAAAAAGCTTCAGCCAAAATTTTTGGCTAAAGTAATCCAGCCAAAACATTTTGGCCAAAAATTTTTGGCTAAAGTAATCCAGCCAAAATTCTTTGGCTAAAGGAATCCAGCCAAATTTTTTTGGCTAAAGGAATCTAACTTTAAAATTTTGAAAATTTTTAGCCAAAATTTTTCTCCCAAAATTGATCTTTTGACAATCCAGTTTATTCATAGAAATAACGCAAAGTTAATGGTTTATAAATATAATTTTTTTAAAATAAATTTGTTTGGATATTCATAGACATTTTTAATTCTTGTTACAACTAACTAATTTGAGAAGCGAAAATCACTTTTTAATTAATTTATTATTCTATATTCTTTTATCAATTACTATTTTTAAGAAATAAAAAATTCTAATACCTAGAAATATCAGCAATGTAGCCAGGAGGAATTAAGCCTCTTTGGGGAAATTTAGAGCGGTATAGATTGACCTGATATCAAAAGAAATCTTAAAAAAACGAAAGTATCATGTCTTTTAAACTTTATCTTTTGAATTCAAGATTGAAGAAAACAATTTTATGCATGTCCAGTTATTGTGGTCTAAATGGTCCAAAAGAAATTGGAGAAGCTAAAGTATGACTCAGAAACTGACCAAAGGACAAGTGTATGTCTTACCGAGGTTTTTCCTGCACCGCTGGCGGAATGCACCGCTGGCGACCGAGCTCTGTGTCGTGATAAGCACTTAAAAGAATAGATAAAAAGCCTATCCAAACAACCTTGCTTAAAGGGTGGCATAAAAACCTATCATTTCCAAAACTCATAATAAGAAAGCAAACACGGTGACAAAGCTAGAAACAAAGTCAGATGAAAAGCATTTTGTTGTAACCTAAGCTCCACATAGGAAAATATATGGTTGCAGTAAAAAAGTAAATGGTTCATATTAGCAATATATTTTCACATTTTTTCAAATACAAATTTAAATCGTGTAGGTTTTGTTCGTTCTTTTACTTATTAATATCGGCTAATACTTTTAACCCTGTATAATTAAGTAATTATAATGGTATTGATATTATGTAAATCAAACTAAAACTTAAAATTTGAAACCACATCCCATGTAATCAAAATGTTTCATTCGTTTTCCTTTTCCTTCAATGGAAGATCCAATGTGCTATCAAATTTTTCATACAAAAAATTGTACCAAAAATATTCCATTGAAGGAAAAGCATCAACGCGCAAGTTTTGGCTGAAGCTTTTTAAAATAATTTATCCAAAATATTTTGGCTGAACGACTTTAGCCAAAAAAATTTGGCTGGATTACTTTAGCCAAAAATTTTTGGCCAAAATGTTTTGGCTGGATTGCTTTAGCCAAAAAATTTTGGCTGAAACTTTTTAAAATAATTTATCCAAAATTTTTTGGCTGAACGACTTTAGCCAAAAAAATTTGGCTGGATTACTTTAGCCAAAAATTTTTGGCCAAAATGTTTTGGCTGGATTGCTTTAGCCAAAAAATTTTGGCTGAAGCTTTTTAAAATAATTTATCCAAAATTTTTTGGCTGAACGACTTTAGCCAAAAAAATTTTACTGGATTACTTTAGCCAAAAATTTTTGGCCAAAATGTTTTGGCTGGATTGCTTTAGCCAAAAAATTTTGGCTGAAGCTTTTTAAAATAATTTATCCAAAATTTTTTGGCTGGACGATTTTAGCCAAAAAAATTTTACTGGATTACTTTAGCCAAAAATTTTTGGCCAAAATGTTTTGGCTGGATTGCTTTAGCCAAAAAATTTTGGCTGAAGCTTTTTAAAATAATTTATCCAAAATTTTTTGGCTGGATTACTTAACCAAAAATTTTTGGCAAAAATATTTTGGCTGTTAATATAAACATGACTTAATTAAATCTTAGGATTAATTTAGCCAAAAAAATTTGGCCAAAAATTTTTGGCCAAAATTCCATCCAAATTACGTCCATCCAAATTACCCTACTCAGTGAAAAATTAAAAGGTATGTGCATGACACAGTACAAGATTAGAGAGATTGAAGCTTCAATTCGGGATGATTTTTTTCAAATCGTAGCTTGCAAAATATCAAGTTTTCTGAGGGGATTTCGTAGAAAATCAATATACAGGTAAATCAAAACTACAAGTCAGCAAAACTCTACTCAATATCCTAGCCAACATAAATCATAATCTAAATTCAAAAAGTTCTCTCCCGAAACTGTTTAAGGATAAATAAACTTTTTGCACGTCAGTAGCAATAGAAGCCATCGAGCATCTAATATTACACGCATGCATGATTTACAGAGATGAGTTTGCAGGAATTTATATCCCAAAACACAAGTCATCGTCATTATTTTAAGAGAAAACATAAAAAAATAGAACTAAATTCATCATCAAATTTCTGCGTAACATGACCGAAATATATCAGCATCAGCTTCAATCTAGTGATGGTGTCTAAAAAACGAGAAATGCGCCGAATCGAGAGATGTCGAAATTAGGTAAATTAGAAAAGTGAAGTTTCCACTGGCTTTTATATTGTACATACATTATATATGTACACCGTACACGAGTGTAGTTAAACTTTTTTTTTTTCATTCCTCAGAACACACGGATGGGATGAGTATTTGTGGTACAATGATGAAGCTCTTTCGGTGCGTGTTGGGTTATAAAATATAGAGAGAATGAGAGTAAGGAAGGATGATGGGAAGGTGGTAGGCAAAAGTTTTCGCTGACTGGCAGGAAATTTTCTATAATAAATGAGTTTTTCTGGTTGAAAAGCTAACACAAAAAGGAAAAAGACGAGGGAAAATTTTCAAATTCATGGCTAGAAGGCGAGTTGCATAAAATTGCAATTTCTGCTGTGGTGAAATCTGATAAGCAAATTTTCAATGCATTTCTCTTAGGCTTTTGCCTTTGTAGTACATCAATTAATAGAGTTCTAAAATAATTTCACAATTATTGATTATATGTTATGGTTTACAAACCTGTAAATTTCCAGCTCGATACGCAGCAATGGCTTTCAAATAATCCTTTTTTGCAGCCTCTTGTTTCTTTTTGTAGACCTGAAAATAAATTAAAAGGAGAGTAATTAGAATTTTTAGGAATGTTTTTAATTGATTTTATTTTGTGAATGAATAGAATTGTTTGGACGGTCGATTGTTTATTTTCTAAAATGAAGAACAATTTGTAATGAAAATTTTGAAAGGAATAAATGTATGACCTGATGTATGATCACTATTAAAGGATTAAAGCTTCAATTCAAGGGCAGATTAGGAAGCTAATATTTAAGAATTAACGAAATTCTGAGCTTCATTATGAAATTTGTGTTTAATGGGACGAAAATAAGATTATAGAAAAATTTTATTGGGTTAAATGGAGTTTGAATCAAATTTTAAATTAATTAAGCTCTAATACCTCTTTAAAAGCTTTCAATTAAACCCATTCATTCATTGATAAACTTCAAATATAAAATTAGCTTATTTGCAGAATTTCAAGCTTATTTAAAAGCATTTAATAGAAGATTCTTCTCATTTTATAATAAAAATCATTCTGTATTCACAAAAGATCCTATTAACTGGTTTCATAACAGGTAGAAACATCCTGCAATAAATCTTGCCGGTAAAAATAATTTAATAAGAAAAATATCTTCTCATACATTTTTCATTCATTCTTTCATCTCTTCAGGATCTATTTATAAAACTGCTTCAATATATTTTTTTTTATAAAAATGACTAAATATAAAAGGGAAGAAATGGAACTGTCGACGTGGTATTTTTATTAAATTTTTTAATGTTGCATTATTAAAATTCCATTTCATTTTCGTTTCATTTTCTCTTTCAAGAATTTTTTATTATTCCTTAGACCAGTGATGGCCAACCTTTTTTGTGCCGCGGCACACCTTGTGAGTAAGTCATGACCAAAACCGCACGCGGAACACGGCTTGTGGTACTTTTCGAAAAAAAATCGGCACACTAGTGTGCCGCGGCATACCGGTTGGCCATCACTGCCTTAGACTATTTATTTTTTGTTCTCATGATATTGCTGTACATTGTACAATCTGTGAAGATGTGGTAAAAATAATGTTTAATAAAAATAAGTAGAACGAATTTCTTCTCCTTTTTCCTTATTTAATGTAGCAAATTTTTTTGTAAATAACTAGCATCAAATAGTAAAATTACAGATGGGAGAATGATTAGTTTGGGGTAAGAAATTTTTATTGATTTTATTTTTTTTAAGTCTTAAAAATTTTATTTTTTCTTAAAAAAAAAAAAAACTAAGAATTTAAAAATTTAAAATTCAATTTTTTTTTTAAATTTTAATAATTAAGAACAATTCAGATTCAAATGTGCTAAACTTTTAAATTTGTTGCCAAACTGAGGAACTTCAGATGAATATTGAAACTTTTCAATTATTTTTGAACTTTTTTGAATTTTTATTTCAAGTAAGTAACAAAAAATATTAAAATAAATTTAAATTTAAGGTCTTATATGAAAATCATAAGATTCATATTCAATTTCTTGATTTAACCAAAAATTAGTAAAAAATGCGCCTTTTTCTGATGTCTAAGAATCTTTCCTAAATCATAAACTAGATGAATCATGAATAGCATAAAAAATGATGAAGATGATTATGTTTGATGTGAAAACATTGCATTGTTGACTTTATTTAAAGATTATTATTGCAAAGAAATTAAAACATCTTGAGGCATGAACAAAGAAAGTGAAATGGAGAGATGGAAAAAGATTTAAATTTATTCTTTTTATTTTTATTTAATTTTAAGTGATTTGGATTTTCTTGCTACTAAAAATAAGTTTTTCATTCAAAATTCATAAAAAATATTTTAGAAAAATTTAAAAAGTCAAAATAGTCAAATAAATAAAACAAATTTCTCACAAACTAATCCACTAAATTAATTTTCACCCTCAAAACTTTTAATCTTCACAAAATGTTCACTTAATTTCTTTAAACTCACAAGTTTAAAAAAAAAAAAAATTTAAGAAAGGAAATAAGAAAAAGCAATTCATGTTGATTTATTCGTTCACAATTTTAAACAACACGAAAAAAGACGAAAAAGAAAATTAAAAAAAAAAAAAATTGAGAAAAAATTTTCATAAATGCTTGCATGTGACTTTATCAAGAAAATTAAAATGAAAATTAGTTTTTCATTCTTCTTCATGTTCATCTTCATCTTATTTCAGTCTCATTTTTGTGTCTCATTCTTGCGCTAAAAGCATTTTCATTCCTAAATTTAGAAATTATTTGTGACCGAGCTGCAAATGAAGAAATTTTGATTGAGATTTTTTTTTTTCTGGAAATTTTACTTTAAAAAAAAAAAAAACCAAAATCCTGGTGTAAATAATTCAAGTTCGACAGACTTATCGAAAGTCTAGGGGTATTTAAATATGCATAGTCAGAAAAGGGGTATTAAACTTCGAATTTTGCATGGCAGACAGACAAAAGTGTCATTTTTATCGGGAAACTGTAACGGTCACAAGTCTCGAATTTTTCACATCAGCCAAGTTAAAAAAAATATTTATAAAAAAAATTTATGATCATAGACTTTTAGATCTTCTGCTACTCGGCATCAAGAGCAAAAAAATATAAATTTTGTACATAAATTTTGAACAAAAGAAGAAGAAGAGCAAAAGCAATTTACTTTTTGACTTTCAATTAAGAGAGAACATTAGAGAAAGAGAAAAGAAGTGCTGTATATGTTTTGTTCTGTAGATGACACTTTTCTTTATCACTTTAGTAATTGTGTCATAAAAATATAATTAAGTGAAAAAAGCAGGTGGATGAATTGATATGAGAGTAAATTAATGAATGAATATTGAAAAGTATTTATAGCGTCGATACATAAATCGTCACATTCATTAATAAGCCACGCAAAGGATCGAAATTAAAAGCTATTAATAATTTGTGAGATAATAGCACAATTGACGTAAAAGAATAATTTTTATAATAATTGAATTATTGATTTATTTTGCGGACTATTTTGCTTCTTTTGTTTGTGCTTATTGCACACAAAATTATATTTCCATATCTAATTAATGAGCTATTTATAAGTGAAAATTTCATTTTCAATCGAATGTTTATTTTCGTTAAATAAATTCTATTTTTTTTTTTTATAAAATACTGAATAAGCTCAATATTGTTATGGCAATGACATGTGACATTAAATCTAATCACGATAAAAAAAATAGATTGCAAAATTATTTTTTCTATGAAATTGTCAAGTAAAATGTTGCTGGCTTGAGATGTTGTTAAGAAAAGCACGACTTGTGTGAAAATTTTCATTGGATTTATTTAAATTGGAATCCAATTATTGGATTAGATTTTGACTGGTATTGAATTTGATTGATAAGAATGAGGTTTGTGGTAGTTTTAATGGCACGTAGAATAGTGAAAGAAAATGAAAAATCCTCAGAAATTTCTACAATAATGCCATAAATTTCACAAAAAGGAAGACTTACAAACCATAATAAAATCCACTTAAAATTTTTCAAAAAATTTAAATTTCATGTGATTTTTCCGTAAGGGCCGTTCACTTATGACGTCCATCAAAAACTTGGAATTTTAGACACCCCTTCCCCCTTTGCCACAAAATCTTCAAACAAATAAATCCTATTGTTTAAAATTGTCAAATAGCCTCAGGCCCCCTTCCTCCCCTAAAAATCGGACATCATAAGTAAACGACTTCTAATTTCAAACTTCATATTTACTATTTTAATCTTAAAATTCTATACAATCCATCCATCACATCAACATTCAATTCCATTTAAAATTCCCATTAATACAGCCCTCAAGACCTTTCATATCCAACAAAAACAAAATTAACATCAGAAATGCTCTAAATTTGATTCTCAAAAAGCATTAATAATTCATGAAAAACTCTTGAAGGAAAAAATTTAATTTTCCTCAAATTACATTAATATAAACAACAGCTTGAGAGTCTTTTAAGAATAAGAGGACGTAGTAAGAGTGAAAAAAAAAAATCAATTTTCAAGACATTGACCTGTGACCCAAAATTCACTATCATCAATTCTTTTCCCCCTGTTCACATAATCACGCAATTTTCCATTCCTCACTTAATTATTCTGCAACTGCTGCTTCGATATTTTCCATCATTTTTCTCTTTCTCATTCTCCTTTGCTCTGCTTTGGATCGTTCTACTTAAATCTCATAAATAATTTCACACTTTTTCTTTCTGCTTGCTTCCACTTCCACATCCAGTTGTGTTTGTGTGTGGATTTTTGTAAGTGCAAAAAAAAGCTGTGAAAAAATACTACAAAAAATTAGTCAATTAAGTTTCTTTTTTTCTGCTTTTTTTCTTTTCTTCAATCGCTTTTCATACTCACAGCATTTTCTATTGCTATAAAGTGTGAGGTGGATAGGAAAGTTTTGTATGCACAATCATGAAATCTTCAAGCTTTTTTTCTCACTTCTTGTTCTTTTCTTTTGAACTTTTTTCTGCTTCTTTTCTTTATGAATGAAAAGAAATTAAAGGAACTGAGCAGAGAGATGTAAAGATGGAATTGCATTGTTTGACTTTTTCATTGTGTCTTCAACTTTTTTTTTATTATTATTGTCTGTACTACTATAGCAATTAATGGGGAAGCTGTTGTTTGTAGTTAAATGACCAGCTAAGTGGTTTTTTCTGTTGTTTGAAATACTTTAAGTGATTTTGAGATGGTTTCAAAGGGGGCCGTTCACTTATTATGTAACGCAAAAATTCTTGGTTTTTACCTCCCCCCTCCCCCTGCGTAACCTTTTTAACAAAAGAATCTGTTGCGAGAACAAAAGACCGTAACAAACTCTCGACCGTCACCCCCCTCAGAGCGTTATGTAATAAGTGAACGGCCCCGAGGCAATTTTGATGGATTATATGTAGTTGTAGATAAATTTAAGATTTAAATAATAATAAATAGAAAAAAAAATTTTTTGAAGGATTTTAATGAAATAATGGAATTAAACCCTTAAGTTCGACGGCAAATGTACCAATACTTAGATTTGTCATATCCAGATACAGGAAGCAGTGGTGTAGCCAGAAAATTTGAAAGGTGGAGAAATTTAAATTTTTTGTATAAAAAAATTGGAAGGGGGGTAATTTTTCATTTTTTTTTTCAAGAAAAACCCTAGCAAATTAAAGAAATTTGCTAGTGAGAGGGGTAGGGGTGAAAATTCACCCATTCACCCCCCTGGCTCCACCACTGTCAGGAAATAAGAAGAAACCATTTTGTTTTTATGAAAAGTAATTGGACTTATTATGGACTTAATTCTGACAAAGTTTCAGAACATTTGGACATGACATGCCGTCGTACCACACCGATATTTGATTTTGATTAAATTTGAATTGAAGGCTTTTAAATTCTAATATTAAGACTTTTGAGCGAACTTTCTCAACTTCAAAAATTTCAATTATCTCCAAAAATACTGAAATTTACGAAAAATTTTCAAAAAAGAAAAAAAAAAATCTCAAACTCAAATTCTATAAATCTTTTAAATGAAAAAACTTTTTTCCCTAAATTTAATTTTTTCAATTTATTTTTTGCTGACAGTTTTGAAAAATTTTATTTTTTCCGATTCAAATATAAAGAAATGAACTTTAATCTTACAACAAACTGCAAAAGTTTGAAAGAAAAAAATAATGAAAAATAAAAATCAAGCTGAAAAGCATCAGTAGAAAGAGTTAAAAGTCATTCATCAATCTCATTTTATGTTTGCATTATATGAAAGCATCAATTATCCTTATTCAGTCAAAATGGCTGAACATTCTCCATCTCACTCGCTCATCTCTTCTTTCCTCACAAAACATACAGAAAAGTGCAATCAATTTTCATTTCCCTTGTCGAATGTTGGAAGTTGATGAATTATTTAAATTTTTCATTTTCCATCCTGCCAAACCATTCCATAAACACTTTTTTTTAGGAATTTCATGATGAATGAGGAGGTGATGGTGTGGTGGATGGATGATGATGATGACGGTGCTTTATGAATAGAGCAAATTCCTATTCATCTGTATTAATAATGTCTTTGAAATTCCGTTGAAAATTGAAGCTATTAAACTTTGACGAAATTCGTACAAAATTAAAATGAATTAATTAAAGTTTCATCGGGATGTTAGGGATTTATGAGTATTTGGGGCTTTTCATGGAATGTTTCGTCCATTTTAGTGTTCTGTTGCGATGTTGATGAGAAGTTGTGACCTAAATATTTAAAAGTTTGTAGTTATGTTGTTAATTAGATATGCTTTTGGAACTTGGGGGTAATTTATGATGTTTAATTTTTTAAGGAATGGGTTGGAGATGGATGACATGAAAGTTTTGCACTTTTAAGATTTTTGTAAATTTTAGTAAAAATTGAAAAATGTGAAACTTTTAAAAATTCTAAATTATTTTGTTGCTAAAAATTTGTGAGTAAAATAAATACAAATTGAGATTTGAACGCATGTTATTACAAATTTTCGTTTACCCTGCAAATTCTTCACAGTTTAATGACATGATTAATGATTGATAAATTAGATTAAACTATATAAAAACAAATTAATGCCACAAATCTTAAGTTTTTCGACTATTAAAGCAAAATTCTTAGAAAAATCTTCAAGTTTTTAGACCCTCTCAAAAAAATCTTTTAATTCAGCGCAATTCATTATCAAATTGTCCTAAATTCCTCACATCTGATAAGAATTGTCTCCACTCTCAATAGTAATTTCGAAAATTTACAACAAATCCTACCACTTAGCAAATTCAAAGCAATCATCCTCAATAATTTAGATGGAATTAACACAGCAGAAAGATACACAAAAGCCAAACATAAAGAAAAATAAAATTCACAGCACAGCAAGACGAGAATCAATTCATATAAATCAATTGGCCCCATCTTAAGATGTTGCCAGCATGTCTGTCATTGTCAAATAAAAATCAAGCTTTAATTCAATCAATATTTATTTCGATTCCACTTCTCTTTCTCTCTTATCATTGCTTATTTTCGTCTTCTTATTCCTTAAACAATATTAGAGATGAATAAAAATAATAAAAAAAAGTCATGGCTCGTATCAATTCCATAAGAGAGAGCACACACAATTCGATTAAGTTAAAGGCGAATTGAGTCAAAAACAATATTCATTTCATTTCTCTTTCTGCTTTTCATTACGATTTTCGTCGATGAAAAACAAAATTTAATTTAATAAAATGGAGGAGAAGGAAGAAGACGTTTTACTCGACTTAATGCAATTTTTTGCTTCTTATTCTTTCCTTTCCTTCCATTTCCTTATAACCAAAATAAAAGTTTGTCTTGCTTTGTATTGGAATTGCTTTTTCTGCTTTTGAAGTTTTTTTTTATCTTCCTTAAAGGTATTTTCAACTTTTTTTTCCTTCTTTCTTCAGTAAAATCAAAGAATTGGATTGAATTCCTTGGAATTAGTGATTCAGATGTGAAATTGATGGAATTTTTAAATTGTTTGAAATGAAAAATTTAAAGACTTTTTCGATTGAAATTTTTGTGGAGCTTTAAAAATGTTTTAGAGCAAAAAGGTTTAATTTCAATGAAAATTATAAAGAAGTTGTAGTTCAATTTGAATTCAAAATTAAGTGAACTATTTCTAAAATGCCAATTAAAACTTTATGCAATTCTCAAAATATTTTTTTCTTAGGTTTTTTCAACACAGATTTAATTTTGCGCCTTTAAACAGTATGAATTCATGTAAATTTTAAAAAGATTGTTATTGTTTCAAAATTTACTTAATTAAAATATTTAATAACAAAGAATAAAGAAATTGCTATTGAATATAATAAAATTTTCAATTTTAAAATTTGATAAAGATTAGAAAGTCCTCAAACCATCTTTATGTCATCGACTAAAAGGCAGAATAAAAATCCTTAAGCTTTCACACACGACATTCCACTCTAGAATAAATATAATAATTCACAAATACCCCCCTGAGTGATTCTCAATTGAACCTAAGCTCCTTCACTCTTCTATTAAGCAGGCACCCTCCCGAACTTCTTAAAAGAAAGAAAAGCAAAACGTGCTTTTAAATAAAAGGCACAAAATATTAAGAAAAATTAAAGTCTCGTAGGAAGCACGACGTAAATGAAAATTTATGAATGTTTTGTCTTCTTCTTAGTCTCCCCACCGTCAGCTTTATTATTGAATGAAATTTCTCGTACTCTTGTACTCATCCCTATTATTTTCTACTTAACTTTGATTTATGAATGATTTTCTGACTCTCCTACCGAAAGAATAACATCGTAGACAACAGTTTTGAATATTAAATCACTTTTCACCAATGCCAACACGACAAAAAGGAAAAAAAGAGAGAAAATTTTTCGAGGAACTTTTACCTCCATCCACCTTGATGAAATTTTGAATAGCACAAATTGAAAAATTGGTACATAAACTTTATACAACATAAAATCTTATGCGCAACACTCTGATAAGACTTGCTCTTCTGCTTATTACACGGATTTTTGGTGTTTGTATTAATCATTTTTGTTTCTTATCGTTGCAGGTGTTTAAAAAGTTTTTTTTGTTTGTTTTTAAGCTTGTTGCTTTTTGTATGAACAGATTGGCGTAATTTGAGAATTCTATGAATTTTCCATGAATTTGTGAATAATATTATGAAGTTTTTTACCATTTTAGAATTTTTTTACTTTAAAATTTAAATAGTACAAAACTGCTAGTTACACCATATCAAGCAACTCCTAAACTAAATACTGCTCTAAAATTCTCAATATTTAAAGGTGTTCATACATACATATTTGAAGGAAGTTAAATTTGTACTGTTATAGAAATGTTTTGATAATGAGAATGTGTACTCAAGTGTTTGAAGAAAAAAAAAAAATATTTTTTAAGAATTTTTGTGATGTGTAATTTTTACCCTACACTTATATAAATTGTGTGAAACTTTGAAATTTGAAGTAATTTTTTCTATGGATCAATATTTGACTTGGAATGTAGTCAGACTAAGATCTCTGATTAAGATTTTAACCAAGGTGGCCATCAACTTTTCAGATAAAAATAGTTTTCATAGATTTAAGGTTAGCGTATTATTTCAACAAAAATTGCAATAAAAATTTTTTCATAATAATTTAAAACTTGATATGGGGCCGTTCACTTAGTACGTTCGCTTTTTAGGGGGGAGGGGGGGTTTAAGATTTTGTAACCGATCAAACAAAACAAAAGAATTTTCGAACAAAAAGCGTAACGAGGGGGGGGAGGGGGGTCTAAAAAGTCATTTTTTTGCGTAACGCACTTTGTGCATTAGATACGATAATTCACATGATAATGTTACTTTACTAGTCACAAAAATGAGATCCAGTAAACAAATTTGAGTTAAATATCAAAAATTTAATATGGATTTTTTTTTAAAAAAAAATTTTTTTATTTGTTTGTTTACAAACAGAAAAAAAGCGTGTGGAATACTTTGTATTGGCCCATCTTTATATCTTGTTTTATTCTTGAGTTCAAAAAAGTTAAGGTTTGCCTCTGTTTAGGTTTTAAAATGATTAAGTAATTACATATATGTATGATTTTCTGACAGCAATTCGGTAATGAATTATAAAGTTAGCAGCACAATTACTTTTCAATTAGTGTTTTTCACAAATATAAAAAAATCCTTTTAAGCTCCAACAGTTACTTAAATCTAGTCCTCAAGTCATGGATTCGTTTTTCAATTTTGTAGTAAAATGCTCATTCATGTTGGGCTTTGATTTATCTAATAAATATCAGTCAAAATCAATCAACAAGAATCTTTTGTCAATATACAGGAAACTAGTTTTTGCTTTGATACTTCTTGTCGTTATACAAAACTTTATAAATGTATATGCAAAAAGTTTGAAATCTTTTGATGATTTCAGATCGTTAATGTCGTTTGCGCTTGGATTTAGATCTCTCATGATGAATATTTATATGAACAAAAATTTGGATAAAATCAGGATCTTAATTGAGAAATTAAAAAACTCTAATTTTGATATTTATACCCATGAACGGAACCAGAAGCTTTTCAAAAGAGGAACAAATTTTTCAATTTTTGTGTTCATAGCCAATGTCATATCTACATAGACATATTGTATTGGTGGATATATTGAGATTATTCTGTGCTGGTTTACCAAAGAAATACCAAATCCTCAAATTGTATTTACTTATGAATTATACTGGCCATTTGATCCATCTGAATACCTTCCATGGACACTCTTTTGGTTCTCGTTTGCTTCACATTATTGGATTTGGTCATGCTCACTTATTAATTTAACGATTTTGTTTATTTCTATTTACTTAACTGGAAAGTTTAATAATTTACAGACAGAAGTTGTGGAAATCATTAACGGAAGTGACACAAGATCATTAATTCAGACGAAAGAAATGTTTGATCGTTTTATTGATAGACATAATGAAACTAAGAATCTAATGGCTGATTTAAAATCTCTTGCTGGATTTCCAATCGCATTATTTATTGGAGAAGCATCCATAATGATTTGTTTTCTTGGAATGTATGCAATTGTAAGTTCTTTCCTAGTAACCAAAATCGACCTAATGTATTCCATTCATGTTCCTAAGGAAGGTCAATGTAATACATAAGGACTATTTTGGTTACATGAGTTTTTTTCAAAAATTTCTTACATTTCGTAAAATTTTAAAAAATTTAAAAATTTTAGATGGGAGACATTACAATGATATTTGTTTCTGGAATTGGAATGTTTATGCATCTATTGGATATATTTACTGTATTTTGGATTAGTGATATTCTAAATGAATCCGTAAGTATGATTCATTACAAAAGAGATGAAAATTTTTGCATATTTTTTTTTTATTTATTTTACAGAGTTTAGGAGTTATGGATGCAATTTGTACATCAGATTTTTATAAATTGGATATTTCTTTAAAAAAGCATCTGCTATTTGTGTTACAAATATCTGCCAAATCAAATAAATTATCAGGATTAGGTCTCTTCAATTTGGAACTTGAAAAGTTTACAGCAGTAAGAAAATTTTACCGGATTTCGAGGAATAAAGTTAACATTTTATTTTTTCAGATTATTTCTTCTGCTTTTTCGTACTTTACAATAATTAAGCAATTTTACTGAAACTTATTAAGGCAAAGCAATAGAAAATTTTATATATAAAAATTCAGATTAAAGTAAAAATAAATTATGCATGATTGAAATGTCATTAATATGATAGGGGTCGTACATATATATCGTCCACAATAGGAGGGGGGTAGGGTCGAAAACAATAGAAATTTTTAGTTATTTTTCTTTTTAAAAAATGACCGTTAATTTTGGACTTCATTTATGAACGATCCCATATCTTTATCTTTAACAAATAAAAAATAAATAAAATATTGAAAAAGGACAATTTTATTTAGGACTTTTTTGTATTTAATAAATTTTTCTCTTCAAATTTTTGATATTGAAAAAAGTAAATCTTTTTTAAAGGTCACAAATTAAATTGTATTAAATTTTAAATCAATTTTCAGGACATATGATTAGGTAATCATAAGATATCCCTGAGGATATCACAATCAATTTGGATAAGAATTGAAAGTAAATTATTAAAAAATAGCATTTCAAAAGTATCAATTTTCACTCAATCAAAATAATTCTTAGGTTGAGTTTTTTTCATTTACAATTCAAGTTTCAAATTTTTAAAAAACATTAATTGAAATTCAAAGCTTCACAGTTAGTTGAAATTCACGATCGAGAAGTCATGGATTCGTATTTCAAGTCGATTGATAAGTTTTCAAGTTTTTTGGGATATGACATATCCAACAAGTACAAAACAAATGTGGTTATTAGAAGTGCATTGTTAATCTACAAAACATTAATATTTATTGTTTTATTTCTCAATGTCATTCAAAGCTTTTCAAATGCTTTTATGAAAAGTTTCAAGACATTTGATGATTTCCGATCAGCAGCATCTGCAATTTTTGGTCTTCGGTGCTTATTCATGAACATATATTTGATGAGAAATTTCGACAGGATTGCAGCGCTAATTGAAAGAATAAGAAGCATAAATTTCGGTACTAATGTACATGAACAGAATCATTACTTATTTAAGAAGGCAAGAATTTTTGGAAAGACTATTTTTGTGGCCAATATTCTTTCTGTTGGATCCTATTATATTGGTGGATATATTGAATTGATTATGTGCATGTTTAATGGACAATCTCCAAAAAGAGAATTGGTTTTTTCGTTTGAACTTTTCTGGCCATTCGATCCAATTGACTATCTCCCATGGACTCTGTTTTGGTATTCATTTGCTTTACATTATTGGCAATGGTCATGTTGTCTTGTTAATTTTATAGTCTTGTATATTTTAATCAACGTTACTGGACTGTATAAAAATCTTCAAACTGAACTTAAGGAAACGATTGATGGATGCGACAAACGATTAGCTTGTGAAACAGAAAAGAAATTTAAGAATTTCATTCAAATACATAATGAAATATCAAGTTGTGCTAAAGAATTAAAGTTAATGGCTGGATTTCCGATTATAACTTTCGTTGGTGAAGCTTCGTTCATGATCTGCTTTTTAATGTTTAGTTTCGTTGTAAGTTGAATGTTTCATTTTTTTTGGAATGAATGTCTAATTTCATAGGATATATATTTTAACATTTCAGGTAGCTGATGATGTAACGATGAAGGTAATTGTTGTAGTTGCTTTGACTAATCATCTTTCAGAAATTTTACTAATATTCTGGGCTAGTGATGTTCTCAAGGAATCGGTTAGTACAATACTGACACTTTAATAACCTTAAAATCATTCTTAAACTTCTCCATAGAGTCAAGGTATTATGGGTATCATTACTTCATCGGAATACTATAAATTAAATGTTTCACATCAAAAGGAATTAATTTTGATTATGGTGGAAGCAAAAAAGCCAATAACTTTATCGGGAGTTGGTTTTTTTAATTTGGAACTTGAAAAATATACAACGGTGAGTAACTTTACAGAATTTTTGATGTATTGGTTAACTTTTTTTGATTTCGACAGATCATAACAACTGGATATTCATATTTTACATTATTGAAGCATTTTTACTAGTTTAAATCTTTTTAAAACATACGATCGTAAATTATGATTAAAGGCATATATATTAAAATTGTCATTTATGTTTGTGAAATAATTTTTAAAGATCTCTTATTAATGTTTTAAAGTTAATTTGATTAAAAATTTTATTTTTTTCTTTTATGCATTTACTCTTTAAGAATCAAAAAATAAACTGTAGTTTGAACTTATTTTGAATTTCAAATTCAATCGTGTTTTCAAATTCATTTGATTTTTTTAAATGTTCTTTTTCTTAAAATCAGGGTTAGAATATTTTCAAAAATCGAAAGCAAATGAAAGAATTTAAATTATAGAAAAAATTGGAACAGGAACTAAATAATAAGTGTCCAATTATTATGTAAATAAAACCCTCATGTTTATTTTAATAAATCCTGTAATTGCTGATAGTTGTTCCATTAAGGCAATTATTCCTAGTTTTTCTATTTCTGTCAAATGATTCATTTTCAAACATGAAAAAAGCTTTTGCATTTTTAATGATGTTTGTTTTGATGATTTGTTTAAAAATTTTTTAATAAATATGTTCATCTAACTCCAATTCTAACTAAAACTCATTCTACTGTCAAAGCTTAAGGAAGTGTGAATAAAATGGGAAAATTCTTATCAAAACGAAATCAAGTGCAAGAATCTGAGTTGAAAGTTGTTAAATCTGTAAAATTCAAGACAGAAATTTCAGCAATCGACAGCTATTATCGTCTTATCACAAACATTTTCTTGGTTATTGGATTTGATTTTGATGGAAAATATCACAAATCAAAACTTGTTTCTTTAGGACTCAAACTGATTAAGCTTATCAACATGATTTGTATATTTCTCGCGACATTTCAATGCCTGACTTATTTCTTTACTGAAAACTTAAGTGATGTTGGAACTTTGGGATCTGGAACTTTTGGACTTTATAGTGTTCAGACAATTGTGAAGATTTTTGTATTTTCTGCAGCTATTGACAAATTTCATCAGCTAACAGTGGATGTGATTGCAACTTATAGAAAATTTAAACCTAGTGAAAATGATGAGAAGTTATTCCGAAAAGCTTACAAATATTGTCCAAAAATTTTCTTTTTTAACGTCTTTAATTTGCTGTTCTATTCCTTAACTGGATTAATTAGAATCATAGTGGCTAAGTATTATGGCACTTCTGTTGGATCTGTTTTTCCATACGAGGCTTATTGGTCTTTTGATCCTTACGAATATCTACCATGGACATTATTTTACAATGCATACACAAATGTCATAACTGACTTTGTATCCATGATTTGTGAGCAGCTTTTTGTGTTTATTGTGTCTTATATGGTCGTTAGTTTTGAGAGACTTGAAGATGAACTAGTTGAGATTATTCAACAAATCGATACTGAACCAGCATATGTGATTAAAAGCAAGTTAACAAGATGCATTGATCTACATAACGAGTTGATTGCACATTCAAAAGTTGTCAATTCTTTGTTTGGAATTTCACTTCTTGGATTTTTAATTCAATCTTATTGGACCATCTGTTACCTCATTTTCCTGACCACTAGAAAGTTTTCTGACTTTGCGATTTTATCAGCTTTTGCACTTGTTAATGTTTCTGTTCAAATTTTGATGTTGGCTTATTTCGCTGAGAAGTTAAAGGATAAGGTGAAAAAAATTTTTTTTTGAGATTTTATTTTTCTAACATTTTTTTTTCATCATTTTTAGGGTCTCAATTTGTCCGACAAGCTGTCATCATGCAGTGACAAAAAAATTGATAAATCCTTGGCAAAATATTTTATTTTGATGATTCAAGTTTCAAATCAACCAATAAATTTGACAGCATCTGGATATTTCAAGCTGGATTTGCCGACTTTTAAAACTGTAAGATATTTGACATGCTAAAAACTTTATGATTTGAATTCTATTGATCTTCCTTCTTATTTGTAGATTGTCAACACTGCATATTCATATTTTGCTATTTTGAGACAAGCATACAAAGGATAAATAGCTTGTTAATGATTTTTTGGATCCAAATTATTAAATTTTTATGTCTGCTTCTTGAATAAATTGAACTCACACAAAATTATTAAACCACTTTAGTTCCTTTATATAAAAAAAAATTACTGTCACAAAAGATCACACAAATACATTTATTTTCATCCAAATTAATACTTCCTAAGTTTATTTTGGCTAAAAGCCGTGCCACACTTAGCTTGATGCTCAAAAACACACTGATTTAAATTCACATCAAAAGCCATCAAATGAGGACAGTTCTGTACCATTCGACCACCATTTTTCTGACAAAAAATAAATTGCCTGCAATCAAATGGATGAGGAACTACTCCAACCATATTTAGACAATCCGGTAGGGCTGGTGGCATTGGAGCAATTGAAGGCTAGGAATTCATTAAAATTCGATTAAAATTTAGAATTTTAACGTAACTTTTTAAATCAACTCACATCACACTGAGCATTAGCTGGAGTATCACAAAAACCCACAATTTGATTCCAATGTTGTCCAGGTGCGCATGTTAATGACACTGGCCATCCACTCATGCAAATGTAGTAGTCATTACAAGTTTCACCTGGCAAGAATTGAATTTCATATGGATCTGATGGACATTCTGCATCCCAATTTCCATCATCGATCATTGCCAAGCAAATGCCACCATCCTCTTTTGTAAAACAGTCAAGGAACTCGTAATCAAAAATAGGCTTCTCTGGTGGACAGTACCATTCTTGAAGATATCCATCATCATCACAATAATAGTACATATCGCATTCTTCATGTGAAAATACTGCATCAGGATCATCAATACACCAATCGTCTTGATATGGACGAATTTGTGCTGGTCTGACTTTTCCATGAGCTAAAGGATTTTTTGACATTTGACGTTGCTTAAGCTTCATTTGTTCCTGTCTTGTGCGTGTTTTAGGTTCAACTTTGTTCAATACTCTTGCTGGTGGTGTCTTATAAGGCCTTCTAGCTGGCTTTACAGCTGGTCTACCTGGTCGATTCTGTGCATCCACATAGTTAATATAGTATAAAATCACAAGGCACAAACAACTTAAAGTAAATATTTTCGACATTTTTTTTCGCCGACCGTGTCTATTCACGATAAAATTCAAGTTCACAATAAAAATTTTAGTGCCATCAGTTGTCTCTTTTATAGCACTTCCAACATAAAAAATCAATCGATCAATTAACGAAAAAAAAATTATTAACTTGAATTTGAATGATAAGAAAAATTGGAAATAAAGAAGAAATTGTTCATTGTTGAATATCTTTTTGAAGATTGCGATCATTTTTATGTTTTTTGGTGATCTGTCAATAATATTTTGGCACTTCCTATACTTATCAATTACTTTATCTTGCTTATCAATTTCCATTGATTGGCATTCGCACAAAAAAAATGTGTGTATACACTGAGGGAGATAGATGATTTGCAATTATGCGATTGTTATTGATGTCATTATATCTGTTATTGTATGACTTTATTGTTTGGGTTTTTAAGGTACATATGCTTTTCTTTTTGTTATGACTAAGAGAATTCTTAAGAATTTGTACGAGACTTGTTGATTATAAGTAAGGAGAACTTTTTATCTAGAAGTGCTACTGTGGGGTTTTTTATACAGATTCTTGATAAATTTGGAGTTTTTGTTTTTTCAAAGTTTCACATTTTTTATTGAGAAAACTGATAAGTCAAAAATTTGAAAGGTTCACGTGTAGGAATGATAACAATTGTTTACAATTTCATAAGAAAAAGAATTTTTCAATTCATAGTAAAATCTTGATTTTTTCGAATAGGGTATTGGGTATAGTAAGTTCGATAGTTCGTAGGACTAACAAAATTGAAACGTGCGCGTAACTATGTAAGTTAAAGTCAATCTAATAAACCGAAGTCAATTCAAAAACCTTAGAAAACACTGCATTGTAGTTGAACAGCTGTTCCTACAACAAAATTTAATAAATTTACCCTTAAAATTGCTTTGTTGTCCTTATTTCAACTACCACGTGAATCCAATCGATCCAACCTCAAGGGGCCGTTCACTTATTACGTAACGCTAAAATTCGGGTTTTTAACCTCCCCCCCACCCTGCGTAACGGTTTTAACAAAAGAATCACGTGTGAGAACAACAGACCGTAGCAAACTATCGGACCCCCCTCCCTCCACAGAGCGTTACTTAATAAGTGAACGGCCCCCAACATACACAAACAATCTTATTTTTAGAATAATTTCATTTTAATCAACTGTTGCATGACACTAAATCAAGGCGTACACACTCGGGAAATCTCAGGAAATTTCCGGAAATACAGGAAAAACAGGAAATCTCTTCACTAAACATCTGAATGGACTGCAAATGCAGGAAATATTGTATAGAACAGTGTTTCTGATGATTTCATGCTCAAAAAATGTTATAAAATTTTTTTGTTTGGTTACAATTCAAATTATAATTTTCATGGCTAAAATTTTTTAAAAAACAGAAAATTTTCAACATTTTTCAAAAAAATTTTAAAAACAATTTTTAATCATTCGTAGTGTATGTAGACATCAAAAATACTATTTTGCACTAATTTTTCTCCAAAACCTTGCAGTTTAAGAGCTAAATCTAAAAATTTCCTGATATTTCCCGATTTCTGGAAATGCAGGAAATTTCCGGAAATACAGGAAATTTCCTGAGTGTGTACGCCTTGCACTAAATTCTACTTCTATTTATTTTCATAGCTGCTTAATCAATTCACCTCAACAATTAACCTCGATTTTTTTCTTTATTTTCGTTCTTAACCTAACTATTGGTGAAGAAAAAAAAAGTTGTTGAAAGAATAAAGAAGAAAATGAAAGTTTTACTTATCATATAGCAATGGCATGAACAACAATAACAATTGTAGGAACAAGAAATGAATTTGCATGTCTAAAGTCATTTTTCATAAAAACTCTTTAGTTGACTTTAACCTTTCCGCACAATTATGAGGCTATTTGACATGCTTTTTTTTGGCTTCCTTTTTGTTTTTCATTTTCGTTCATGTTTCTTATGATGTGGGGGGGGGGGGGGGGAGCTATCAACATTTAGATATAAGATAATGAGTTTTTTTATGGATTAATGAAGAATTTTTCTTTTTCGAAAAAAAAGGTAGGTTAACACCAGGAAGTTATTTATCACTGTTTGGGGATAGTCGGTGTGATTAAAAGAGGGAATGGATTTATATCCCCTTAAATAAGTGAGTATATATTCCTTAATTGCTTTCTTCTGTGTAATTATCATGTAATTTAAGCTTTAGAACTTCAATTTTGTTTCCATATTTCACTTTAAATTGTATCAATGATAAGAATCAAGGAGTTTAGTGGATATAAGTTTGATATTTTACTGGGAGGCTTCGATTTCGCTGCGAAAATTCTAATTTTTTCACTACTTAATGGTAATTTTTCATGCTTTTTATATGAACAATTGTGCAATTACTTTTGTGGAATGACAAAATTAAAACTGATTGGTCTTAAATAAAATGTTTACCTAATTAAATTTTAAGTTTCGAAACTTTTTCTTGTGAAGTATATAATTTCATACAAATTTTGAATTTCATCTTTTTTGACATTTTATGTAAAATAAAAGCTGTCTAAATCTTAATATCAAGTTAATTTTGAAACGATCAATAGCTAGACTTAAAAGTTTGTGCTTTAAAAGAAGTCAATTACCCAAAAAAATCCCTGACACCAAACCTTACAATTTTAAAAATTTCATTGACCAAAATCCCCGTATCAAAATCAACAATACAAACAACTCTTTTCACAGGAAGCATTTAATATTAATATTGTATATGAGAAATGTTTCCTTTCCGGTCGACCTACAAAACTATTATCATCATGTCAAATAGTAAAAAAAAGGCTTTTACAAAATGAATTTTTCTCTCTGTTTTTGCTGTGGAAATGCTCATGGGGTAAAATATATTTTTTTGGTTTGCACAAAATAACTAATAATTTACCTTGTAGAATTGTTTACTAATTTTTTGCGGTATACCGTCTGTAATGCTCATACGTACAATGAGAGTGGAAAAATTATTTTCTGAGAAAAATCTTGATAAATTTTAGCATTTTTCTAACAGCAAAAATGAGAAACAAATGAAAGAAAGGCAGTCTAGTTGGATGGCAACACAAGATGCAAAATAAAATTGGAAAATTTCTATGCTGAACAGCAACCACAAAAGTAACAATTTTAACATTTCACACACAAGTGTTATTTATTAATTTCAATTTAATTTCCTCGTACTGGAAAAATAAAAGAGAAGGTGTGAAGGGTGGACTGAGTGGGGTTGAAGAACATTTGTTCATGTACAGCAGTCAGGAACGCCATGCATAATTTGTTTTCGTCATGTGAAAATGAACTCAACAACTCAAATTCATTTCAATTTATGAGAAAAATAATGTTTATATTTTGCTGTTTTCTTTGTTTTGATGTGATGGATCATGGATGTTGAATGCAAGGGAGGGCTTTTTTTGGAATTAAATGTAAAATTTTTTTGTGATTATAGCAGCAACTTTTTTCTTTAAATGACCCAAAATATTGATGGAACTAACCCATGTAAACAAATGGAATATCGACGAATTCCCTATGAATCTTCCATGGATGATACGTTTGCATATAACATGTATCGTCCTAAGAAAAACATTTTCGTATGGTAATGGAATAAAAAATATGGAAGATCAAGGTTTCCATTGATGGTACTATAAATTTTTTCATACATATTTTACCTTAATACTCTTGTGAAGTATATGAGACAAATCAAATTTAGAACAAAATTCTAATTTTTCTTGAGATTCGAACTTATGCGTCCATTCAGTTATCCTTGAATGTAATATTTTTGAAAAAAGAATGGAACGTTTCAATTACATGGAAATTAATTTAAAAAATTTTGAAATGTAGGATTTGAACCAAGTGGCAAGTCTTGATTAGAAATTGCCAATAAAAATTGAATCAATTCAAAGCAAAATAATTTTTCATAATGATTGAAGAGCAAAATATTTTTAAATTTTTCATTCGATGTAATCAACCACAAAAACAATAAACGGAAAAAATGTGAGAAAGAACTTTTTTAACCAGCAAAAAAATCGTTTCCTTTCTTCTCTCTCTGTTGTGTCTGGAAAGTTTCTGGCAATAAATAAAAAGTTTTTTTGCATTCATGTTGCAGATTTTTTTGTTATCACAGATTTTTTTGTTTTCCGAGTGTTAATTAGCACTTGCTTTTTCACTTAATACTTTAATAATAATAATAATAATGACAAATAGGGTTCCAATATAGCCAATAATGCATCTTTCAGCACGAAAACGTAGTCCAATGTCCAACGAAAAGTGTGAGCTGCCATGACTAGCTGGAGGCACTGCGATCCCTATCGAACTTAATACTTTAAATTTTGGCTTTTCTGAGTATTGTTAGCTGAGCGATTAATTGAGAGGTAAAAATGAAGTTTTTGGGTTGCATACGATTCAGGCAAAAAAATCTTTTAAAAATGTTTAAGTTTTTTTTTTTTGTAAAATTTTTGATGAAATATTTAATTTTAAAAATAAATTTTTAAATACACTTTAAAAATAAAAAAAAAAAAAGGAATTGATTTTTTTTTTCTTAATTATTTTTTTTATAACAAAATATTGCTATGACCATAATTAGAAATCATTTCTTAATATGTTCAAGGATTCGAACTTTAATAAAAATTTTCTGTGACAAACCTTGATTTAATTTGCTTATTGTGGCAATATTCTCACATTTTCAGCAAAGCAATTTAATTCAACATTTTGGGAGAAAAAAATGGTAAGGCAAAGAAATTAACTTTTTTTCTTAAATTCTTTTTTTTTTAAGTTAATTTTTTTTTGCAATTTAAAAATAAAAAAACAACTGCCACAATTTACTTTATTACCTCACAATTAATCTCCAACAACTAAAAAATTGAGTTAAAAAAGATTCCAACCAATAAATCGCTAGCGGAAGTGATTCTACAAAAAAAAAAAGTATTTTTATGCAATGTTTTGAATGTTTGTGTTATTTTAATTTTAATTGCTTGAGCATTCATTCGTTATGTGGGTGGATTATATATAAATATACATAAAGAACGGATTAGTAATTAAATAAAAAATAAAGTTATGGTGCGAAAAGAAAATTTATGGATGTGAAATTTTCATTTTTTTTACGAGGAAACTCCACTGTTGTTGAATAAAATGATTTAAAATGCGAATCAGCAAGAAAGAAAGGCGAAATAAAAAATGGAAAATGGATGGAAAATAAACAACCGATTAACATTAAATTTGCATTTTTTATATCCAGCAAGCAGAGCAATGAAGGAATCCTCACAAATGCTGGCACTGAATTGAATTTCTATGATAATTTTCATCCATATTTTATGGATTTTTTTTTTCTTGCCACAATTCTCTAATTTAGTGTTTTTAATTACAAACTCACATTTTTATGTTCTGGTGCCAAAACATCCCACATTGATGCGACTATCTTCGATACCTCACCGAACGATGCATTTGGATTTTGTCCCTTTATAGCAGCTTGTGTGTCACGAAAGAATAATGCATATGCTGATACGGGCCTGCAATAATAAACAAAAGAAAAATAAAAACATTTTTTGAATGTAAATGGACATGGCATTAGCATGCGACCAAATGAAATGAAGATTGTGGAAAGTAAATTGTCTTCTGAATTGAGTCATAATTGTCATGCACACACTCATACTAACAATAGCACCTTAATTAACTTTATCAACTTGAATATTAATTAGTTAGTTAAGTATCAATTTGTATGCTGTTGATGTAATTGCCAATAGAAAATTATTCTCATTTGGGCATTTTATGTCTGTTGATGAAGATTTTCATTTCTTTTTACATGCATGTATTTTGCTTTCATCTGTTTCTCATAATTTGGAGATACTTAATTAAAGCTAGAAAATTAGACAAGTTGAGGAAGCAAAGTTAGTCGGATTTCGTTAAATTTTCTTTTAAAATTCAAATTTGAATGTTAGAAATAATTTAACGTTCAAAAAAAATTTGAAATTTTAAAATTCCAAGTCATTAATAATTTGGTATTTTTTGATGGATTTTTCGCTTTAATTTTGATTTACTTAATTAATATTGCTTAATTTCAATGTTTTTAAGATGAAATCTTTTGCTAAAAAGTGGCAAAATCAGTTTTCACTTAGTTTCTGTAATTATTTTAAACAAAAGTCAGATTTCTAACCAGAATAAGACCTCTAACCCCAAAATGTCATCTCAACCTTTTCCTCTTTCAAAACACCACAAAATTCCTTACTTCTTATTTAATCAATTTGCAAAACGTAAATGAGATTAGATTATATGGAGTCTAATTAAATATTTGCATGCAATTTAGATTTCTTCGTCATCATGTGCCTAACATTATGATCCAAAATCCTTCCTCGAGTTTCACCTTTTCATTTCCAAAAATGAACTTTTAATTGAATTAAATCAGAAAATTAATTATAGATTCTTATTTTGCTTGGCAAAAATGAGCACAATTAAACGAAACATGACTTTGACTTAAAGTCAAATCATTTTGATTAACCGCCCACAACTTCGTGACTTCATTTCTCATTTTTCAGACGAATTCTCTCACATTAAAGAAGATGAAGAAAAACAATAAAACTGCCAGACATCAGTTGCAGTTAAAGTCATGAAGCTGTATAAATTGCTTGTGGCAAGGATATCACAGATTCTATCTTATACTCATTTACTTTACTTTGGATTACTATTTTATAATGTTTTGGTTTCTTTTGACATTCCTCATGTGAACAGATTCAGTTTAACTTTATTTTAAATTCCGATTCCGTACTAAAAATTATTTTTCAATTAACGGATTTTTGAAATTTGAAATATATTTTTTTGAATAAGGCAAACTTAGTTTCACACCCTTTTTGTTTTAAAAAAATTAAAAAAACAATTAATATTTTTCAGAAATGTAACATTAAATGCACAATGGTCTGAAATCGAAAAAAGTGTCCAAAATTTATTTTAAGTCGTGTCTTTTAAACCTCATCATTTAAATGCAGTATTATAAAACATAAACTAACGCATCTTCTGTGAAAATACCAAGCTTCCAATCGTTGTCTAACTCTGTCAATAATTATCCAAAGTCACGAAAAATTTCTTTACAAAAACACCATGAAAAAGTTTTCATAAATTTTTCCACTTTCTCTTGTTTGTTCTATGTTCTTATCACTGTCAATAACTTAATTAATGCTCAAATTTTATGTTAAAGTTTCTAAAACATTAGCCAAATGCTTTATCATTAGGGAAAATACAGTTAAAATTTTGAAAATTTCCAAAACTTTAAACGCTAATTACATTATTTTGTCGCCTGAATGAGCCTCTGAAACTCACATGCATCGTAAGATTGAGCATTAATTTACCTTCCAATCATACTCTGGTAAGTCCAAAATAGGCCAATTTCGAGATATTTGTAATTTAATTTCACTTGTTTTTCAAAATTTTTCCATACAAATTTGATCGTGCGCAAATTTTTTTTGGAAACAATTTTAAATTTTTAATGAAAAATCATGTTTATCTTAAATATCATAAGCTTATATTTTCAGAGATGTATAATTAAGGCATGATAAAACAATTGACACTTGCAAAATAAAGAAAATCAACCAAAACTTTGCGACCTCTAAAGTTTACAACAAAATATAAATTTTGGACACTTTTTTTGATTTCAGACCATTGTGAAATGTTAAATTCCTTCATCAGATTTAAGGGCAAGGTCAGTAGCAACCATAAGCTTTAATTACAATCTACAGCAATCATTGAAACGAACTGAAAAAGTTTCAGAAACTTTATAACTTATTACATAACTTTCATAGACAACAATAAGAAACCTGCACCAATTTTTCCAGATGCGTTAGTTCCAATGTAAAACTTTTGACAAGTCTGATCAAATTTAATTATGATACCATTTCCAATTAATTTAATTAAGCAACAACATTTGGTCTTACTTTAGTGGTTCATTTGGATCCTTCTTCTTCTTCTTAGCTGGTGCTTTAACCGTCTTCTTTGCGCCACCTTTAACTGCGTCTGGCTCCTTTGATTGACTTTTAAAAGCATTCTGTAATGAGAATAAGATGATGTAATTTCATTAAATTAAATCCAATGACATTGCCATCTATTTTAATCATTTACAATTGAGAGAGGAAAAAAAATATAAAAAATATTAAAAATTGCAATGAGGAGATTCCAATTTATGAAAGGAAAAAAAACTGGCATCAGAAATGTCCATAAATCATAATCAACGCAATAAATTTTCATTAGTTTCATTGCACGTTTGCAACATAAATTCCAATGGGCAGCGAAACAATCTCTTTTTTTACTCTGTTTGTCTCTCTCTCTGTCGCTTGCTTCTTCTCTGTAATGACTTTTTGCTTTGCTTGTCTCATTTTTATTCCTCTCTTTCTCTCATTGAATGACTTTAAATGTGTTATGCGAAAATGTTTTTTTTTTCGTGCGTGTTTTAAATTTTATAGAATTTTGTAACAGAGCAGTTATGGTTGATATTGCAAAAATGAGTCATTGACTGTTTGGTATTTTTATGAGAAATACGTAGTTATGTGTTAAATGGATTATTGGATTTGTTTCTTTTGATTTTTATGGACTAATTGGGTGTTAGTTTGTGGAAGTGGCGATATCTGATGGCATTGGAAGTAGTCGAGCTGTTGAGGTACTATGCGGTATACTTTATAGTTCGAAGTCATTTTAGAACTAAAAATTTGTTAGTTCGAATCCTAAACTTCATAAAAAACATAAAATTATAGCAATTAAGTTATGATTGACTAAGAAACTATTTTAAATCCATAAGTCATCACACAAAAAGTCAATTGAACTCAAAAACACAGTTTCAAGCTCTACAATCAGAATTCTCAAAGAGTTTTCACCAACATTTAAGTTCAAGATTTACTCCATTAACATCCACCCACATTTGTCCTCAAATCTTCAAATTTTTTTTTGATCTAATACTACTTCCAAGGACTTATTCTCAATCTATATTTATTTTATAAACCTCATGAAAATATTTTCATAAGACAAACCAGTGCTTAAAGCTATTCTCGGAAAGATTATAATAAGCTTTTGACCTTTTTTTTGGGGCAGCTCAGTACTTCTTCGAAGTCTTTTATTATCATTCAATTTTAGCTGTGCATGAACATTTTTTTGAGATTCTTTTTTCATCAATTCTATCATTCCTTCTTGCAAGTTTGGTATCGAATGTTTTCAATAATGTTATGGAATTTTTCAAGTAATTCATTAATTTATGATAAGATAAGATTGATAAAGTTTGTTACATAGATCAACTGGAATATTGTATTATTCATCATGTCATTTGATGCGATTTGATTAAATTATTTTCGATAACATTTTATTGAGGAATGGATTTAAAACTTTTACATACTTAACATCTAAGAATTTAAAAAAATATGAGCTTTTTTAAAAAATTACATCAGGTTGAATGAGGTTTAAAACTGACTCTATGCTTGATCATAATTCAATTTAAAGCTACAAATGTTTCAAAAGTCAAGACCCTGACCCTTATAAATGATCTAAATCTAAAATAGCTTATAGTTTTGACCTTAAGTGGAAGTAAAATTATTTCCAACAAAAATCACTTCCAATGTAATTTAATCAATATTCAATGGATTATCAATAAACCTTTTAAGCTGAATAATCCAATTTAAATTTTCAACTATTTCAATGATAGCAAACATCCAAAATCTCACAAACTTTATCAATTTTCCTAAAATCGACTCCAACAATCCAACCATAATTGAATCAAATGTAGCAAGCATGCAAAATTAAGTCACAGCAAATATTTTTATGCTTAATTATTTTCATGAAAAACTTTATTGAAAATTGTTGCGTGATTGAATCCATTATTCATTTATATGCAATGATTGTTTTGTCAAGACCTTTGTCACTTTTTTCTAAACAATTAATTCCTCTTCTGTTAAATTTTCATTAAATCTTCTTGTATTTTACTTTATCTCCTCTTTTATCATTTGTTTTTAATTAATGAAAAGCTCAACAATGTACGCAATAGATACACACAAACACACATTGTATTGATAGTTTATTTCATAAATTAAATGTATTTATAGAAAATAAATAAATAAAAATTGAATGAATAAGAGGCAGACACAATGTGATACAATGTAACGTCTCATGTCCATTACTGTCGCATATAATGGAACATAAATGGTATTCGAGGAAGAAAAGAAGAATGTTTTTTTTTGTTATTATCCAAAAAATACATCTCAATTATATTGAATTTTTATGAATATGTAAGTTGATCTTTCACATTATAATAATTTATCTTCACCTTTATCGTCTAATGGGCTGGGTTGAGTAAGGATTAGACTTTTGGTTAAGGTGAATTTTGGGGTGGATTTGATAATAAATTTTGGATTTTTCAAGTTCTCCTGCAAATTCTACAAAAATTCAAATTGCTTAAAATAATTTACAAATTCGCAAAATTCAATTCCTGAAAATTTCACATCAAGCGTATCCACCTTAAATTCGACCACATGATGAGAAGAAATTTTTTTTAACTTCCACGCAAAGCGTGCAAGTTATTGTATTCACTTAAGTTTCAAAATTTCACTTTTTTTGATTTTGTGAGCAAACGGAAGCACCAATCATGACGTTTTTGGTCTCGTTTGATTGGTAATTTAAATATCTATCACCTAAAGCATGTTTAGTTCCGGTCACTTCCGTTGTGTTGGAACTAGACGCAAAAAACCGTTAAAAATCCATACTTTTGTATGGAAAATTTTTCAGGGAAGCATTTTTTAAGAATTTCTTCTATTTGATTCGATAGATCGTACCTAAAAACAAAATTGTGCTGAATAAAATCTGGACTTTATGTCCATTAAGTGACCTAAAATTGCCAAAAACTGCAAATTTTGCAACAGTTGCGCCATTTTTGATACAGGCTTGGATTTTAATTGTTAGTAATGATAAGTGGCATAAAATTAAAGTTAAACATAGGAGCTACAAATAATCTCGGCTATGTTTATACCTATGATGCTTCTATAAAAAGTTATAACATAAAAAAGATTGACAAAAAATCTAAAAAATTTTGTTTACGTTTTCATACGTTACGTAAAGTTTAAATTTGTATGAAAATAATCATTTGTAGCAATTTAAAGACAGTGTTAGACTTAAGTGTAATTGGATCATGCTTAATGTAATCAAAAATGAGAAAATGATTAATGGATCTCACTCATTTGACATAATTGGTTGCTGGATCTCATTTTATGATCATGAATGCTCACTGGATCTCATTTTATGATCAAGAATGCTCACTGGATCTCACTTTATGATCATTAATGCTTATAAAATCTCACTTTATGACCATAAATGCTCACTGGATCTCATTTCAAGAACATTAATGCTCACTGGATCTCAATTTATCATCATGAATGCTCACTGGATCTCAATTTATCATCATGAATGCTCACTGGATCTCCTTTCATGATCATCAATGCTAACTGGATCTCATTTAAAGACAATTAATGCTCACTGGATCTCATTTCAAGACCATTAATGCTCACTGGATCTCATTTTATGATCATGAATGCTCACTGGATCTCATTTTATGATCATTAATGCTTATAAAATCTCACTTTATGACCATGAATGCTCACTGGATCCCTTTTTATGATCATTAATGCTTATAAAATCTCACTTTATGATCATTAATGCTCACTGGATCTCATTTCAAGACCATTAATGCTCACTGGATCTCATTTTATGATCATTAATGCTTATAAAATCTCACTTTATGACCATAAATGCTCACTGGATCTCATTTCAAGACCATTAATGCTCACTGGATCTCAATTTATCATCATGAATGCTCACTGGATCTCAATTTATCATCATGAATGCTCACTGGATCTCCTTTCATGATCATCAATGCTAACTGGATCTCATTTAAAGACAATTAATGCTCACTGGATCTCATTTCAAGACCATTAATGCTCACTGGATCTCATTTTATGATCATTAATGCTTACAAAATCTCACTTTATGACCATAAATGCTCACTGGATCTCAATTTATCATCATGAATTTTCGCTGGATCTCAATTTATCATCATGAATGCTCACTGGATCTCCTTTCATGATCATCAATGCTAACTGGATCTCATTTAAAGACAATTAATGCTCACTGGATCTCATTTCAAGACCATTAATGCTCACTGGATCTCATTTTATGATCATGAATGCTCACTGGATCTCCTTTTATGATCATTAATGCTTATAAAATCTCACTTTATGACCATGAATGCTCACTGGATCTCCTTTTATGATCATTAATGCTTATAAAATCTCACTTTATGACCATAAATGCTCACTGGATCTCATTTCAAGACCATTAATGCTCACTGGATCTCATTTTATGATCATAAATGCTTACAAAATCTCACTTTATGACCATAAATGCTCACTGGATCTCAATTTATCATCATGAATGTTCACTGGATCTCAATTTATCATCATGAATGCTCACTGGATCTCCTTTCATGATCATCAATGCTAACTGGATCTCATTTAAAGACAATTAATGCTCACTGGATCTCATTTCAAGACCATTAATGCTCACTGGATCTCATTTTATGATCATGAATGCTCACTGGATCTCCTTTTATGATCATTAATGCTTATAAAATCTCACTTTATGATCATGAATGCTCACTGGATCTCATTTTATGATCATTAATGCTTATAAAATCTCACTTTATGACCATGAATGCTCACTGGATCTCTTTTTATGATCATTAATGCTTATAAAATCTCACTTTATGATCATTAATGCTCACTGGATCTCATTTCAAGACCATTAATGCTCACTGGATCTCATTTTATGATCATTAATGCTTATAAAATCTCACTTTATGACCATAAATGCTCACTGGATCTCATTTCAAGACCATTAATGCTCACTGGATCTCAATTTATCATCATGAATGCTCACTGGATCTCAATTTATCATCATGAATGCTCACTGGATCTCCTTTCATGATCATCAATGCTAACTGGATCTCATTTAAAGACAATTAATGCTCACTGGATCTCATTTCAAGACCATTAATGCTCACTGGATCTCATTTTATGATCATTAATGCTTACAAAATCTCACTTTATGACCATAAATGCTCACTGGATCTCAATTTATCATCATGAATGTTCGCTGGATCTCAATTTATCATCATGAATGCTCACTGGATCTCCTTTCATGATCATCAATGCTAACTGGATCTCATTTAAAGACAATTAATGCTCACTGGATCTCATTTCAAGACCATTAATGCTCACTGGATCTCATTTTATGATCATGAATGCTCACTGGATCTCCTTTTATGATCATTAATGCTTATAAAATCTCACTTTATGACCATGAATGCTCACTGGATCTCCTTTTATGATCATTAATGCTTATAAAATCTCACTTTATGACCATCAATGCTCACTGGATCTCATTTCAAGACCATTAATGCTCACTGGATCTCATTTTATGATCATTAATGCTTACAAAATCTCACTTTATGACCATAAATGCTCACTGGATCTCAATTTATCATCATGAATGTTCACTGATCTCAATTTATCATCATGAATGCTCACTGGATCTCCTTTTATGATCATCAATGCCCACTAGATCTCATTTAAAGACAATTAATGCTCACTGGATCTCATTTTATGATAATGAATTCTCACTTGATCTCATTATATGATCAAGAATGCTCATTGAATCTCATTTTATGTATTGTTAGATTTTACTTAATATTGAAAGGTTTGAACGGAGTGAACCAAAGCGAAGTAAAGTTTGACTTCCCTGAAATCCATAGCAGTCGAATGGAACGAAGCGAAGTGGAGTTCGACATTCCTGTAATCTATAAAAGTTGAACGGAACGAAGCGAAGTGAAGTGGAGTTCGACACTCCTGTAATCTATGACAGTCGAACGGAACGAAGCGAAGCGAAGTGGAGTTCGACATTCCTGTAATCTATGACAGTCGAACGGAACGAAGCGAAGCGAAGTGGAGTTCGACATTCCTGTAATCTATGACAGTCGAACGGAACGAAGCGAAGCGAAGTGGAGTTCGACATTCCTGCAATCTATAACAGTCGAACGGAACGAAGCGAAGCGAAGTGGAGTTCGACATTCCTGTAATCTATAACAGTCGAACGGAACGAAGCGAAGCGAAGTGGAGTTCGACATTCCTGTAATCTATAAAAGTCGAACGGAACGAAGCGAAGCGAAGTGGAGTTCGACATTCCTGTAATCTATGACAGTCGAACGGAACGAAGCGAAGCGAAGTGGAGTTCGACATTCCTGCAATCTATGACAGTCGAACGGAACGAAGCGAAGCGAAGTGGAGTTCGACATTCCTGTAATCTATAATAGTCGAACTGAACGAAGCGAAGCGAAGTGGAGTTCGACACTCCTGTAATCTGTGACAGTCGAACGGAACGAAGCGAAGCGAAGTGGAGTTCGACACTCCTGTAATCTATAACAGTTGAACGGAACGAAGCGAAGTGAAGTGGAGTTCGACACTCCTGTAATCTATGACAGTCGAACGGAACGAAGCGAAGCGAAGTGGAGTTCGACATTCCTGTAATCTATGACAGTCGAACGGAACGAAGCGAAGCGAAGTGGAGTTCGACATTCCTGTAATCTATGACAGTCGAACGGAACGAAGCGAAGTGGAGTTCGACATTCCTGCAATCTATAACAGTCGAACGGAACGAAGCGAAGCGAAGTGGAGTTCGACATTCCTGTAATCTATAATAGTCGAACGGAACGAAGCGAAGCGAAGTGGAGTTCGACACTCCTGTAATCTATGACAGTCGAACGGAACGAAGCGAAGGGGAGTTCGACTTTCCTGTAATCTATAAAAGTCGAACGGAACGAAGCGAAGCGAAGTGGAGTTCGACATTCCTGTAATCTATGACAGTCGAACGGAACGAAGCGAAGCGAAGTGGAGTTCGACATTCCTGCAATCTATGACAGTCGAACGGAACGAAGCGAAGCGAAGTGGAGTTCGACACTCCTGTAATCTATGACAGTCGAACGGAACGAAGCGAAGCGAAGTGGAGTTCGACTCCTGTAATCTATAACAGTCGAACGGAACGAAGCGAAGCGAAGTGGAGTTCGACACTCCTGTAATCTATGACAGTCAAACGGAACGAAGTGAAGCGAAGTGGAGTTCGACACTCCTGTAATCTATAACAGTCGAACGGAACGAAGCGAAGCGAAGTGGAGTTCGACATTCCTGTAATCTATAAAAGTCGAACGGAACGAAGCGAAGCGAAGTGGAGTTCATTCCATTCCTGTAATCTATAATAGTCGAACGGAACGAAGCGAAGCGAAGTGGAGTTCGACATTCCTGTAATCTATAATAGTCGAACGGAACGAAGCGAAGCGAAGTGGAGTTCGACACTCCTGTAATCTATGACAGTCGAACGGAACGAAGCGAAGCGAAGTGGAGTTCGACACTCCTGTAATCTATAACAGTCGAACGGAACGAAGCGAAGCGAAGTGGAGTTCGACATTCCTGTAATCTATGACAGTCGAACGGAACGGAACGAGCGAAGCGAAGTGGAGTTCGACATTCCTGTAATCTATGATAGTCGAACGGAACGAAGCGAAGCGAAGTGGAGTTCGACACTCCTGTAATCTATGACAGTCGAACGGAACGAAGCGAAGCGAAGTGGAGTTCGACATTCCTGCAATCTATGACAGTTGAACGGAACGAAGCGAAGCGAAGTGGAGTTCGACATTCCTGTAATCTATAATAGTCGAACGGAACGAAGCGAAGCGAAGCGAAGTGGAGTTCGACACTCCTGTAATCTATGACAGTCGAACGGAACGAAGCGAAGCGAAGTGGAGTTCGACATTCCTGTAATCTATAACAGTCGAACGGAACGAAGCGAAGCGAAGTGGAGTTCGACATTCCTGTAATCTATAAAAGTCGAACGGAACGAAGCGAAGCGAAGTGGAGTTCGACATTCCTGTAATCTATAACAGTCGAACGGAACGAAGCGAAGTGGAGTATCTAATCTATAATAGTCAAACGGAACGAAGCGAAGAGTAGTAGGTTGAGCGTAGCTCACAAATTTTTGTATCCTGAACAAGGGAAAATTTTCCCTAATCGTTACTAAATTTTAGTTTTATGAGATAATGATGTGTAAAGTAGCAAATTTTCCCTAATCGTTATTTGATTTTAACATTATGATGTAATAATGGGTCGAACAAAAATAATAACTTGAGCAGGACTTTAAAAGAGCAATGAAGTAGGATGTTAGCAGGATTAAAATTTCAATATATATTTTCTATATATATATATATATATTGTAATCTGTCAGTTAAAATGTCTATCAATAAGTGGCGTGGAAGTTCGTGGCTTTCTTTGTAAGTCGTGTTTTTTTTTGTATTATATTATTTATTTTAGAAAGCTTCTGTGTAAGTTTAAGTACACAAAAGACTTCATTTAACAAAAAAATGAAGAGAAAATAATAAGAAGACAAGAAAAAAGAGATCGAAAGGTCAAATCCATTGAATGTCGCAGCATAATACAAACAACAGCATAAACTATTTATTTTAATTTAATTAAGCTATTTTTTTTATCTTATTAAAGCAACGAGAAAAATCATAAATCACCAACTGTCATTCGTTAAATGTTAAAGGAAAAAAAATACAAAAATAATAATAAAAAGAAAGAGAAAAGACATAAAAAGGCTTGACAATGTTAACAATGTTGAATGAGAGGTCGATTATGGACAAGAAAATCAGATTAAATTTGGCACGACTTGACGATTGATTTTTATGCTTTTCTTCATGCTCATGCCTTTCTTTTGAGAAAAAAAATATTTGTTATGTGACAAAAACAGCAGACAGGATCGCAAAAAATCATTATTTAAAAAAAAAATAATTAAATATTGAACACAGACATATTGCCATTCCAGCTATTAAAACCAGATCGTCACACTTCACTTGTAGTCAGTCATAATCCATTAACTGCAAATAATGACCGTTCATATGCCTCATATGGAGCAATTAGCACCTTCGAAAAAAAATTGTTGTTATTACCGAAATGGGAGCCATAAGGAATTCTACACGTGGCATGATATGAAGCATTCATACAAGCTAGACTTTTTTTTTTATTGAACTGGAATTTCGTGATGTAGGGGGTTTGAGGGTGTGCAGTTTGGAACTGAATTGGTTTAATTAGGATTTTTGATAAAATGTGAATTTAATGGGTATCTTGCAAGTATCTTGAGTTCGATTCCTACTAGAATTATTTCAATTATGATCAGAAAACCCTACAAATTCATGATAATTTGTAGGGTTTTTCTATAAAAACCGTACAAATTATGAAGAATTTTCGCTTGTGCCACCTGCATTGCAATCCTGATTGTGGTCAAAGAATTATTAAAATTCTCAAAGTCATCAAAAAGAAGAATTTAGTCAAAATTTCACCTCAAAAACCCTTAAAAATTTAAAATGACCTCTAAAAGCTTCACAATCACCCAAAACCAATCACAATGCGCTACATCTGCTCTCATTTTCCATATCCAATGAATAAAATCCTACGTTCCACTTGTTAATGTATTATTAAATAAAATTCAAGTGAAAGAGACCAAATGTACGACACTTAATTGCTCTAATTACTTCACTAAAGAAAAAAAAAAGAAAATTTTTCAATGGCAAAAGGTGGTATTTAAAAAATTTTTTAATTACCAACTCAGCTAGTGCGATAATTACAAACTTTTTAATTTTTTTTCTTCTCTTTCTTATTATTATGCTTTTTATCTTCAACGATGGGAAAATTGAGTGCTGTTGAGCGCATGGAAAATATTTTTTATGTCGTAAATTTTTCATATGCATAAAAATTTTTCTGGTGTTAAAAAATTACAAAGAAGAATAAAGCACATATCAATATGAATAAATTTACATAAAGTCAGTCAGAAGATTGTTTCTTTTGATGCCTTCACCTTGACACTATTTCCTTGCATATATTCAGATTGATCTTTTCATTCTTTGTCTCTGTCTCACTCTCCAGACTTACTACTTATGTATAAACATAGCATTTACTTCCATTCCAATCACAACATTTTACAGACGTTAAAGGTCTTTTTTTAATTGTTTTATCCAATTAGCGTCTGTTTGTTTCAATTACCATTCCCTTCCACGTTTCATTTGTTTCATTTATAATTTTTTTTTTCTAGCGCATTTTGCTGTGTGGAGAATTTAAATGGATTTTCTTGTTTGCAGGTTTTGATTGGATTATGTTTTCTGATCGTTATTAATTTCAATATACTTGCTGTTGTTAAGCTTGCATGTGATCATGGATAATGAAAAATCGATTTTGTTGATTCATTTAGTTCTTTTTTTTTTTGGTTACGGTTGAAAAGTTGGATGGAATTTATGTGGGGGGTTTTTTAAATGCAATTTATGGATTTTATTGATCAAAAATCCATGATTTTTATGAGCGTACAAGAGGAAATAGATTTAAATAACTTTTCTTTGCATCAATAAAATACTAGTTTCTGCTTCAATTAAGTCAAAAATTCCGCTTCAAACGATGCAAAAAATTGTATCGAGAGAAGCAAAAAAAAAAAAAAAATTGGCAACAAACATGAGAAGCATGAGTTTGGCAAAAGAAGCAAACGTTTTGCATCAAAAGAAGCAAAAGTTTGGCATTAACAGATGCAAACTTTTCGCATCAAAAAAAGCAAATGCTCTGTGCGCTGTGTAAAAAACAAACATTTTGCATCAAAAAAGCTAACGTTTTGCATCAAAAGATGCAACTTTTCTGCCTGTTTCTAATTTTAATAATTATGAATGCTATAAAAATGAGCTAAAATTTTCGCATCTCATCTACATTCTCAACTTATTTCTCTCTCATTTCAGTTCTCTTCCATCTCAGCTGCTTGCTAAACGACTATTATTATTGTCTTATGTGTATTGTTAATTGACAATTAAAGCCTTTTTAATATCATTTTTTTCTTCTTTTCCGTCTATTTCATTTTATGGATTAGGCGAGTATGTAAAGAGAGCAAGCGAGACAAAAACTAAGAAATGAATCGAATTCATTATGAGAACTTTAAGATTTCATTTGATTGATAAAAGAATGTAGTCACATGCCTCATAATTATTTGTTGTGGTTTTGCCATATTTGGACAACATGAACGATAATCACAAAAGCGTTGATTGAAGAAATTATGATTGTAATGCCATTAATCAAATTCATATATAGGAAGTATTTGAAAAAGTTAAAAGAAACTTACATTCGGATCATTAACTGCATTATCATCACTATCATCACTCGTTGAGCCATTTTCATGGCTGTTAATTGGTGCTGTTTGTGGTGACGATTGTCCAATGTAATTATTACCGCCACTCATTTGTGGCGAAATTTGCGGTTGAATTTGCTGCTGCTGTTGATGCTGATTTGGCTGTGCTGCCTGTTGATGAGTTTGCTGTGGTGGCTGCATCATTAGCATTTGAGGATTTGGACTAGACATGTGATGGAATGTTGAATGATTCGTTGGTGATTGCAAATTATGAAAAGTTTGATTTGGTGCCATCAAATGAGACTCAGCTGCTGTTGCTTGTGGTGTCCATTGATGTTGGCCATATCCTTGTTGATTATTAATCATGCCACTTATTTGACCGTGCATTTGATATTGATCCATTTGTGGCTGTGATGCGTGATGAATATCTACTGGTATGTCGAATTCTTCATCTCCAAATGATGGTGTGTGAAAGGTCTGCGAAAAAAATTAAAATGTAAGCTTGATTAAAGTAAATCACGGAACTTATTACATTCTAATTTTTAATTAAGTTAAATTTACAATTAAATTGCCCTTGAGTTGTAAATTAAAGGTTTTTATTATTGAAATCTGATTATTTTACTGCCAACTTAAATAACTCCTGCCAATAAAAATATCTTAACATTACATTATTATTCATTAGCTAGCTGGCAAATTTAATACATAACTTACATTAACTGATTGAGTAATGGCAGCTGTAAAGGGTAAATTTTTGTCTAAATGAGGATATGCTTGTCATTTTGTCTGAATTGTTATTCTTTTGAATGAAAATGATATTTTTTGAAATTTGTCAAAGATTGCTTCCATTTTTTTCATTGATAATTTGATTTCCTTAGTTCACTAAATTGATTCAAATGCAATTAAATGATTGAAAAACTTTTTGAAGCAGAAAAATGTTGATCTATCAAAAACCTACTGATTGAAAATTCAAAAATTGAAAAAAAAAGGAAAAATCTAAAACTGTATTAAAGGAAACTTTCCAGTATTAGAACAAAAGAGAGAAAATTTGTTAAATTGACAAATTAAACAGTTGATGTAAGAATAATTTACCATTTTAGCTTGAATCATCATTTACTTGGATTATCTCTGCTTCAAATTCAAAATTTTTTAAATTTCAGAAATTCGTTAATTTTAGTTACAAATTTGATGATGATGATGATGATGATGATGATGAAACAATTTTGGATTCTTAAAAACATCTCAAAATATCTTAAACTGCGCTTATACCTTCAATATCCAATTGATACTCTACTCGAATTTTTTACAACAACAAATTTATCATCAAACATTTACTAAGTAGGAAAAACAGATACAATAAAGGATTAACGTCACAAACAAAGTCTCTAATTTTTCATCAAATATTCACTCTATTAAGTTCAAACTCAATACCATTATTTCCAATTTTACATTACACGCCAATTTCAAAGTCAATGTTACAGAGAAGAAACAAGACTGAAGCATAAAATTATGCATAAGGAGGCAGTGAAAAAGTCAAAAAATTATATTCTATATAATTTGAACGACCTTTTGCTAATAGCAATCAATTGTTATAATTTTTTTCCTTCTTGTTTCTTCTCCACATGTATTTATGGCTTTTATAAACGATATAGCTACTACAGCTGCTGCAGTTGATTGCCATTTGGGAATTTAAGTAGATATATTTTTGCTATTAGTAATTGATGTTAATAATTGGATGTAAAATTGGATTGATTTGTTGGCAGCAAAATGCAGTTAAGGAGCTGCAGTAATTGATGGATGAGGTTGAGTCAGGCTTCAAGAATTCTCAGAAATTTTAGAATATTTTTTTTAAGGAGTAGTCTCAATTATTCAAATTAAGATAAGATCAAATATCTTTATAATAATTGCCGGGTAGTTAACCTTGAAATAATTAAATTGGAATTTTAATTTTTTTTGGGTACGGGTCGCAATTCGGCATCTACAAGACATGTCAAAGTGTTCATTTTTGATTGCCAGCTTGACATTCAAAAGCCCATAAACTTGTTGATAAATAGCAAAACTGAATATAATATAATTTATTGACTCATTTATGTTGACTCAATCGAATGAGAATAAAGTCATGGCTATAAATTAAAATTGTCATACCAAAAATCCTATCTAATTACATTGTATCTACACAATGTAGTCGAACTATTCCATTTATATCTTTTCCGTCACATTTACTCTCTTTTATCTAGTGTAGGAGCAGATACATAATCTCAATTTACTAAATTATCTCATAAACAAGCTTCCACATATAAAGCTCTTGTGTACAAAGAAAATTAAGAAAAAATTCTTTTGTATGCATATTTGTAGGCTAAGCGCAATTAGATTTAATTTTTTAAAAACCGTTACAAATTTCGAAAAAATTTGAAAAAATCAAATTTTTTTCCAAAACTTAAAAGTTACTAATCAAAATTCAGTAAGATACCCAATAAGACGAAACGTGTCTCTAAACACCATTTCTATCCAAAAATTGCGCTAAAAATATTCATAAAGAATCGCAAATAATGTCGCAATGGAGAAAAGAAAAGAAAAGAAAAAAAGAACAAAATGAATCTTTTCACATTTAAATAATCAACTGATTACTTAAATTTATTTGCCTCGCGATTGTGAAGTAAGTAAGCATAAAGTCATCTGTCAAAATATTGTGCACATCAAGCGGCATCTCATGACAACATTAAAGGCTCTTTTTTTATTCCCCAAAGTGAATTATTTTCTTTCCATCTTGCTTTCTTTTTGATTCTCTCTGTCTTATGTGAATGTGTATGTTTGTCTCATTTTTATCTTGTAAAGGGGGTTTGGATGGCTTTGAAGTTTGCGAATTTTTGGTTGAGTTGAGATTGAATTTTTTGCGAAATGGAATCATTTATTCATTATTAAATAAATGTGAGGTTTTTTGATATTAATAATTATACTCTTGGGACATTTTATGGTTGGTATTTTAATTTTTGCAAATTCTTTGAAGTTTATTTTTGTGTATATATTTTAATTATGTTTGTTTTTAGCATATTAAGTACTGAAGATTTTTGATTTGAACAATTGTTTTTTTTCCGACATTTTTCTATTTAAATCGAAACGTATGAAAAATGACCATTAAAATTGAAAATTTAAAATTTTGTATGGAATATTTTTGGTTATTCAAATTGAGTCTGTTCAAATCGAGGACCCCTGTATATTATTCGGAATATATTCATAGAAACTGTAGCGAATCAAAGTAAAAACTCAAGCACTTAAATATGTAAGTGACAAAAAATATGAATCAAGTCATTCAGCAACCTATGATCAGATCATGTAATCTAGTTTTTGTAATTTTAGTTGTACAAATTCAAAACACAACTTTCGAAGAGTCAACGAGTAAAAAGTCGGAGTTTCCTAAAGTTCATCCTAATGAATGAAAGTTCGAATCCTGTTGATTCTTAAATAAATTATTTGCTATGCATTTTACTAATTAAGCCACAAAATTTGAATATATTTTAGTTCTGAGTTTATCATAATCTTAATTATTATAATGAGCACATTGACTGATACTTGACTTGCTTTTAGGAGTCAATATAATTTAATTACATCCAATATGAGATATGACTGGAGAAAATTTTTGGAAAATTATTTTTAGCACCTCGTTAATTTTTAAGGACACATTTATAGAAAATAAAGTATAAAAACCATCTAATCCACAACTTTACTAGACATAAAAAATTAAAGAGTCACAAAAGCGCCCCAAGCTCCATCACTAACTTCCTCAAACTTATTTATTTCATTCGCTTAATCACGAGCGAAAAAATGCATCAGAAAATAAAATTTATGGCACAATTCCGTGAATGAGAAAAAAATGGTAGGAAGAAGAAGACCATGGCAAGGAGAGATAGAGAAGAGTAAAAAAGGAAAAAGCATGAAAATTTATTAAATGCACTTTTTTCTTTATTTCGGTCTCTTCTCTTTTTTTATTATGTCGCTTTTGCCTCGTTTTATGTATAGTTTTCGCTATCAATTTTGTTAAATCGAAATCAATAAATTACAACTTTAAAGAGACTTAGAGTAAGAGAGAAAGAAAGGAGAGACAAGTTTAATAAATTTTTCTTCTTCTGATGTACTTTTTTTACACTCATATACACACACAAATACACACACACACACACAGAAAAATCGATTGAGAATTGATTGCTCTTTATTTCGATCATTCGCCGTTATTTATGCGCACATTTTACATTCATCTTCTTTCGATTTCGATTGAAATGCAATGAAGAAAAAAATATAATAATAAAATAAAGAAAAAAATGCATTTAAAAATCATTTTTCAGACTAATTTATTTATGGGCCATGAAATGTTGAAGGAGAGTTCAAGGGTTGAGAGTCTTGTGGTCTGATGTTTTTTTTTTGGTTTAGAAAATAGGTATTAATGAAGATAGTCTAATTTATTCAAGATTCTATCAAAAATTATCAGTTTTAGATAGATTTATCATCAGTGGCGAAGCCAGGATTTTCGAAGGAGGGGTGCTCGGAAATTTTTTGTTGGAAAAAATGACTTTAATAATTATATTTTCGTCTACATTTGATATATTGTATTTTATTACTACTAATTATTTGCTTTTGTTCATTATTACAATTTTCATAAAACTTTTCTGAAAAAATTAAAAATCTGGAAAAATTTTGTATGAAACTTCGAACTTAAAGGGGGGGGGGGGGGGTCAAGCACTCAAGTGCAAAAATGACATATGTAAGTAAATTTTTAAAGTCTGAAACAAAATATTTTTTTAGAAAAGTAATTTGATTTAACTTAAATTCAAAAAATTCAAGCTTTACTTAGATCTTAAATTTCAACATTTGACACACAACGATCATCCTCAACCTTAACAAAAATACCCAACCCTAGCATCAACAGAAAGAAAAGAAATCGTAAAAAAATTTAAGCATAGTGAAATGCAAATAATCATAAAAAAATTTCTGTTGAAAGAATCAAACTGAAATAAAAAGTTCTTTTCTTTTGCAGAACAAAAAAACAAGAACAAAAAGCAACACAAAAAATTAAATGCAATAAAGATTTAAGGAGAAAAATATTCTTGGAATTAAAAAGCAAATTTGCATTTCGATTATTGCAGAAAAATATTATTTTATTGGAAATCAATTTGGATTAGTGTATGTAACTTTATGAATTTTGAAGAACATTAACATGTGGAGACTTCAAATCAAAATTTTTTGATGCAAAAGTGGCAATAGATCCAAAATTAAATTCATTTCCTTTTACAAAAATTTTTTAAATTTAATTTTTAATAAAAAAACAAACATTTTTCAATTAGGTAAAAAATTCCAAAATCAATATCACGATCACAAAAAAATCAAATATTGCCAAAAAAAAGGATTCTTAGTCAATGGCAATACAGAAAATTAATCTTTATCAAACAAATAAACCCACAAGCATGATAATTATTATTATATTCAGAAGTGAATAAAAATAAATATTTATAGCACCAATTTAAAACAATAAATGATAAGCCATAAAGATAAATAATGATAATGATGATTTTGTTTATTCATTCAACTAGATATGAACTTTCCTTCCCTTTTTGTTCTCACTTAAATCACTCTCAGTTTTTATTTTGATTCAAGCAGTTCTTTCAAATAATTAAAGAAAGTTATGGAGGAATCTGGTGATATAATTGTGGAGAAGAAGAGAAATTTTCCAAAATCTATACCATTCATACTTATTCTATCACTTTTGGAAAGAGTTAGTTCGATTGGAAGTAGTTGTGAGTTGAAAAAAATTTATTGCACAAAATTTGAGGTAAAATTATTTTGGAAAAGATTGAAAAAAAATTTGTCAGTGTTATTGGTTAAAGGGGATGCTTGAACTAGCTATGGATGCATTTGACGTCCTTAAAAACTAAAATTATTTCTTGTTCCCAAAATTTTCATCCAAATAATATCCTTATCAGCTATTTTGGGTCATTTGGGGGTCATTGATAAATGATGGTTAGAGACAGATAAATTTCGCATCTATTTTTTGGAAATTTCGCATTTATTTTTTTTGAAAATTGAAAATTTCGCTAAAATTTCGCATCTATTAAAAACATGCCTTTTTCAGCCTTTTTTAAAAAAATTTAAGCAAAAATTTAATTTATTGTGTATTTAAATATCACTAAAGTATAATATTGATGTAACAAACTTTTTAAAATGTTTGCAAAAATAGTTTTTTTTTGTTTTCCCGGACAAATTGGGACAAATATTTAAGATATTTTGAATGTCTAAAAATCGTTATAGAAACAGATGCAAAAATCGATTTTGAAAAAATTTATAAAATAAAATTAAGATGTGAAAAAACGGAAATTTAGTCCCAAAATTACAGATTTACTTAAATTGATTTTTATTGTAATATTTAATAAATTGTAATATTTAGCATAATGCGAAATTTCACTAGATTTTTATAAAAAAAAAGTTTTGCATCTATTTTTAAAAGTGCAAATTTCGCATCTATCGCCGAAAAACTCAAAATTTCGCAACAATTCGCGGAAATTTCGTAAATGCGAAATTTATCTGTCTCTAATGATGGTCCCTTAATTTTGAAAAGTAGTGATGGCCTGAAACTATGCGAATCAGTAGCCATAATTTTGAGTACAATAATAACTGCGATCAAAATAAAGGAATGTCTTATTTATAATTTAAATTAACGTCATTTTTTAACATCCTCTTACCCAGTGATACTGACATTGTTTAATTAATTGGCATTTTTAAAAATTTTAATCATTAGTGATCATAATCAATACAGAATGATAAGTGTTTATGTAACTTCTAAGTTAAGTGCATCCAAACAAAAATTACGTGCAACTTTCCATGTGCTCCAACCTCCTATCTTCCGATAACATTCCAGAATACCTGCTGTTATTTATCATCAGTTGCATACAAAATTTATCGTTTTTCATTAGAAAAGCAAATTATAATGCATAAACTTTATCAGCAATTCACGTCAATAAATTTCTTCGAAAAATTAAGCATTTGTTTTAATTTGCAGCTATTCTTCTTCTATATTTATACACAAAATTAAATTTCGATCAAGCTACGTCGACTGCCTTTTTTCATACAAATGAATTTCTTGGATATTTTTTCCCAATTGTCGGTGCAATAATTGCTGAGAGTTATTTGGGAATCTTCAAGACACTCATCGCTGGTTCCATGTTATTTTTCATTGGAACTGCTATTGTTGCCATCGGTGCTATTGAGTTTTTGCATCTTCCTGTCATGTGAGTCTTCAAAATTTTATTTATTATTTTCGCGAGACGTCAAGACTGTCTAGATAAGAAATTTTGATTTACTTTCAGACCACTCACAATATTTGGATTATTTATGGCCGTTCTGGGGATTGGATTTCTTCGTGGAAATATTACAGCATTTGGTGGAAATCAATATAAATTGCCAGAGGAACAAAAGTCCTTGCAACTTTTCTTCTCATATCAAATCTTATTCATCAAAGGTGGAGCTTTAGTGAGTCGAATTTTCAGTCCAGTTATGAGGCAAGATGTCAAGTGTTTTGGATCTGACGACTGCTATCCATTTGCATTTGGATTTACGTCAATCATGATGTTGTTGGCATTTTTGACTATTTTGGCGGGAAAACCATTTTATACTTATCGAAAAGTAACAGAAAATGTGTTTAAAAAGGTATGTGGATGTATGATTTATAGCTTGAAAGAGAAGCTCCTTATGAGGAATAAGGTTAAGAGAGATCATTGGCTGGATTATGCTGATACTCAATATGAAGCTGAACTAATTGAAGACACAAAGAAAATTGTAAGAATTTTAAAACTTTTCTCTCCAATTCCATTCTATTGGGCTGTCTACATGCAGCAGAGTTCAAGATGGATTTTTCAAGCTACAAGAATGGATGGTGATCTTGGATTTTATCAAATCAAACCTGATCAAATGATTGCATTTAATCCAATATCCTGCATATTTTTAATGCCATTCTGTAACTACATAATCTTCCCATTATTATCAAAAATCAAACTTGGCGGTCTTCTTGCGAGAATCACAATTGGAGGATTTATATGCTGCAGTGCCTTCGTCATTGCAATCTTCGTCGAATTAAAAATTCAACAATCTGAACATCCAATTTCAATGTTATGGCTTGTTCCTCAATTTGTTGTGATTTCATTGAGTGAAAATTTCTTTTTTGTCGCACTTTTAAATTTCGCATACACCGAGGGACCTGCCAACATGAAATCAATCATGACAGCGTGTGTCTTTACAACAATTGCCATCGGTAACATAATGGTGACGTTAATTAGCGGTGCAAAAATCTTTTCATCTCAAGTTTACGAGTTTGCATTCTTCCTCGTCATTTTATTTATTGCCGTTATTTTCTTTTCGATTCTGGCTGTAAAATACAGAAAATCGCAGCGTAATGCTCGTACGACTTGTGTAAATTAGAGTTGCTTAATAAGATTTATGAATGTGTAAATATTATTATTATTTCTTTCTGTTGAGATAAATTGTTTAAGAATTAATTGTCTGTGATTGCTAAAAATAAATTTTGATGTTTTTGTACTTGAGGAAAGTCGCATTGTTTTTTTTATTCATTTTTGAACCTTATGACTAGATATTATTTTTTTGATTTTTTTCTTTATTTTGCATAATTTTTACAGCGATCCTCCTTCTGTACATGTATCAGAAATTGCAATTTGATGAATCAAGGTCAACTGCATTGTTCCATATAAATGATTTTTTGGTATATTTCTCTCCAATTGTGGGAGCTATCATTGCTGAGAGTTATTTTGGGATATTTAATACACTTGTTGCGGGTTCCTTGTTTTTTCTTTTTGGAATTTCAATCGTTACTATTGGTGCAGTTGAAGTGTTGCAACTTCCGTCAATGTAAGTATATAATTTCTATGCCTATAAAAATACTTGCTTTGGTAATTGAAACTAATGAGCATTTAGAGATTTCTAGTAAATTTGCACTTAACAACTGCCAGCTTGCAAATATAGAACGCTAATACTATTAAAAATTCTATTGTTTAAAACTGTCACACTGCCTCAGACCCCCTCCCCTCTTAAAAACGGACATCATAAGTGAACCTATTGCTATTGACTCAGTTTTTTGAAATTTACAAATTTAAAAAAGCCATTAAATTTTGAGTACCTACCTAAATGAATGTTTTGTTCATAGTATGTTACGCAAAAAAATCGATTTTTTAGACCACCCTCCCCCCTCGTTATGCTTTTTGTATGAAAATTCTTTTCTTTTGTTTGATCTGTTACAAAATCTTAGACCCCCCTCTCCCCTAAAAAGCGAACGTACTAAGTGAACGGTCCCTTATTATTTCTTTAAAGATTGGGGATTACGACAATAAATTTAAACAATCTAATTAATTAAATTAATTTTCACAGACCACTAACAATTGTCGGCCTTTTTATAGCAGTCCTTGGTGTTGGATGTCTTCGAGGCAACCTATCTGCATTTGGTGGAAATCAATTTCAATTACCAGAAGAAGTTCAAAGTTTGCAACATTTTTTCTCAGTCCAATTTATGTTTATTAATGGTGGAGCACTGTTGAGTAGGATTTTTAGTCCAATTTTAAGACAAGATGTAAAATGTTTTGGATCTGATGATTGTTACTCGATAGCATTTGGGATGCCTTTAGTGACAATATCTCTTGGATTCTTGACGATTTACGCAGGAAAAAAACATTATGTTCATCGTCCAGTCAGTGACAATATATTCGTAAAAGTATGTGGATGTGTCTTTCACAGCTTAAAGATGAAAATGTTAAATAATAACAAGCACAAGAAGAACCACTGGCTGGATTATGCAGAGTCTAATTACGACCCAAAATTGATAGAAGAAACTAAAAAACTGTTCCGAATTTTGAAGGTTTTGATTCCAATTCCAATTTATTGGTCAGTATTCATGCAACAAAATTCTCGATGGGTCTTTCAAGCTGCAAGAATGAATGGTGATATTGGCTTTTACACCATCAAGCCAGACCAAATGATAGCTGTCAATCCAATATCATCAATCTTATTAACTCCACTTTGCACAAAATATTTATATCCAATGCTTACAAAAATCAAACTTGGTGGAATGTTCGCAAGGATCAACATAGGAAAAATTTTATGCTTCATCGCATTTTGCATTGCAATTTTCGTCGAGACAGTGATTCAAGAAAATCGAATTTCAATTCTGTGGCTTATTCCTCAATGGATTATTTTAGCCTTAAGTGAAAATATTCTTTATGTAATTATGTTGCACTCATGAATTTTGCATACTCCGAGGGACCAGCGAGTATGAAGTCTGTACTAACTGGATGTGTCTATACAACAATGGCAATTGGGAATCTTTTAGTGACATTGATTAGTGGCGCGAAGATGTTTTCGTCACAAGTTTATGAGTTTATGTTTTTTAATGTGATACTGTTGGTTGCTATGGGGGTATTTTCAGTGTTGGCACTGAATTTTAGGAAGGTACAAAAAAAGAATCCTGAAACTGTTTTGTAATTTTTTTATTATAATAAGTTAGAAAATATTCAGGTACTTTGCAAGTACTTTGTATTAAAAGGGGAAAGGTATCTCAAAATTCAAATTTCTATGAATATGATTGATCAGTGCCATAAATTATTAATTATGTCAACAAATGTTAAAAATTCAAAGAAATAGAAATAAATAAACAAGAAAGAGTGTCAATGTGCAAATTTTTATTGCTAGAAATTTACTGTTAATTTTATTTTTAAACATTCGCAATGTACGGTCGAAAATCCGTAAATCAGAAATTAATATGCATGAAACGTCATGTTCAGTGGTGGACTTAGGAGATGACAATCCTTAAAAACCAAAAAAAAAAGAATCTTTAATAAGACACAAAATATAAGCAATTAATCCAATTCTTAATCTTTTGTACAACTTGCTACGTGACTGCTCGTCTGGTTCTCTTTAACTGATGATGCTTACTTAACAAACGAGTTATAGACTTTCAAGTTTTTTTTCTTTATGTTTACATTTTTTTTTTGCCTCTTAAAGAGCCATTCGCTCGAGCCATTCACAGTTTTTATTTTGACGACCATAGCGGTGTGTAAGAATCTTTGTGTATTTATGAGTGATATTAAAAGATAGATTATGTTGGTTCCAAATGCAAGTGTAGAAATGAAACGAAAATTTCCAAAATCTATTCCATTCATTCTTATTCTGTGTCTCTTGGAAAGAGTCAGTTCGATTGGAAGTAATTGTAAGTATAAATGGAAGTTATTGGATGTGAATTGGCTGATGTAATTTGTAAAGTAATTTTTGAAATTGGCGTGTGGGAAGCTTTGAAGTGATAAAAGCAAAATTAGGAATCGAACTAAGATTTTTGGATTTTATGATGAATATTTAAAGGTCAATGGAATTTTTTGATTACATTTGGACTAAATTGATACTTATTTTGGGGGTCAAATTTGATTAAATTCTTAATTTAATAATTCTAACTTCCAGCAATTCTCCTACTTTATCTCCATCATAAGTTACAATTCGATCAATCAACATCGACAGCACTTTACCATACAAATGAGTTCCTGACATTTTTCTTTCCAATAATTGGAGCTGTTATAGCTGAAAGTTATTTTGGAATCTTTAAGACACTTTTGGCTAGTTCCTTGCTGTTTTGCATAGGAACAGGCATCGTTACTCTTGGTGCAATTGAGTTGCTGCATCTTCCAGCAGTGTAAGTAACAAAAAAAAAAAAATAATCAAAAAGTCGCCCTACAGTCTGGATAACAAATTTCATGTTAATTTCATTACAGTCCACTTACATTTGTCGGATTATTTATGGCTGTGTTTGGAATTGGATGTCTTCGTGGCAACATAACAGCATTTGGAGGCAATCAGTATAAAAAACACGACTTACGTAGAAAGCCACGAACTTCCACGCATGACTTACGATAGATTATAAATACACTTATTATAATACCTATTACAAAAATTTTCGGAAAAAACAAATTGAATGTATTTTTTATGTTGAACGTTCGAGCTATACTTCATATTCTTCTATTTCGTAAATGTAAAATGTCAATAAAAACATTACTAAATTCCCAAAAACATAGCCTGTATTAATATTTGTGAAATTTGCAATTTATAGATTTCTTAATGTACGAAATGGCACTTTTAAGAAAATATTTAGGTCCACTTGGGAGTTGTGAAAGAGCTGTGTGGAATGAAACGAAGTGGAGCGAACCATTGCTGAGCGAAGCGAAGCAATGGTTTGTGAAACTTCGTTTCATTCCACACAGCCTTTCATAACTGGCTGACTTAAATATTTTCTTAAAGTGCCATTCATGCATTAAAATCATTGCAGGTTTCTACAATATTAATACGAACTATGTTTTTGAAATTTAGCACGTTTATTGACATTTTACACTACGAAAGAAGAAGAAGGTATAACTCTACTTTAATACAAAAAACTAATATTTTTTTTCTCTAAAAAATCCTAGGCTTTTTTAATTCTTTTCTTACACATTTTTCCTGTGGGGGTTAATTCTTTTAAAAAATTTTTGGTGCGAAAAAATCAGTTTTTTGGCTTTTTGACCCCTTTAATGGCCTTTAAATTGAAAAATTCCAGCAGATTATGAATCTACTCGTCGAGACGCACATTTTGGTACCAAAAACTTCTCATAAAAGTGGTGGGAACATAGTGAACTCGAAAATGGGCATTTTGGGTGAAACCAATAACTTACACGCGATGCGTGGAAGTTAAAAACTTTAGGAAAAAGATAAAAATTTTGGGAAAAAACGACTAATTATATTTTGTATATCGGTGGTGAGAGACCATTAGGACCAAAAAAAATTTTTCATAACTTCATCCTGCCATGCGTACCCAAAAAAACGAAAAATGGACCTTGTGGACACAGGTATGGACGAAATTGGCTGAAACTTGGCCTATACATTTTAGGCATAAATACCCCGAAATGGTTTTTGAATTAGCCAGTTTGAGCTTAATACAAGCGAGAACGGTGCCAAAAATGGTCAATTTTGAGCGTTTTTTGACCCTATTTTGACTGTTTAAAGGTCTATAAAGTTATTTGCACATATCAAAAAGTTAGCTCTTTCCCGATAATTGCTTATGTTGCCTGATCATATGGCAAAAGAATCAGTTGCTAAAAAGTCTAATGGTTGAGCTGTGACCCTGATAACAAAATTTTGGTGCGAAAAAATCAGTTTTTGGCTTATTGACCCCTTTAATGGCCTTTAAATTGAAAAATTCCAGCAGATTATGAATCTACTCGTCGAGACGCACATTTTGGTACCAAAAATTTCTCATAAAAGTGGTGGGAACATAGTGAACTCGAAAATGGGCATTTTGGGGTGAAACCAATAACACACGCGATGCGTGGAAGTTAAAAACTTTAGGAAAAAGATAAAAAAAATTTTGGAAAAAACGACTAATTATGTTGTATATCGGTGGTTAGAGACCATTAGGACCAAAAAAAATTTTTCATAACTTCATCCTGCCATGCGTACCCAAAAAAACGAAAAATGGACCTTGTGGACACAGGTATGGACGAAATTGGCTGAAACTTGGCCTATACATTTTAGGCATAAATACCCCGAAATGGTTTTTGAATTAGCCAGTTTGAGCTTAATACAAGCGAGAACGGTGCCAAAAATGGTCAATTTTGAGCGTTTTTTGACCCTATTTTGACTGTTTAAAGGTCTATAAAGTTGTGCACATATCAAAAAGTTAGCTCTTTTCCCGATAATTGCTTATGTTGCCTGATCATATGGCAAAAGAATCAGTTGCTAAAAGTCTAATGGTTAAGCTGTGACCCTGATAACAAAATTTTTGGTGCGAAAAAATCAGTTTTTTGGCTTTTTGACCCCTTTAATGGCCTTTAAATTGAAAAATTCCAGCAGATTATGAATCTACTCGTCGAGACGCACATTTTGGTACCAAAAATTTCTCATAAAAGTGGTGGGAACATAGTGAACTCGAAAATGGGCATTTTGGGTGAAACCAATAACTTACACGCGATGCGTGGAAGTTAATTACCAGAAGAATCGCAAATCTTTCAACTTTTCTTCTCGCTTCAAATCATGTTTGTCAAAGGTGGAGCATTGATGAGTCGAATTTTTAGTCCTGTTGTGAGACAGGACATAAAATGCTTTGGAGCAAATGATTGCTATCCATTAGCATTTGGATTGACTTTAGTTACGATGTTTTTGGGTTTTTTGATAACTTTAGCTGGAAAGCCATTTTATGTTCATCGTCCAGTCAGCGAAAATATTTTTATGAAAGTTTGTGGTTGCGCCTTTTATAGTCTGAAGAAAAAGTTGTCAAGAGGAAATGACGAGAAGAAGAATCACTGGCTGGACTATGCAGAAGATAAATATGAGCCACAGTTGATTGACGACACGAAGAAAGTTTTTAAAATTTTGAAAGTTTTCATTCCAGTTCCATTTTACTGGTCTGTTTACATGCAACAGAGTTCACGATGGATCTTTCAAGCTACAAGGACAGACGGCGATCTTGGATTTTACACAATCAAACCAGACCAAATGATAGCATTAAATCCAATATCATCAATTACTTTAATTCCAGTCTGTAATTATGTCTTCTATCCGTTACTTTCAAAAATTAATCTTGGCGGTTTGCTTGCAAGGATCACAATTGGTGGATTTTTATGCTTTACAGCATTTTGCATTGCAACCGTTGTCGAGGGAATCATTCAAGAAAACCGGATCTCAATGCTGTGGTTGGCACCTCAATGGATAATTGTAGCTTTAAGTGAAAATTTCTTTATGGTGTCAGTCTTAAATTTCGCATACACCGAGGGACCTGCGAATATGAAATCAGTCATGACAGCGTGTGTCTACACAACAATCGCAATCGGTAACATTTTTGTGACACTAATTAGTGGTGCAAAAATCTTTTCAAATCAAGTTCATGAATTTATTTTCTTCCTTATTATTTTACTTTTTGCAATGATTTCTTTTGCAATTTTGGCGATGAAATTTAGAAAGTCGCAAAGTAATGAAAAGGGAGATGTTGAGAATTAGGTTAGAATTTTTTTAAAGCTATTGTGATAGACGTTTGTGACTGTTTGTAACAAGACATTAGATTAAGATCTTAATCAGAAGGTTCTATAAATTTACTCTGTGATTGATAGAAATAAATTTTTATACTTTTCGACTGAGTTTTTAAATTTTTATTCAGCTTTACTTCCAGCATAGCATCTGTTTCTACTTTCTCAGAAAAACTTCCAAGAACATCTTAAACAAACAAGATTAAAATCGCATTAAATATTCCAAACAATTTATTTTTATCTCTTCTTCCACATTTTCATTAAGCTTGTTATGCATGCACAATCTGCACTTGCATAGGTGATAACACAAACAAAAGAAATCCTCTTAATTACTCTCTGATATTTGCTCACTTCTTCCTCTATTTTCAAAGTTAAATTGTGTTTGTTTAATTCACTTTATTTTGCTTTATATACTGTTTTTTTATCATGCGTTTAGTTCTGTTTTTACTGAGTCTGTAACTGTCTGCTTGTTTTATTGGCTAAAGTTCATAAATAGTTTACTGAAAAAAATATTTTTGTGTGTTTTCAATTTTTATTGTTCACAAGAGAAGGAGGCAGAGTGAGTCAAGATGAAATTGAAGAAAAATTAGTAAGTTGCAGTGATGTAGTCAGATATTTTAAGAGTTTTTGTTTTTGATATGTAACTAAAACTTTACATTTGGGGGGTTTTGGGTAGAAATTTGGTTCCGATCCGTGACTGAACTTTGATTAATCCTCTTCCTTTAACGAAGCCTTAATCCAAACCCTTAATCTCATACAACAGGATTTAGAAAAATTATATATGGAGCGTAACAAAGTCTTGGATCTCTTCTCTTTCCTTCCTAAGCACTATGAATTTCTCAAAATGACGGAATTACGAAAGCATTATGACGGAAGCAAGAATTCAAATTATCATTAAGTCCCAGGGGCCGTTCACTTAATACGTTCTTTTTTTAGGGGGAGGGGGGTCTATGCGTTTGTAAAAAAATTTTCATTCAAAAAACGTAACAAGGGGGGGGGGAGGGGGTCCGAAAAGTCATTTTTTTGCGCAATGTACTAAGTGAACGGCTCCTTAATTGCCTCAACAAATTCCAACATAATGTTCAGAGCCTTCTCAAGAGTGACTCAAATCCACCTCCATTCCCCTATAGCATCGATCGCATCTCAAAAAAGTTGCAGACATGAAAAATAAATTCATTTTTTATTTGCATTTGCATCGCGCCATTTCTGGTTAGTTATTTATGAATAAGAGCTCATACACACATACATACACGAAAAAGGAAAGCACATCATAGCTATGCATAACATAAAGCAGAAATCGAATAGAATATGCATCTTGAGCATTGCGACAATAAATTCCTAAATACGCGACACATAAGAACAAAAAAAGAAAAAAAGAAAAACATCTGACTGCATCCCTGACCAAGCATTCAAATACTGGCAATTTATGTGCGTTCTTCCGCTTTTGTATGCAAATTTATAAATTTTTTTTTATAAATTTTTAATTTATGGTTTAATTCTTTGTTCCATTATAAATTTATTAATTTCCTACGAAAATTATTTCTCATTCAATGCCATTTTTGTGACATTAAAATGAAATTTATTTTTATTTATTTTTTGTTTATTTTACAAAACTCCATCAGACATTTATTGCTTTTAATATGGTTTAGTATGCACGTGATTGTCTGTTGGAAAAAAGGAGGTAGGAAAATGTCAATAGAATTGAATTATGATGTTGAAATGAAGGGGATTGGAAGTTGAGTAGATTTTAGGGACATAAAGTTGAGATTTGAATTTTTGTGATTAAACCTTCCAAACCGCTTCAAATTTACAGCAATGACCTCTTCAAATAACAAGCTTACAGCACTCAAATCAAATTTCTATTCCGTAACTTTGCAATCAGAATTGTCAACCATACAAAAAAAAAAAAAAAAAATCAGTGAAAAATTTGCAATGGAAATTGTCATCCTCATCTGGTCAAATCAATACAGAAAATATATTTGCCGTCTATTATTGACGATGACGATGACGATGACAATGATTTGACGAGGAAAAATCTCATCAACTGACAATACAAGTACACAAAAACAAAAAAGGTCAAACAAATAGAATTAATGAAAGGCATTAAGTAATCAAATCATTTCAGTTGATTACGTAGATGTACATAGTGGGTGAGAGAGATGGAAAGAGATAAAGAGTGAATTGGAAAGAAAATTCCATGGTTAATTATATTATAGAGACAAACAAAAATAATAAAATGGAATTTGTTTTTTTTATAACTTTTTTTTCTTTCTCTTTTTTCTGTTATTTTACAAACAACTCATTAAGCTTTATTTTTGTGGCTCTTGACCGAAGATAATTCTTTAATTTATTTAGCGCACTTTGCGCTTGATTAGTAATTTGATTTGTTTGTGAGAAAGTAAATGAATTTCTTTGGTTTTTCGTTAAACATAAATTTAACCTGAGTATGAAAATAAATTATGATGTTTGGGATTTGAACCCGTAATATTGTGAATGAGTCTAATTTGCAACATATTTTGCTGTTTTGTGCTGATTAACAATTGCCTTGAAAATAATTTAAAATAAAAAAGGTTTCGTTCACTTATGACGTCTTCCGAAAAATTGTATTTTTAGATCCATCTTTCCCTTAAAAATTGAACATAGTAAATGACCCCGGCCAAAATAAATTTTTGATAAAAATTAAAAAATAAATTTTTGATAAAAATTAAAAAATAAATTTTTGATAAAAATTAAAAAATAAATTTTTGATAAAAATTAAAAAATAAATTTTTGATAAAAATTAAAAAATAAATTTTTGATAAAAATTAAAAAATAAATTTTTTATAAAAATTAAAAAATAAATTTTTAATAAAATTTCAAAATTCAAATTTTTGAAAATTAATTTGAAAATTAATAAATTTAAAATAAATTAGAATTTAGAATTTTGCAACCAATTTTTATATTTCAACATTTTCACCATCAAAATACTAATAAGCTTTATTCAACAAATTCAAAACAAAGTTGAAAAAATTAAGAGTTAACTACCATGTACACCCCGGGCGAACTACCAACCAATTTGTCTACCATTAACTTACAAAAGTCAGCTGTGAGGAGAAAAAAAAATGTTCAAGTGCTAACCACAACTAGTCACAAGCTTTCATAGATAATGACATTCATTACTACTATTTATGCATAATTACTGTAATAAATTATGCTACATTAAAACTAATTTATTTAACATATGTTCTTATATAAAATAAATGCGTTCAAATTAAATGCATTTTGCATCAATTTTCAAACTCGTTCTTATTATTTCATCTCTTTTCATTTGTTGATTTTTTCTTAGTGAAATTATTTTTCTAACTAAAAATGAAATTTTTTTAAGTATTTTTCTTTGTGGGTTTTAAAAACATTTATTTTTTTTCTTGAATAATTCTCAGTTCTTTTTAATTTGTTTGTTTGAGTGCTTGAAAATTGAAATGTTTATTTTTGAGTTAACGAATTTTAATGTATTTGATAATTGAGTTTTTGATGATAAAGTTTTCAACAATATTTTAATGTTGATGGATTGAGATTTTTTTTTGTTGAATTTTAAATTAAATTTTTTATAGAAATAATTTTTTATAGAAATTTGATTAAAATTTGAAATTTTATAGTATTTGAAATCTAATTTTAATTTTGAACATTATTTTCTAATTTAAATTGAACTTAATTTTTCTTCAAAGACTATCCTCGACATTTGAACCAGTTCTAATAAAACCAGTTTCAAAATCTCGTCAAACAAGTCTTTAAAGCAGTGGTGTTCAATCTTTTTTGTGCCGCGGCACAGCTTGTGAGTAAGTCATGACCAAAACCGCACGCGGAACACGGCTCGTGGTACTTTTCAAAAAAAAAAAAAAAAAAAATCGGCACACTAGTGTGCCGCGGCACACCGGTTAGCTATTACTGCTTTAAAGTAACCTTTAGTCCAACAACTAATAAAAAAATAACATCTAAAATTCTGTGCATCTGACAATGCCACAATTAATAATTACAATCAAATAACTATAATTACAGCCCGACCATCCTTTAATTACCAACAAACCTTAATTTCTGTTTCTTTCAAAATTTTTCAACAACACTAACCTCAAAAAAAAAAAAAAATGTCTAAGGCAATAATAGCCATCAAAAAGGGCAATTAACCTTGTTAGCATTACAATTACAGCATGAAATGGAAACAAACTTACATGATCGCTCATTGTTGCACTGTGATATTGATTTGTGATTGATTGCTGTTGTCCACTGTTGAATTGTTGCAGCTGCTGATGTTGTTGTTGCTGTTGATGTTGACCTTGTACAGACAATGAAGCATTCAAATGTTGGTCGTCACTCTGTAATAAAAAAAAGAAAAGACACCAAGAAGTGGAATTAAAATGACAGAAAGTAATGAAAAGAAAAAATTTTTTTTTGTTCGTTATTATTTTGTTGTTGGAGGTAAATTGCATCATTTAGGAGCAGTGGAGAGTAAAATAAGTTTTTTTTTTCGTTTCTTTGTTTCTAATAATGAACATTATAATTATATAAAAGTGGGTGAGAGAGAAGTTTCTTCCACTTAATCATAACTTAATTAACTTTTCTTTCTTTTTTTTGTATCAAAACTTAACTTCTTCTTGCCTCATCATAATGGTTACTTCCGTTGTCTCTGAATTGAATCCTTTTTTCTTGTTATTTTTTTTTTTTTGCTATAAGTTTTCTAACTTGGTGAGGATTCAAAGCAGAAATGGTTGAATTTTTTTAGTAGTATTTGATAGAGCGCATTGGTTTAAAGTTAAATTTAGCACTTAATAAAATTACAATAAATGAAGATTTTATTGACATATATGTTAAAATTAGAAGATTAATGAAAAAAATATTTATTTTCAAATTAAAAAGACATTTTGCATAGATCAGAAATATAAATTTAAATGCTAAAAGAGAAAATTTTGGAAATGAACGAATACTGTTCAAATGAACTGGGTTCAACTCCCAAATGGTTAGTTATAAAATGTATGTAATCGTCTGGTATTTTTTTTAATATTTTTGTCAATAAATGTAAAACTGTGTTGAATTTAAAATATTTTTGTTTAATTATGCCTTAAACCTTAAGTTTTTAAAAATGCATATCCATATATTTTTTTCACAAATTTTAGTTTTTTATAACAAATTTTACTGAGTACACTAAATTACCATTTTGTCTTTATTAATTAAATTAAAAAACCTTAAACCTAAACAAACATTATTGCCCAGACCACTAGACCAAACTGAGTTTCAAACAATAACTTCTTTTTAGTAATCGACCAAAAAACTTTTAAACTTACCAGTAGTATAAAATGTACCCTTTACGTTAATAGCGATTTGATTGGCAATTAATTGATTGATTGAAGGGTTATTGAATTTTTTTTAACACTTTGAAAAAATTCAAAAATTTAGAACACACTAAATATTTAGAACAAAAAAATGTTGTTTTAGTTCGAAAAGAAAACAGATGGATAAAAATAAATTAATAATTTTTTTATTGCTTATTCAAAGTTCTGTGAATTCTTATTGCAGATCAATAGAATCAAATCATTTGATCAAAATAATTGTTGACGAAGGAAAAACTGAATTTTATTCAAGAACTTTAGCATTTGAAACACGTGAGTATATTTTTTCATTTTTATCAATTTTAATTTTAATTTTTTTTGTTGTAGAATGTGGGATTTTTACTCTAGAAACTTCTATAAGCGAAAAACAAGAAAATCAAAATGACAACAAAAATATTTACGTAAATAATGGATTTATTAACTTTGGCAGCATGATCAACTCACAAATGTCGTTTCACAACTCCAAACCGCAAAATCATTTCAATGAAGCTGAGAAAAGACATTAATATTCACGTCATAATAAATAATAAATAAAATAATTAATTAAGGGGCTCGTTCACAAAGTACGTTACACAAAAATGACTTTTTAGACTCCCCTCCCCCCTCGATACGCTTTAAGTATAAAAATTCTTTTGATTAATTTGTAGCAAAATCTAGGACCCCCCCTTAGAAAATCTTAGAATTTAATTAATGGGGGGTGTCGTTCTCAAAGTATGTTACACAAAAATGACTTTTTAGACTCCCCTCCCCCCTCGATACGCTTTAAGTATAAAAATTCTTTTGATTAATCTGTAGCAAATTCTAGGACCCCCCCTTAGAAAATCTTAGAATTTAATTAATGGGGGGTGTCGTTCTCAAAGTATGTTACACAAAAAATGACTTTTTAGACTCCCCTCCCCCCTCGATACGCTTTAAGTATAAAAATTCTTTTGATTAATCTGTAGCAAAATCTAGGACCCCCCCTTAGAAAATCTTAGAATTTAATTAATGGGGGGTGTCGTTCTCAAAGTATGTTACACAAAAAATGACTTTTTAGACTCCCCTCCCCCCTCGATACGCTTTAAGTATAAAAATTCTTTTGATTAATCTGTAACAAAATCTAGGACCCCCCCTTAGAAAATTTTAGAATTCAATTAAAGGGGGGTGTCGTTCACAAAGTACGTTACACAAAAAATGACTTTTTAGACTCCCCTCCCCCCTCGATACGCTTTAAGTATAAAAATTCTTTTGATTAATCTGTAGCAAAATCTAGGACCCCCCCCCCCCCTTAGAAAATCTTAGAATTTAATTAATGGGGGGTGACGTTCTCAAAGTATGTTACACAAAAAATGACTTTTAGACTCCCCTCCCCCCTCGATACGCTTTAAGTATAAAAATTCTTTTGATTAATCTGTAGCAAAATCTAGGACCCCCCCTTAGAAAATCTTAGAATTTAATTAATGGGGGGTGTCGTTCTCAAAGTATGTTACACAAAAAATGACTTTTTAGACTCCCCTCCCCCCTCGATACGCTTTAAGTATAAAAATTCTTTTGATTAATCTGTAACAAAATCTAGGACCCCCCCTTAGAAAATTTTAGAATTCAATTAAAGGGGGGTGTCGTTCACAAAGTACGTTACACAAAAAATGACTTTTTAGACTCCCCTCCCCCCCTCGATACGCTTTAAGTATAAAATTCTTTTGTTTTGTTTAATCTGTTACAAAATCTTAGACCCCCCCCCCCTAAAAAGGGAACGTACTAAGTGAACGGACCCCTAAACAAAAAATAAAAAAATAAATAAATTAATTAAATTAAGTTAATTAATTCAAGAAAACTTGTATTAAGTCTTAGTGTGAACATAACGGTTTTTGGTGATTTGAATTTCTTGCGGTTTTGTTTTCTGCAGTTGTGTTCCCTTCAGTTTTTGTGTGCACGTGCTTTTTGTTTTCATCATAAAATTAATTAAAATTTTATTAGTTATACACATTTTCGAATACATAAAAGTTGATAAATCGAAGCATAAGTACTTAATAAAACTATAAACGATGGAGTCATCACACAATAATACCAATATTAGTGATTTTTTGCACACAAAAAATAATGATGCCAATATGAGTGATGGTGAGATTGAATGAAAAAAAAAAAAAAAAAAAAATTCACTTGTGTTGATCAGTGTAGATCAGTTGAATTAATTAAATTAAATTTTTTGGAATTTTTTTTGAAATTTTTTGGAATTTTTTTTAAAATTTTTTGGAATTTTTTTTTAAATTTTTTGGAATTAATTAAATTAAATTTTTTGGAATTTTTTTTTAAATTTTTGGAAATTTTTTTGAAATTTTTTGGAATTAATTAAATTAAATTTTTTGGAATTTTTTTTAAAATTTTTTGGAATTTTTTTTAAAATTTTTTGGAATTTTTTTTTAAATTTTTGGAAATTTTTTTGAAATTTTTTGGAATTAATTAAATTAAATTTTTTGGAATTTTTTTTTAAATTTTTTGGAATTTTTTTTTTAAATTTTTGGAAATTTTTTGAAATTTTTTGAATTTTTTGAAATTTTTTGAATTTTTTTTTAATTTTTTGGAAATTTTGCTTAAAATTTTTTTAATTTTTATTCTTTTTAGATAAAAATTCTTGTGGATCATCGAGTTCGAGTGATGTCATTCCAGGTTATGAGTGTTTGAAATTTTTTTAAATTTTTTGGAAATTTTTTAAATTTTTTGGAATTTTTTTTAAATTTTTTGGAAATTTTTTTTAAAATATTTTTAATTTTTATTCTTTTTAGATAAAAATTCTTGTGGATCATCGAGTTGTGTCATAACAGACTATGATAGTGAAGTTTCTGAGGATGATGAAGAAAGTAGTGACGATGATTCAGTGGAGTTTGTTGGTAGTTATTATGAAGTACACAATACTGATTCTGAAAACGAGGCTTATGTTTATACAACTACACTGAAGAAATTGAAGAAATTGGAGTGTTTTGTTAAGGTGAAAGAATTTTTGAGGGGATATAGTGATAGTGGTTGTGAGATGTATATGAGGGGTTTTGATGATAATGACCTGGCTTATTTGGATGATTTTTTTCTTTTAGATATTCATTGCATGAGAATGACACTTAATAATAATAGATTGTATCTACAATTGGAAGATGAGTATGAAAAAAAATCTAAACAGCATGTTATTATTAAGGATTTGATTGAAAAATTTAGACTTAATTCGGAAGTTAAGATTTCGAGCTTAAATGAAGAAAGTAAGCACATTTTTAATAAGATCAAAAAGTTAATTAAGGATAAATATTATTTTTGTTTAAAAAATGAAAAATATCCTTCCACAAACCTGAAAGATAGAATCCAAGTTGTAATAAGCGCATCCAGTAATAGTAATCTTAATAAACCAAATTTAAATGCTAAAATTATTGAAAAAATCAAAAATGTTGGATATGAAGAATCAGAAGATGACTTTAAATTGATTAAAAATGTAATAAAGAGTTTCGGAAAAGTTGATGAATTAATCCATTTCTTTGAAAAAGAAATAAATTATGAATCTACCAAGAAAAATAAGACTGAAAATGGTGGATATTTTTCTGAAATTCGTCGAAAAAATTTAGAATCTTCTTCAATTAGGGATATGGAGATGTATTTAGTAGCAGCGGAACCATCTTATAAGCTGCCTTACTACAAAAAATACTTCTATTTACTTTTCAGAGATGAACTCAAGGAACTTGTAAAGTCTGATTTGGATTATGTAAACTTCTCATTAAAAAATCAAGTAAATTATGAAACTATTATTCAAAATTTATTAAAAGTCAATTTTCTTAAAATTTATGAATTAAACAGGGATGTTTCAGATGCACATTATTTTCTCTATTCTTTTTACAAAGATTTTTATTTTAATAATAAAAATAAGAGTGATAGATTCAAAATGAAGATGTTAAAGTTGAATCTTGTCATAAATAAATCAACTGGTATGAGTGAGATTGAATCTGAATTCAAGGATTTAATCTATAATGGTGGTTCTGATATGGACTGGCACACATTTATAGTTGTTAAAGTCTGTAATTGTTTGTTCATTATTGACAACAACTTTAAAAGAATTGTACGATATTTTTTGCAGAATAAGCAAAAACTAAATAAGATTGAATTTAAACATCTTCCCTATAAAAAATCGATTCATAACCTTCTAACATTTCGAAAATTTTTCGAAGTTGACAGAATGTTTTTATGTGAAAATAATGTTAATTTTGGTTACAAAGAAGGTGTATATTGCAGAAATTATTCATTATTTTGGGCATATTTGTATTACAAAACCGTTGAAGGAAACAATCCTATGAAACGTTCACGCTCTATGCCCAATTTTTATAAAATTGAAAGGGACAACTTAATAAATGATTATAAATTAACATTTAAAACTCCAGTCCCACGAAAAGTCGTTCAAAGAAAATTGTCATTCAATGTTTTGGAACAAGAAGTATCACCAATTGATGTTAATGAATTAAAATTTACAATATTTTATGAGGGTGATGAAAATTCTTGTTTTGATGACAAGTTTCCAGTTGATGAGAATTTTTGCGAAATTTATGAAGATTATATAGGATGTATCGAAATCGGAAATTTTCCTAAATACACTGTCAAATAGAAAGCTCCGAAAAATTCAATTTCGAAATTTCGAAATTCATTTGAAAAAAAAAATTATCGTTTCGGAAGATGACAAGTGGGATGACTACATATTTCATTTAATTAATGAAAATCAATGTTTTTTCTCAAGATTTAATTTTAGCATTATAGAATTAGTTATTTTTTTTACTTGACGATAAAAACCAAAGATATACTCAATGTGCCTTAAAAGACAAATTAAATTTAGTGATTTAGAATTAGTTATTTTTTTACCTCGTGATTAAAAACCAAAGATATGCTCAATGTGCCTTAAAAAGACAAAAATTTAATTTTAATGTTATAGAATTACTTATTTTTTTACTCTATGAAAAGAAAGCAATGATACCCTTAATGTTCCTTAAAAGACAAATCAAATTATAGTTTTTAGAATTAGATCTCAAAGAAAATGATAGACTTATAGCAATTATATAATTCCTAATTTTTATATTATGGTAAAACCAAAGACTGTACTTAGATCTTCCTAAAAGCAATGTTAAACAAGCAAAAATTTCATTTTGAATATTTTTTTATAATAAAGTTTATTTTTATCTAAAAATAACTTTTTACTAGGTCAGATTTATTTTTTTTCAAGGAGTTTTTAGTGTGTTGTTTTTGTAATTACAATATTGTTGCTTTATTTCATTTTGCAGCTGTTTTATCATGCCAATAAATAAATTTAAGTTCCTTTATTTATTGAATCAGCAGCTTAGATTTCTCTTTATACTCGACAATGTATTTACAATGAATTGTAATTACAAGGCTGTACAAGTTGTCCTAGATAAAAGTTTTGTAGTTTATTTAAAAAATGTTTCACTTATTTCAAGTAAGTTAGTTTTATTTCAACTGCATTCAAGAGAAGACTAAAAATGCAATATTCAGTTATATTTTTAACACTATATTTTGTTTTAGTGTGTGACGGGTTCTCTATTAATAGAGTTGATGGTGATGTGAATGTTTCAAACAGTACATTTAATGAAAGTATCCACAATTACTATGAGGGTTCTATGAAAGGTGAACGAGGAAATGATGGAAAGAATGGTGAAAATCAGGATAAGAAATCTAATGAGGCTGGAATAAGTGGAGGAAGTGGAGCTAATAGTGGCTTTGTTAATTATGGAAAAATGGTAAATTCACAACAGTCCTTTGGGAACTCACAACCAAAAATACACTTCCCAATTACACGACGTTCTGCTGAGGAGAAAAAGGAGGAAGAAAAGCAAATTTCTGAGGAAGAAGTGTCAGATTCAGCAAAGAAGACAACTGAAATCGATAATGAAGAAAATTATAATCCAACTGACAAGTCAAATGAAACAACTGATATAAAAACTGCTACTGAAACTGTAGGTGTTGATTTGAGAGTGGATATTGTGCCAAAAGTCACTAATTTGCAGAGTAAAAAGATGACTTCCAGCACTCAACCTTCTAAAATTGACAGCAAGAGTGAAAGTTCTCAAAGCAGTGAAGAAGAAGGAGGTGAATTATCTGAAATTGATAGTTTGATGAATACTTTCAAACGACACTGAAAAAATGTAAAATAATGAAAATTCACAATATTTAGTTTTTTGTAAGTTTTTATTTTTTTCAAAATAAAACTTATTTTTTCTACAATTACTTCAATTTTTCTTATTTCCTACAAAACTTACAGCCTAAACATTTTTTTTGGATTTTTATTTCACTCTTGTTTAGAATGAAATGCTTTTTATATAATTTTTTTATGATTTTATCATTTTTTTCTAATTTTTTTGGATCATGATAGAATAATGAGATAAATTGCTTCATTGTTTTTCCTCTGCATCGAAAATAAAAATATAACATTGCAAATTTTCCACACAAATTAGACTTGTGTGATTGAATTTGTGTATTATTTAAAATAATATTTTTTTCATTACTATTCCTAAGTAAAAATTTTTTAAAATTCTTATGTAAATTGTAACTTAAAACTGCCTGGCTATCAAAATATTCTAATCTACTCTTACTGTTCTTTCGATATGCGAAAGTCCAATGACAATATGAATCGCTAAGACAAACATTAATAATAATTCCTCCAACTAACTTATTTTTTAAATGATTAATGCTAGTTTTAGTAAATGTCCCTACAAAATATTTAGATGTATATCTATTTTTTGTTAGCTTATTTTCTATTTGAATATTATTCATTATTTCACTTAAATTTTTAACTTACGTCTAAAAAAAATAAAGAAAAAGATTTGTGTTGCTATTAAGCAGTAGATTCTTCACTTTCTTCCTCAGTTTTGATGTCATCTGTATTTAACTTTGCTTTTTTTCTGCTACTGTACATTTCATCACTTATTATTTCTTCTTGATTTGTTTTTTTGATGCATGTGCACTTTTCATTTTTTTTTCCAACTTGATAGAAATTTTCGACAAAAAATTTATCTTGATCGGTTAAAGTGAATACATAATCACACTTGTCTAATAGTTTTCTTATTGTATTTTCAATGTGGAACACTGATCTGTTTGCAAGTCCTGATAGTTGACAAGCGACAAATTTTTTTACAGTTCCTTGTTTTGCCGGTGACGGATAGAGAAATTCGTATTTTTCGACTTTAAAATCACTTTCTCTTTTGCTCACTATTAAAATTACTGCTGATGTTATATATGGTTGCACTACGTTAAGAAACTTATATGTCACATATTTGAATGATACGTATGCGGTTGAAAAATCTGATTCACTCATAATAAAATATTTTTTGAGGATGAGATGTTGTCTCTTTGAAGTGATGCTATAAAGTGTTTGTGATTATCTAAACTTGGGGATATATATATTATTGTTCTGACAATAAATATCTTTCTAACTCATTCCATCTACTGTAGAAATTGGAATTTCTTTTTTGAGACGACGAAGAATGTATGTTAGTGTTTGAAATATTCTTTCTCTTGCTTGTGTTTGTAAAACTCTTGCTTGTGTTTAATTTTCTTAAAGATTTATTTTTTGATGATTTTGCATTCTTAGCAGGAGATATTTTTGTTGAGGATTTATTTTTGCTGGTTTTTGAACTCATTTTAAGCATTTTTGCTACAGCATTGCTACTTTTGACATCTGTTTTTTTCAAATTTATTTTGCTACGCAAACGATTGGATATGGGAGATGCAGATGGAATTTCTGTCTGCACAATTTTTTGTCGTTTCTTTTTTTTCTCTTCTAATTTTCGTGAGAAAGCAGATGGTTTTTGCACAGTATAAATGCTGCCTGAATCACGATTTCTCATGTTTACGAAACTTTTGTTTTCATCTGTTAAACTTGGTATGGATAAATTGCGAAAATCTACATTTTTGTTTGCTGCAGAGTTTATATGTTTTAAAAATGATTGTTTTGCATTACTCAAGTCGATTTCAGAAAAATCTTTGCTTTGTTGAATTTTTGAATTTTTATGAAAAGATGGCATGCTATTTTCATATACTTCTTCAAAATTAGGATGTACAACAGAGTTAAGAATTTTTTGTTTTATTGCATTTGAAATTCTATCATCAGCGGAATTTTGAGTATAAAATGACATCTGTTGCTTTATGGGAGATGAAAATTTTTGCGGATTAAAGCCATCATCATGTTCAATATCTGCTTCTGTTTGGTTTTTTGTGTCTCTGAAATTTTCTAAAAAATTCTCGATTTTTTCATTTTTCTCTTCGTCTTTTTTATTTTTGTGAACAAGCAAGCTGTAAATTTGTTGTATTTTGTTTGAACTTTTTGTGTTTTCGTCACCCAAAATTTGTAATATTTTCTGATTATTGCTATCTTGTTTTGTTGCAAGTAGATTACTTAGAGTAAATGGATTTATTAAATAAAATTTATGAACATTTTTGTTTACTTGTTTATTCATCCTTGTTGATTTGTTACTTTTTTTATAATTAAATCTACCACACTCGGGATTACTGATGTGGAAAGAATGGTAAGAAGAGTGGGTAAAAACCCTCCAGTTAAGATTTTACGTTTTTTTCTGAAACTTTTATTATGATCAGCTAAAATCTGTAATTTTCTTCTGTATTTTTTCAATTTTTTTCTACTCTCTTCGTCGATTGGTATAAAGTTTGAAAGAAGACAATGAACAATACTACAAAGAAAATTAATCTGACCCTTATCTAAGCGAGTTTCAATTTGTTTTCTCTGTTTTTGATTAAGACAACAGAAAATTTTCAAAAAATGTTGATATTTCTTAAAATTTTCTATTCGCAAATTTCTATTTCTATTTCTTCTATTTTTCCTATTTTTTCTCTCTGAATTTTTTGCTCTGTTGTTATTTCTGCTTGATTTTTTCATAGCTTGATGTTTTCACTATAAACTGTAAGGTGTTAATGAGGGAGTATTTTATTTTTGCAGCTAATATATACTTTCCACTTTCCTGAAGGCATTAACCGAAAACTTTCTGCTTTTCAACGCATAAATTATTACTGTAATAGCTTCAGTAGTTGGTTTTTCAAAAACACACGAGAATCCGATGTTGGCATTGACAATAGGTTCCTGTATGTTTGTCAATCCAAAGTTATAGGCTGTAAGATCTAATGCTTGAAAAAATGCGTATTTTGTAAAATTATCAAAATTTATGAGAGAATTGCAATTTTCATTTTGTTTATCAAGCGCTCGGAAGAGATTAATAAACACTTCTGTGTATTTTTTTTCGCCGTCTGTGTCCTTAAATGTGAGTAATTCTTTACTGCATAATTTTCCGTTCAAAAGGAATCCAAAACTAGATAAATTATTCATGGAATAATCGTGTGGGTCTTTAATTGCATCACCAAGAAAATTAGAAGATTTTACAAATGCTGCAAGAATAAAACTTGGTTTTAACGATAATAGCACAGCTGGTGCGACAAAATTTGTTGTCGATGTGGGAAGAGAATAAGTTGTAACATCTCCACATTTAAATTGATAATTTATTACATAGCCTTTAGCCAATTTATTTTCCAGCTCAAAATTAAAATTTTCTCTTGTTTTTATATGACGAATTTCAAGATGCAAGTCTTTTATAACTAATTTACTTTTTGTTACATCACCCAACGCGTCTTTTTTTTCAATGATGTAAAATTTAGGATCGTTTTTCACCAATTTAATTGTAACGTCAACACCAGGAATGAGAAATTTTTCGCAGTTAACAACATTCAATTTTCCTTTCAAATCAATAACTTTTGACTTTGAATAAAATTTTATTCTTTGATCTTCATTTTCTGGTGGGAATAATCCTTGAGCCATTAAACGTGCCTTACTTGTTTGTTTATCAACATTACATAGTGATTCAATTATATTTCGTTGAGCAAAAAGTTCATTGCAATTAGCCACTTGAGTGTTATTTAGATAAACACTAACACTTTTAAAAATTGAAAATAGAGCATCATTGCATAGTGTACTATTGGCTGTGTCATCAGCAGTGTAAGGTTTGAGATCTTCTTTTAATAATTGAACTTGTGCACATAAATAAATTTCATTTAAACATTTAAATGTACAAGGTTGTGAAAGACATCTAAATTCTACATCATTTTGATCAATTGGATTAACAGCTGAAACTTCTACATATTCACTACTTTCAATGCTGAAATTAGTAGGATCTTCTGCAAAAAAGTCAAAATTCGGAAGAATATATTCTGTCATACTCATTTTTATTTAATGTTTGAAAAAAACTTTATTTAAAATTATTTAAAAAAATCTGATGAATTTTTTCTTGAACACTTCCTTCTTTTATTTTTGTTTTTATTTTTTTTAACTCCACTTTTCTTTTTTGCTGTTTTACGTCGGACGAGTAATCCTCGAATAAGTGATGAGTTTAATTTGTTTCCGTCTTTTATATTCTTTTTGAGTTTTCTTCCTCTCCTTCTTCGACGAATACCACTTCCTTTATATATTTGTGCTGCAGCCGATTTCCTAATATTTTTAAATCTTTTTTCAGCTTCCTCGGCAGCTAATTCTTTAAAACTTCTATTTGATTCAATATTATTTTTAAAAACTTCAGCTCCACCTTCCAGTGCTTCTTTCGCGAAATTTTTGAGAAACGGTAGCACAATTGGATGTAAAGCCCCCCAAACACCTTTAAAAACTCCCCCAAGACCTTGTCCTCTTATGATATTAGCGTTATTATGATATAAATTTCTTCCACTTTGGAGTTTATATGAGCCTTTATAATATTTTATATCACCTAAACCACTTCCATATATGTTTGAATGCATTTTGTCGAATGATAATGTTCTAAAAAAATTTTTTCTTTTTATACTTTAAAATTCTATTTCTAATGGATATATTTTTTCATTCCCCCCAATTTTTTTTTTAAGTTCTGCAAAATTTTCATCCGTCATGAAAATAGTTGTTTTCCAATCAAAAATATTAGATCTTATTCGGATAAAATCACTTGTTTCTGGTCTCAAATCTATAACAATATAGCTAAAGGGCTCTCTCAAATATGTTGTGAAAATATTTGATAAAAAATTTTTATTTCTTGGAAAAATCTGTCTCGACAAATAATCTATTTGGACTTGATCGCGTATATTTTTCATCAAAATGAGGTAATTACAATTAATTGAAATCGCTCTTGAAAATTTTCCTCTTGAGAATAAATTTTGAGTTAAAAAAATTACACCGATATTCAGATGTCTTCCCGACAAAAATACATCTAATATTAATTCGGATTTTTCAACTTCTTGCATTAAGTCGTCCAACACAATTATGGTTTTTTCGTTTTCATTAAGTGACGAAATGAATTCATGTGTTGGTATATCACTACGATATTCCACCATATGCTTAATTGCTGGATGTATTGAGTTCTCAAATTTCGCGAAGTACAGTATTTTGTCTGGTTGTGGTTGTATAGAAGTATTTTTGTTGTATATGATTTTACTTAATAACTCTCCTTTTCCTCCACCCGAAGGAGCAGCGATAAGAATTCTAAACGGGAATATGAAAGGCACAAGCATTTTGACATACCCGAAGGAGCGATGTATAAATACTAATGTAATTATAATTATCTTATCAGTTTTTAAGAGATTTTAAGAGTGACATGGATAAAGCAATTGATTCACCACTTTTCTCGCGCTATCAACGCTGTTTGAATAAATATTCATCTGAGCCGAGATTACATCAAACAATGAGTTCTTACCCACTTTATTGGGCATCAAGAAAATTTGATATTTTTCTGAGCAAACAATTGTGCCTTGGTTATTCAGTGGTTCCTCCTGAAGGAAGAAATTCAGTAACAAATCATGATTTTCTTTCTGGCGTGCCTTACGAGTATGAAGTAAAATGCAGTTTCCTCGATCTAAACGATAAAACAAACACCACCTTAGAGCTCGATTCTACCAGCTTCAATACATTCATACGACATCTAGACGTCTATCTCGAGATGATTCTTCAAAATGATCGTAAACGTGGAGAAAAATACTTACTAAGTGAAAACTTTTATGTCGCTAAAAAGTTTGTAAAAATTCTTGATGAAAAAAAATCTGAATTAAAAAATTCTGCTACAAAAGTGATTTTTACGACAAAAACTGAAGCTCAAATTGGTATTTATTCCCGCTTAAACAACAATGCAAAAGTGTTTACTTTTAATCAAAATGAATTGAAGTGGATGATGCAAATTTCTCAAGCTATAATTTCAAATCTAAATGAATTATTTGCTGGATTATCTGAAATGAAAGTATTGTATGCAGCATATCTCGCTCTGTGTGTGGAAAAAAAAACTGTTTTAATTAACTCAACTTTTGGGATTGAAAATAAAATCCCCGTGCGATTTCAAAATCATCCGTACAATAAAAAAAGTGAAGAATTATTTCTACACATCCCTCTGGTATTTTCACAAGTTTTAGTGAATGATCTTTGCACTTACATCACTCTTCGAGGAGAAAAAATACCACAGTGGTTGCTTGATGGGAACAAAAAGTTATTAAATATTTTCAAAAAAGAAAATAATGAGCAAAAAACGACAAACACATTCAGTGAAAGCAAATTTAGTGTCAATAGAAGTGTTGATCAAAACAATGAGGAAGTTGATGAATATGATGCTGAAGATGAGAGTGATGCTGATAATGAAAGTGAAACTGATAGTGAAGTTGAAAATGCTGTTTCAAATCTTCAAAAACTTCAAAATAATGATCAATCCAAGAATGATAGTGGTGTTTACGAGCTCATAAGTGATGACGAGGATAAAATGCTGATAGATTGTGAAAAAACAGAAATTCAATCTCAAAAAGATGATGCAAAAGAGTCGATACAGAGTCCCGACACCTCATTTGTTGACTTTATGGATTTTAGTGAAAAACAACAAGAAAATGCGAAGCCGTACGGGAATGCACAGCAGAACATACCATATTATGATAGCATTGATGAACTTTTAGCATCTATTTATGGCGTCGCCTAAATATCCAAGTTTAACCGGGGCAGGAGGCCAAAAGACAGGGGGCAGGGGCCAGGGGCCAGGGGGCAGGGGGCAGGGGGGGGGTCTTCATTCACATCAAATTAGTATAAAAGAGATTCACTTTCATTGTACATCATCAGTTTAAATGTTTACTTCAATAAGGAAACATCTCAACAAATTAAATACATATTCAAACATGAACCAGGCTTTGTCTAACTATAATAAAGAAGCAAAAAAATCGGCTGAATCTAAGCCAGAAATGGGTGTTGTTAATGGAACGGTTGTTTTTGATTCCAACGCCTATAAAAATTTTTTAAATTTATCTGATGTAGAACTTGGCAAAGCTTATAAAATATACAAACTTTATACTGAGTGTGGCACTCATGGAAATAAAGCAGTTGTCGAAATATTTGATGAGGAAACTACACCTCGAAAACTTCGCTTGTCTCCATTTTTCTATTATAATTTCAGACTCTTTGAAGATTTATACTGCAATTTGCAAGAAAGATTTGAACAAGATTGTTATATTCGACTCAACAAAATTGAAAAGAAAGGTTTTAAGCAGTTTCCGGAATATGATTTGATTACATTCGATGACGAAAAAGAAGTACTTTTGATGACCAACAGAAAAAACATGGAAATTTATCTGAAGCCTTCTAATTTAACAATCGGCAAAGCATATCTTGTTCTTAGCTACGATAGAGTTGCATTTCCCAATGGAACTAAAGCTACTGCTGAAGTTCAAGATATTTTAACATCATGTCACTCAAAGCCCTTCAAAGTAGTCTTGAGTGACACTTTTCTTTATCAATACGAGAATTATGCTAAACGACTTGAAGAATTTAAGGATTGTACTTTTATATCGCTGGAAAAAATTAGAAACGAGAAAACTAAATATGGTGTCAAACAAATTTGTGAATTCAAGGTTCAAGAATTAGTTGGAGGATATGATGTTCCTGATGGCGTTACTGCTCCCTCAACAAGCAAAGAAGAGTTTCCTCAAGAGAATCATCATGGCGTAATTTCTGATGATGCTGCTTCTTCAAGCACTTCATCAACCAGCGAAGAATTATTCAGAATTAATTGAATTAATTAAATAATTTTTATATTTTTGTAGAATTATTCAGAAAAAAATAACTGACTTGTAGAACTTAAATGTATTTTCGAAAATTTAATTTGGAATAAAGATTTTGAGAAAAACAAGAAAACATCTTTTTTTATTCTTTATTTTATTCAGTTCTATTTCAGCTGTCTTCGTGTGAACATTGAATTTTTGTGCAAACATTTTTTTTTTTTTCATGGCGTCTCCTCCATCTTTTGAAATATTTATTAAGATTGATTTTTTCTATATTTCTTTCATTTTCAAAGTAAGAAATGCATAAAATTTTTATATTATTCAAATACATTTAACAATAAGAATAAAAAAAATGCTTTTTTATTGCTTTGCGATAATTTTTAAACTAAATTTCTTATACAATTCTCTTTTTAAATTGTTCAAAGTTATTAAAATAATTTAATGCTGCAAAAAAAAGATTTTTTTTGATTTAAAAATATTTTTTATATGCTCTGAAAAAAAAGAAAATAATTTGAAAACAGTTTATTTTTTGTTTTTAGTTTTTGCCTAAGGCATTTTATTCAAAATTTAATTAAACTTAAATCTAATTACATTTTTTTTATTTTTTTGAAAATTTTATACATTTTTTTTTTAACTTTTAATTTTTTTATTCTAGGTTTTCATTGTTTACTACATTATATCAAGACTGATTTGCCTTCTTAAATCTTAAAGAAACGTAAGTTGGGATATAACTAGGTCTTAAGGGAAAAGGTTCTCCTAATTCTGTTCTTAATGAAATGCTAATTGTTCTAAATTGTGAAGAAACGACAGGATGATAATGAATATTTTTATAATTGATGAATGATAGTTTTAAATGAGCAACTGGAATAACTGCAAGTAGTTTTCCTCTAGTGTCATTAATAATCGAATTATCAACGATATCACTATATACCATCATATAAGATGGCATTGATTTCGTGATTTCTTTCTTAATATATCCATGTTTTTTCTGGAATATTTTTACTCTTGATATAAAATATTTTAAAAAATGTTGAACCAACTCGTTAATTTTTGCTCTGTATTCCCTTATATTTGATGAAAAATCAGGAATTGAATCGAATTCTCCCCAATTGATTCTACTCGTATCAGTATCTAAAGAATCATCTAATGTTCGTATAATTTTGATATTTAGTTTTTCCGGAGATAATTCATTAACAATATGATCCACAATCATATATAAAACATTTTTAAGAGTATATGACGTTTCTTGTCTAAATTTAAGTTTTAAGCCTTGAGAAATAAATCTCGAGAATTTCTCTGCTTTGTCGATTTTTTTATTCTCATATAAAGAAAGAGGATCATCATTTTTCAATCCAAAATCAATTTTAAATTCAACATCATCCTTTCCTTCTTTAGGAGGTTTGATTTCGCTAAACCATTTTACATTTTTAAATGAATTATGAATTCCGTATTCGAATTCCGGAGAGAAAAACATGTCAAAATATTGATCATCGTAAATTGTATAATCAGTTTGTGAAAGGCAGTAATTTATTAAAAACTCTAATGTGTTAAAAGTTTTATCTTTGAAAGTGTTTTCAATATGTGAATGACTCAATGGATAAAAAAAGAATGAATCTTTTGTAATAATGTTTCTTCTTATGTCATGAACATCATCCGCAAAAATTTCTGATAATCCAACTAAATATTGAGAATTTAAGTCAAACTTTAATGTATCAGGGAGTTGTATAGTGAAAGAAGATAAAGAATTTTCTGGATATAAATCTAGACATCCATTTGAAAATAGAGTAACTGAAAATTCTGATGGATGATTGTTCTCGCTAATTGTAGACATGTTTCTGATTCAAATGCAATATTCAAACTAATTAAACTTCCCTAAAATCATCTGCTTTATATATCAAACGGTGGCTCGATATTAATTATGGAATAATGACCATAAGGTAAAGATTCATTCCCACAAAAATATCTTTTGTCACAATACAATTTTAATCCTATTCTATTTTGTCTCACACTTAGAATTTGATGCTTTTTGGAAATTATACGATGTTGTTCAAAATGTTTTCCTTCATTATTTGCAAGTGCCATAAAATAATCATCATATTTTAAATGTTTAATGACACTTCTTGTTATCCCTTTCGCTTTCTTAATTGATATTTCTTCATCATCTTCTTCACATAAAACACAATACAACTTACTAGAAAGATAAATAAATTTATTTATGATTTTTCCTCCTAATTCATCCTTAAGTAAACCGCTAACTTTTGCATTTTGTGGAATAACGTTAAACCTATTATTTTCTAAAAACATGGAAGTGTCAAAATATTGAGGGAAGTCCCTATAGGTCCTAGTGACCTCCCCATCAATTAAAATCAGTAATGAATCTGTATCTATATAGGCTAGGGCCGGTTCCCTAAGGATAGGACCTAGTCTACAATAATATAAATAATACATATGAAATTTGGAACAATCTAAAATGGTTGCTGAGATTATAGAAGGAGAATCAAACTCTATTTTTTGTCTTAATAGCTCAACTCCAATCAAATTTTCATTGAAAATAACTACATTTTTCAGTCGACAATCAGAAGTTTTTTTATAAAATATTTTAAGCAGTTTTTTCTCCTCCAAATTGTCACCACAAATGAGCTCAAAATTTCGATAATTAAACTTCCTTTGCTGAAATTTTCCATACAGCGTATTCGATAAAGATTTAAAGATATTAACATAGAATTTTGGCAATGAACTATTAGCACGAAGTCTTGCATTCAAATCGATGTATTCTTTTAACCACATTGAATGCCTAAACTTAATCGCCTTTTCCACATTTGTGATTTTTAAACCAAGTCTGACAGCTAAATCTAGCATTCGTATATGACATATGTATGATTTTTTATTATAAAGATTGCAAATTAATTTGGTAGATTTTGAAGTTTTCATGATTTTTCTTTCTGGTAGAAGTGGAAAGTACTTATGCTTATCGTGTAGCTCAACTGGATATTCAATGTCACACATAACTAAAAAACCATAATTTTCATCATTAGATAAACTAAAAATATCATTTTGAATTTGTTTAAGCTCCTCATCACTTGCCCAACTATACTCGCCTTCAGGTAATGGAAAATTGCTCATTACAAAGCTATACAAAGAAACGGTATCTAAAAAACTAACTGACATTCTTTTCCTTTCGACTCTTGTACACCATCTTTTAACCATCTAGAATTGCTTTCAAGATAATGTGATGTTCCTCCACAAATCCCCCCTCTTATGCTCTTTTCCACAAAATTCACATAATTTACATCTGGTAATAATTCTAATTTCTTCTTTGTGAAAAACAAAGCACAACTAAACGTTAGACCAGGGAGACCATAAAATTGAGCACAATCTAATTTATAATGATGAAAAACCAAATCCCTAAATTGAAGGAAAACGTCACAAAGTAGAATCACATCCCCGCATAGATAAAAATTAACGTAATCATAAAGATTGGACATATTTAAACTTTTATACAAATTTAATGCATATATATAATCTTCTTCTGTAGGCTCTTCTTGAGTTAAAGTGCTAAAAAATTCTTTTTTTTTCTGGAAACTTAGTTTCATATAAAGATTCATAAGATGAAAATTTTTCATACGGAAGAAGCTGTTTCTTAAAAATTCTAGAATCATAAGTTAAAGTTGGGTATGTTTCTTTTAGATATTTTTCATACATTGGAAAATCATTCATTGAATTAATTAACGCGGCTAAGCTTGAATTAAGAAATTGGTATGAATCAATTATTCTTATTTTTAAATTAACATATTTTGAAATATGAATTTTCCATTCAATTGTTAAGTACTTTTCAGTATTTTTAGGAATAATATTAATTTTCCTTTTCATTTTTGCTAATGCTAACACCATAAGATGAAAGTCGTAATTCATCGCATTATGACATACAATTGGAAATAGATACTTTTCTTGACAAGCTCTATTGCAACCTGCATCCGCAACTCCCCTGATATTTCCATAAAAGGGTTCAGAGGGGTCTGCATTCGGTGCTAATTCATCAGGTTTCAGAGTATGGTCATGATCAATATGTATTTCTTCACCTAAATTATTATGACAAATACAACATTTCCCTTTTTGCTTATCTAGCAAATATTTCTTCACACTTTCTGAAATTTTAGTTATCGGATAATTAATCGAAAAATACTTTTCATATATATAATAAACATCACTTTCCAAAGAATATATTAAATTGAAAATTGAATCCTCTCCATTAAAAATCCGAATTTCTTTTAAATGAGGATCGTTATTATATGAATGCCAGCAATAAGCACCTGCAAAACACTCATGAATTTGGTATGGTAAAGTAAATGAAGTGTTAGGATTGGGTTGGGCTGAGCTGACTTTTTTAAGTAAACATTCAAAATCAATAAACCCTAAAAATTTTAATTTATAACATGCTTCATATTTTTCAAATTTTATCTCTTTTTTATTGAATGAAACAACACATTCTCCACAACCTATTTTTTCATGAAAACTCAAATCATCTTCATTAGAAAAATGACTTAAACATCTTTTACAAAACTTAATATTTTGTTTATTTGTAGTTACATCCATACGAAGTGCTTGATCAAAGTCCTCAATATAACAGTAATGAAATTTTTCCTCTGATTCTAATAATAAAAGGTCTACATGATTTTTTTTTATATTTTTTGTTAATTTAATAATAAAAAAATCATTATTTTCGTAACCATACAAATTAATGCTTAAATCTAAATGATCATTAATTTTAATAAATTTATCAATATCATAATATGATAATGGAAAACTCAAATTTTTTAAATTAAACTTGTTTAGAAATTTTTTACAATAGCTGCTTGTTGGTATTTTATTCTTTGGCGGATAAAGATGAGCGATGATGCAGTATAAAAAACAATAATTATCATTATTATGAATATTTATTATATTCCTCCTTCTTAAATTGCGTGGTAATGGAATATAGCTACCGCCCTTTTTCTTAAAAGGTTTATACTTAAATAATTCTATATTTAAATAAAGAACTTCATGAAGAGACCAACCACTAAATTTTGTTTCAAATTCACGTGATTCATTCAAAATTTCTTCAAAATGATCCAATACACTATCCTCTATATCATCAGTAATAGATAAAACAGAATATTGACTGTTAATATGTTTTATATCTTCAGTGTAATCATTTGGCTTAAAAAATAAACCAATTATTTCACATCTAAACTTTAAAGCATAATTCTCCACAAGTTCCACTTCTAAAATACTCAAAATTGATGAAAAATTAAACTCAAAAAATTGTTGAAGAGTAAAATTTCTATTAATGTTATCAATTTTATAAATTTTTAATGAATTTTTTAATGCTGTTTGACTGACTGATATGTTGAATGTAATTTTCTTCATTAAGGCATTTCGATGATTGCGAGTTTTTTGATGGTTGAATCGAAACTTCGGGTTGTATCCACAAAAACAGGTTTCACATCTCAAAATATCATTTCTGTAATTTTCACAATTTCTTTCGTGATCTACACAGCACGATTTTTCCTCAAATCTAGCAGAGCAATACAAACAACATCTAGTTATTAAAAGATGTTTTCGAAATTCTTCCTCAGATGAATATTCAAGACTACAACAATCACATAAGAATCTTTTCACTTCAGAATTCATTTTACTACTAAATAATATATTCCACTCACACAGATATATATATATATATATATATAGAAAAAATTTAACGAAGTAGCATCTGTTCACTCCGATTCGTCATAGCGTTAACATCATGAAAAAACAAACAGACACAGACGAAAACATGAGAAATGTAATTGTAAACGAACTGTATAAGCCAATTAGAATAAATTATAAGACAAGACGAGTAGAAGTTCGTGGATACAACGATTTATTCTCTATGGATATCGCAGACATGCAAAAACTTAAAAAAGAAAATAAAGGCTATGCATATTTTCTTTTGGGGATCAACGCGTTCAGTAGAAAAATATACACCGAACCAATAAGAACAAAAAATTCTCGCGATGTTGCTGACGCAACATTAAAAATTTTTGAAAGAGCAAAAATCAGATTCAAAAATCTTTGGACTGATAAAGGGCTAGAATTTTGGAATCGTGAATTTAAGCGTCGTGTAACAGAACCTCTGAATATTAATCATTACACAACTGAAACAGGTAAAAAAGCTGTTCTAAGTGAAAGATACATAAAAACAGTTAAGACAGCTATTTATAAAAAATTAGACTTACTTGCTACTAACAATTGGGTCTCTTTATTACCTGAAATCACTGATAAAATTAATAAAACTAAACATTCAAGAATGAAAATAATCCCCGATAAAATTACAAAAAAAGATGAAAAATATATGATGAAAAAATTTTATTCTAAACCAAGAAATTTAAGTGAACAAACAAAATTTAAAATCGGTGATCAAGTTCGTATTAGCACACCAGCAAAAATTTTTAGGAGAGCTTATCAACCATACTGGTCAACTGCATTGTATACTATTAAAGCGATTAATAAAAAACATCCAAATGTGTACATCTTAGAAGATCATGAAGGCAACATATTAAAACGCAAATATTATACTGAGGAATTGCAAGCCACAAAAGCTAAAGATATCTGGCTTGTCGAGAAAATTGTGAAACGTAAAAAAAATAAAATTCTTGTTAGATTTTTGGGTTTTCCAGAGAAATATGATCAATGGGTAGATGAAAAAGATTTTTACGAAGTTGACGAGAATTATTAAATATCCGTTTAGAATGGAAGTTTGGTCAAGTGTTGAATTGGAATCGTTCATCCTATTAATCTTTCTGTTATTAGACATCATCATATTTTGCTCGTACTTAGTGCACTCATTTAAAAAAGCCATCGCAAATAATAATATTAATGCAGATGTTTAAATTTAAATTTTTCAGATTTTTTCAGATTTTTCAGATTATTTTTTTCTTTTCAAAAATGAATAAATATTTTATTTGTGTTTTACTCTTTTAATTTTTCAGATTATTTTTATTTGTGTTTTACTCTTTTAATTTTTCAGATTATTTTTATTTGTGTTTTACTCTTTTAAATTTTTCAGATTATTTTTTTGATTTAAAAATAAAGAAAAATTTTATTTGTGTTTTACTCTTTTAATTTTTCAGATTATTTTTTTATTTTAAAAATAAAGAAAAATTTTATTTGTGTTTTACTCTTTTAATTTTTCAGATTATTTTTTTGATTTAAAAATAAAGAAAAATTTTATTTGTGTTTTACTCTTTTAATTTTTCAGATTATTTTTTTGATTTAAAAATAAAGAAAAATTTTATTTGTGTTTTACTCTTTTAATTTTTCAGATTATTTTTTAAATCAATAAAACTTCAATCAATCAATTAATTGCCAATCAAATCGCTATTAACGTAAAGGGTACATTTTATACTACTCTTACCACCACAGAAGCGCAACACAAAATAGAAAAATTTTCTCATTAAAATGTTATTCTTTTATGTTATTTTTTTATGCAAAAAAAGCAAAAGAAAAACTTTTCATCACAGTTTAAATGAGAGGAAAGGGGAGGAACTCAAGGAGGTGCAACATTGTATGCAATTTTAATTTTCTCATTCTCATTTACTTTCAAATGATTTCATTTAATCCCTCAATTTTTTTTTGATAAATATCGCCAAAAAGATTAATTTTCAACACATTAATTTTTGATGGATCATTTTCAAATTAAATTGCATTTTTTTATTCTTCTTGGAATTTTTATTTTTTTTTCTGTTCATCAAAGAATTAGGAAGAGAAAATAACGAAAAAAAGATAAAATTTTTTTAGAGCAACGAATGAAGATTAAACGATGTCGAAAGAAGCACGTAAGACAATCAATCATCATCAAGCGACCCACAAAAATTGATGAAGTTTTAATTTCTCAAAAAAAAAAAAAATCTTCTTGACCTCAGAACTGAACTTTCTGGGTTTTTGGAGTAGAATTGTGCATGTTTATTAATGGATGTCAGTTTGGGTTGGTTGAAGGTTTATTAATTGGTATCAACTAGGGTGTGGAGATTATATCAAATCGCAGCAACTTAAGAATGTCGTTCTGAGTTTCGAACCTTAGAATTTTAATTCTGGTTCAAAATTCTTGCATCTTATTTTTCTAGACCGGCTATTTAAAGAGCAATCATATCCCAAATCCAAGCTAAAGCGCCATAAAAATACATTCCTAAACAACTGCTCCACGTACCATCTCTTCCATTCCTCTTTTCTTCACGAAAGTTGAAAGACAAAACTTGCCAAGAAGAAAGAAGATTTCTCGTCTTTCTATTGAGAAATGGCCCCGAAGGTTAGCTCTAATAATGACTCTACATTATATAATAATTTATAGCTAGTCTTATTATGTCATGTCCCACGCCTTTTACATAATTCTATTTTAACAAATTCACATTTTCTTCTTGTTACTATTTTTACAGCCTCAGCAAAAAAATAATAAAAAAAAGTATTGAAAAATTATTGAGATGAAGAAAAATGATGACAAATTAATGGATGGATGAATGGATAGATGGATTAAGTTAATTGATTTTGTGTTCTCATTTGATTTGCTTTAATGACTATTTTTTAGAATAATTGATGGGCACTTAAGCTTTAGTTGAAGTGGATTGAAGTGAAGTTGAGGATTAAGTGCTGGGTTGGTGTAGAAATATTTTCTTTTGGAATTTTTCGCGAGAAAGTTTTTGAGGAATTGAGCTGGTTTTTGTTAGTTGTTCGAGAGCTTATTTGGGTTTTTGGAGTTTGAGATTTTGTATGAAAATATGACTTAAATGTTTGGAAACTCAATAATTTCCTTAAACTTCATTAATCTAGGTCAATTTAGTTTCCAAATAAATAACAAAAAAATTATCTTCAAAATAATTTCCCATTGCAATTTACTTCAAATCACCAAAAAACCCTTAAGTACCACCAGGGAGGGGGGTTACACTAGATATTATTGAACATCTTCAGATCCAACCCAAAAAAACGTCGAAAAATAGCAACCTTCCCCCCTCAAAAAAATTCCTGGCTACGCCCCTGAGTACCACTACACCAACCTAATCTAATAATTATATTGATTTCAATTTTAATTTTAATAAATTCAATTTTCATTAAAGAAATCAAATTATTAAGTATAAATGAGTCAGGAAAAATATATCAAAATTATGCATAATTATTTTTTATTTTTTTCTTAATTATCCCTGAATTTTATTAATGATGTGAATGAAGCATGCATAAAAAAAATACTGTTGGCCCTTATAATTTATTAGATAAATTAGCATGCTCATTAATTAAATGAAAATAATTCTCTAAATAAATTCCAATTAAAATTATTTTCTTGTCTGTTTCGAAATATGGGATTTGGTATAGTTTTGGTGGAATGTTTGTACCTTGGAATACTATAAAATATTTTAAATACCTAAATTTAATTGAATTTCAGTATTATCACAAAACCTAAGACATGTTCGACAAAAAATCTCAATTTTATTCTTAAAATCAATATTTTACAGCCAAAAACCACTTAAATCTCATTAATAATTCCCACAAATCTGCAGTTATCATTATTGTTCCAGTCTGCAAAATCGTCATGCTTGACCAAACGTTGACTTCCAGTTCTCTTAAAAAAATAAAATAAAATTCAATTGAAAGCCATACAATGAAGTGTATCTAAAGCAGGTAAGAAATATAGCTTATTATAGATCATTAATATGTATTTAAGTGTATGTATGTCTGTATATGCTTATTTAATTATTCAATTACATCTCAACATCACGAAATTCAATATTTGTTAATTACCGTTATAAACTTTAAAAGTAGAAAAAAGAGTGAGTGAGAAGAAAATAAAAACTGCAGAAAGATTAAGTAAAGTGAGTTAAATACAAACATTACAGCCGTAAAACATGTTTTCTAATTAATGAAATGAAGCCAACACTAATTAATGGCAACAACAGCTAACAAAGAAGAATTGAAGCATAAATCTCTATCGTGCAATATTGCAATTGTAGTTTATAACGGATTTTTATGGGAAATGTGTAAAGTTTGGGTTTATTTTTGCAGTTTGGGGATCGGATTTGAATGAAAAATTTTGATTTGTAATTGAAGAATTGTTGGGTTTAAAACTATTACATTTGATTCTGATAAATTTGGACATAGATTAAGTTCAGAGTAATCTTATGAAAGTAAAATAATTTAAAGCTAATTAAGAATGTCTTTATAAATTCAAAGGTTCGAATCCTACTATAATTTAATACAATTTTCTTCTTTGCATTCGGATAAATGACTGATTTTTTTTAATTTGATAAATTATTTTTTTCGAAATTTAAGTCAATTTCTTCAAAAACAGATCTGCGCTTCTTCAATCCACTAACTCTGCTACCTACCTTACTCAATTTTAGATTCAATCTGTATCACATAAAAAAAAGTCTCTTCAAAAGTGGCTCAGCTGTTACAACAGCGAGTAAATACTAGACATGAGACAGGAAAAGCTCTCTTTTTTCAAGTTTGTCAAGTTGCACAATGAACAGCAAGCACAGATGATGAAGAGAGAAGAAGTAGAGGAAAAAAATTAATAAATTAATAATCCGTCATGTAATTAATTAAAATGTAATTTTTCATGTAACTTTAATTTAGCATTTTGCTGCCGTTTTTCACTTTTTTGCATTCATTATTTTTTTCAAGTTGCATGAAAAATAAAATGAGCAACTCACTGCTTGCTCTGGAAAGGAGGAAAAAAATGAATGTCTTTTCATAAGCACGTCTCATTCATTCTCGTCTGACTCTGTTGGTATGAATTTAATTAAAACAAACAAGTTAATTTGTCCCTTTTTTACAGTCATCAGTTTTTTCTCTCCTTTCACATCTTCATCATTCTTACCAGCAATAAGCGACTGTACAGTCGTCAAATAAACCTCAGAATAATTCACATATGTGCATACATACATTAATGTATTTGTGGATGTAAAAAAAGAAGAAGAAAAAGAAAATTGAGAGACGACATTGCAGAATATTTTTTTTATGATGCAATTTTATGCTCCGCTTTTAAGGCTCATTTATTTTTCATTTATTCTTTCAATTACTTCGTCATCAACCGTACATACAGTCAGATTATATATGCACATACACATATATATTTTAAATTTAATATGTCAACCATGAATATAACAAAACATAAAAATCAGTCAAACATTTAATTAAATTACAATTTCTTTCGAACATATTTGCATATATTTGCTTGACTGCTTCTCAGCACCGAGTGACACATAAAGTAAATGTAAGTCTGAGGGAATGTCTTTGAATTTCTAATGAATGAATTTTAAAATATTTGCATTTTTTGCTTTGTATGTTTTGCAGAAACTTTTAGAATTTATGAATGAATAAATTTTTGTAGGAATCGAACTTCAATCCTGACTTCAACTTTCATGAGTTTTGGTTTTGATTTATATTTTTTCAGGATTTTTCTTGGCTTGAAAATTTCCAACAGACATGCAACCGTCCAATTCCACCTCATAGCCTCCCCAGCAACATCTTCATTTCAATTCTTTATCACCCGGGACTCTCTAGTTAATGCTTGATTTTTTCAGGGATCAATAATGAAAACGAGAAATTTCAAGTCAAGTCATTTGAATAAAAAAAAAATTTTTCGAAAGGAAATTCTTCTTGCTATATTTATATTCAGAATGCATTAAAAAATGTTTTTTTTTTTTGCTCATGTTGATGTAATTTTATTCGCTGATTTTAACACTCAATTGCATTTCGATATGCACGTCTTTATGACTTTTTTTTGCCTTAACAATATAAAAGTATTGTTGTTAGAATGCATGAGCTCGTTTTTTATTAGTTTTCAGTCTTCTTGTGGATGTTGAGATTAATTGGAAGCATAAACATAAATTTGTTTGTTTTGATTCATTGAATTTGTGATTGAATTGATGAATTTTTGAGGCAAAAAAAAAACTATTAAGAGGTTACGAAATGCTTCTTAAATAAAGTCACGAGGTAGAAGGTTATGAACTAGGTTAAAGAGAATTTTGAGGTTACAAATTTTGAATTATGTAAAAAAGGTCTTAAAACCTAAACAATCGGATAAATTGAAGTCATAAAACTATAAATAATCTGAAAAAAATCCCAATACTAATTTCATATTAAATAGAAAACAATCAATAATCCACAAGCATCCTCTCAAGTACCCTCTCAAGTACCTTGAAATTTCACACATATTTCTAAAATCAAATCATTTTCACGCTACAAACTGCATTTAATTCCATCGAGAGAACAAGAACTTCAACATTCGTGCTGGAAGCCACACTTGCCCTATCAAACAGAAACAAAGAGCAAGGAAAAAAAGATTGCAGATCTAAGAGAACTACAAAAAAAGGCAAATAACAATTAGGGCACAATTTTAATGCTCTTTGACGAATCACTCAACACTTCAGGCACCACAAAGCAGCTTTCCATCTACACTCTCGTGCAATAATTCACCGTAAATAATTTTTAATGCAATTTAATTGAATTCTCGTGTGATGGCACAGCAATAAAATAAAAAAAAAAATGCAGAAGCAAGAAGTTTCTCACTTTTTTTTTGTTTGCAGCTCACATAAAAAAAAGTTCAAATCAAAATTAAAAGGAAGGAAAAATCAGCACATGAAATTACATTGAGTGCAGTGTGCATGAATCTCAGTTAGCTTATAATTTTCAATTCGAATTGAAATTGGCTATGGGCGAGGCTGAAAGGGAATGAATTGATGACCTAATTCTAATTAAAGGTAGTCAAACTTCAATTACTCAATATTAAAAAGCTATTGACAGATAAATTTATTGACAGCTGAAAGATAAGGAAGTTGCTTATTTTTGAAAATAAATTGAAGATTACTTTTTTTTTAAATTTAAGTTTGTTGATGGAATAATTTGATCAGCATAAATTGAACTTAATTTATGTTTATTGATAGTTTTGGGAACTGGAACAAAAACGTAATAAATAAATTTATGAGATGATTTTTTTCAGCTATTTTGGAAGTGAATGAATGTTTTGTTGATTATACAGGAGGTCTTCAATTTGGACAGCTGTTTTGTTCCAAAATTTTTCTATTCAAATCGAATTAATTTTCCTTACAAAAATTCAAATTTTCATTTTTAACGGTCATTTTTCATACGCTTCGATTTGAATAAAAACATTTTGGAACAAAACAACTGTTCAAATCGAGGACCCCCTGTAGATTGATTTTTTAGTTGTCTGTCTGTTCAATTTTTAAATGTCAAATTTAAAAAGTTTGTGATCGTTATTTTTTAGTTTTTTTATGTCAAGTTTTTCAACTTTTAGAACGTTTTTTTTTTAAATTGATGGAAATTTTTTTGAGTGCTACCTAACTTGTGTAAACTTTTATTTTTAGCGCATTTTCCTCTTGGGAAAAGGACGCTATTATCCGCACTTTGTCCGTCTGTCTGTCTGTCTGTCACCGCATCTCCTCCTCAGGGTTAAGCTTTTTTGATGCGGTTTTTGGCTTAAAATGTGTGTAGTATGTCTGGCTACCATGTAACCAAAAATCAGCGCGAATGGTCACTTCCTCTGCTGGAACCAGCGTAAAAAGTACCAAAACGCCATTTCTTTGTATGTGTTAGTGTGGTCGAATGCACTAAAATGTTGACTTTTCAAAACCTTAGCTGTCCTCGGTTCGAATCCCACCGATGACAAAAATTTTTTTTTTGCTTTTTTTGATACTTTTTTGATTTTCGCACGATTCCTATCATGAGAGTCATGGGTTCAAACCTAGCCCGTGACAAAAAACTTTTTTGCTTTTTTTTAATTCTATGTTGCATAATGTTTTTCATCCATTTTTTTCTGTCAATTCTAAATTTTTGGATAAATAAAGAATGGTTATAGTTAAATATTTGGCTTTGTACTTTTGGGGTTTTGATTCTTTGTGTATTTACTGATCGCGGAAAATGCGCTTTCGTCGGTCACGAGTGACCACCGTTATACTTGTTTTTTTGATCTTTTTCAAAATTAAAAATTTATTCTTCAAGATAAGTTAAAAATGTGTTTCCTAAATTATCTCAATCAGTTTCATCCAAACAAGTTTATGTATAAAAATTCCAACTTGAAATTTCATTGATTAATAAGATTCAGTAGCATAAATTATAAATAAACTCTCCAAAATCAACCTAAACAAATTTTGATTATAATAATCTAAACACACCAGCAGCACAAAAATCCCTTCCAACATCCCCGAGACAAATAATACAAATAAAAATACTGACAAATTAATTTTGAGAGCCGCTCGTGTATTTGCAAAATAAATCAAAAATTTATAATCTTTATTTATGCACAATCCTTTAATTTGATTTCATTCATTTATCCTTCCTTTTTCTCCACCCGTGTGTGTACAAAAAAATGAAAAATAAAAAGTAAATTTGTATCCTCAGCTGGCTAATATTTGACAGATTCTCTCCATTTTTCACTTATACACATGCATAAAGCCTGAATATATTGAAACATAAATACAAAATTTATGTCTTGTTTACTTTGAAAATTTTCATTTTCTGAATTTAATTGAAAAATTTTTTTTGGGAGATTCCTCACATTTGTGTTTTTTAGCGCATTTTCCCCTTGGGAAAAGGACGCTATTGTCCGCACTTTGTCCGTCTGTCCGTCTGTCCGTCTGTCCGTCTGTCCGTCTGTCTGTCATCGCATCTCCTCCTCAGGGTTAAGCTTTTTTGATGCGGTTTTTGGCTTAAAATGTGTGTAGTATGTCTGGCTAGAGCTGGCGAAAAAATCAGCACGAATGATCACTTCCTCTGCTGGAACCAGCGTAAAGAATTCCAAAACTGACATTTCTTTGTATGTGACTTCGGCACACTAACGTATGGCCGAATGCACTAAAATGTTGACTTTTTCAAAATTTTAGCTGTCCTCGATTCAAATACCACCCAGATGACAATATTCTTTTTTACTTTTTTTGATACTTTTTTGATTTCTAATGACATTTAATGTTGAATTATGTCATAATTTTCAATTTCCACAATTTTCCCGAGTTTTTCCGAAGATTTTTGTTAAAATTTTCAATATTTTCATACAATTTTCATAGATAATTACTTTTTCCATATTTTTTGATATTTTTATTGTTTTAATTTTCTATTTTCATGGATTTTTCATAGTTTTTCAGGAAAATTTCGTGAAAATTATAAAAACTTGCATTTATATAAAAAAAACTCATCAATATAAATAATTAAATTGCCACTTAAACTTCTTAAAAAAAGCGTAGCAGTGGCGTAAGTGGAAGAGTGCGCGAATCCTAATTTGAAGGTCATGGGTTCAATCCTAGCCCGTAGCCGATTTTTTTTTGCTTTTTTTTATTTTTTTTTTTTAAATTTTATGTCGCGTAATGATAACTTTTTATTAAAAATATTTTTTTTCCTCATGTTTCACACACATTTTTTTTCTGTAAATTTTAAATTTCTGGTAAATAAAGAATATTTATAATTAAATATTAGGCTTTATACTTTTGGGGTTTTAATTCTTTGTGTATTTACTATACGTGGAAAATGCGCTTTCGTCGGTCACGAGTGACCACGTTGATACTAGTTATTTTTATTTTTTTTTATCCATAGAAACATCCTAACCATCCTATATGCGCCTGTATTTGTGTATTTTCAAGAGGAGAAAAAAATAAAATTCTTCATAAAAAAATTTGAAAATGAAAGAATAATAAATTTTCCAAAACATTTTCCAAATGAATTATTTGCTTTACTAATTGAGGATTCAAAAATATTCTATTTGTCTTTCCTTATGTATATGTGTTTGTGTGTGGGTGAATGTTTGCATTACGTGTTTATGTATTTCTCGAATGTTCAAACATTAGGCAATTTTTTTAGGAGGTTTTCTGAATTTTGATGGTGAGGATTTATTAAAAGGATTTGGGGATTGTGGATTTGTTCAATGATAATTATTCAAATCGTGAACGAAAATCAAGAGTTTTGATGAGTTTTGTGTGAGCATGCGGAGGATGTTCTTGTTTGTTTGGCTGTGTGATGTTTTTGAAGTATTTGAAGTGAAATGCTGTCTGGAGAATTAAGAAGAGTTGGAATTGTTAAGTTATTTAGAGAAAAATTTTGATAGGATTTGAACCTGAGTTTTATGTAAAAATTGGAATATCAACAACTTTTTTGAATGTGAAAATTTAATTTTTCCACTAAAATTGATAATGATTGGACTAATTAAGATTCGAACTCACGCATTTGCATTCGGTCTTGAAAATTTTAATATTTATCTAACAAGAGTTACAGACTCTACGAACTGATACAGTTTTAAGTAAATTTTGAATAATTTTTAGCAGCATTAAATCCATACTACCAGTTATATACACACCCAAAATCGGAACATCAACTCTGAAATTAAATACTTTACATTGTTGCACAGAATTTAATCCACTTAAAGTAAAATGAACATTAAATGTAATTTATTTTCCAACTTTATTGGCTTCTGGAAAAATAACAAATCGATAGCTTAAAAGCAATAATCCTTCGAACTTCAATCGCCTGTATGACAAAAAAAAAAGAATTTCAATTTTTTTAATTTTTCAATTTTCAAATGAAAGATTCTCAATCAGTCAATGACGACAAACACGCACTCACGCATGTAAATTAAAAACTTCAAAAAGAGATGAGTCTGGAGATTAAAAAAAAACTATTTTAACGATGATGGTTTGATGCACCTGATGGCGAACAACAATGCCGGAGAACAAACGTTTTCATCGTCTAATAATAGATGACATGCAAAAAAACAAGGCATAGAAGTTTTTTTTTCAATTGTTATTTCAGTTAAGAGTTGCGGAAGCACAGATCAGAATTGCAAAAATATAAGGAGAGAATAAAACAAACGCACAATACCACAAGGGGATGTGACGATGAAATCGATGGCTTTAGAGACAAAAAAAAAAATTATGTTGCAGGCATTGCATAACAATCATGACTGAGTGGTGCCTTTTACTGCCTGCTTTTTTATGAATATTCTACAGGAATAGATTTTTTAGTCATAAAGGTGTGATTGAGATTTTTATTTTTTTGTGAGGAGTTTAAGTGATGTTGAAGGATTAGGTTGATGATTTGTCCAAAGAGGTCCAAAGGGGTCCAAAGATAGAGGAAAAATCTGTTTTTCAGGTTATTTTTGATGAATTACGGAAATATTGCCAGTTTTTATTAACTTTGAGAGTTTAAATCTCAAATTTTTGTAAGTTGAACAATGAAACAATTTAAAAAGCACAAACACATCCAGGAACAGATACGAAACACACAGACCCATTTATCTGCCATAAAGGAGAAGAAATTGTCATTAATTTTTATTTCAATCATTTTCTTCCCCAAAAACTGCGTCTAATCCATCGCATCCTCCTAACAACAAACATTTTTATGTTTGCGACGTTTTTTAGCGCATTTTCCTCTTTGGAAAAGGACGCTATTGTCCGCACTTTGTCCGTCTGTCTGTCCGTCCGTCTGTCATCGCATCTCCTCCTAGGGTTTAAGCTTTTTTGATGCGGTTTTTGGCTTAAAATGTGTGTAGTATGTCTGGCTAGAGCTGGCGAAAAAATCAGCACGAATGGTCACTTCCTCTGCTGGAACCAGCGTAAAAAGTACCAAAAATGACATTTCTTTGTATGTGTTAGTGTGGTCGATTGCACTAAAATGTTGACTTTTCGAAACCTTAGCTGTCCTCGGTTCGAATCCCACCGATGACAATGTTCTTTTTTTTACTTTTTTTGATACTTTTTTGATTTCTAATGACATTAAATGTTGAATTATGTCATAATTTTCCATTTCCACAATTTTCCTGAGTTTTTCCGATGATTTTTGTTAAAATTTTCAATATTTTCATACAATTTTCATAGATAATTACTTTTTTCATATTTTTTGATATTTTTATTGTTTTAATTTTCTATTTTCATGGATTTTTCATAGTTTTTCAGGAAAATTTTGTGAAAATTATAAAAACTTGCATTTATATAAAAAACACATCAATATAAATAATTAAATTGCCACTTAAACTTTTTAAAAAAAGCGCAGCAGTGGCGTAAGTGGAAGTGCGCACGACTCCTAATTTGAAGGTCATGGGTTCAATCCTATCCCGTAGCCGAATTTTTTTTTGCTTTTTTTATTTTTTTTTAAATTTTATGTCGCGTAATGATAACTTTTTATTAAAAATAATTTTTTTTCCTCATGTTTCACACACATTTTTTTTCTGTAAATTTTAAATTTCTGGTAAATAAAGAATATTTATAATTAAATATTAGGCTTTAAACTTTTGGGGTTTTAATTCTTTGTGTATTTACTATACGTGGAAAATGCGCTTTCGTCGGTCACGAGTGACCACGTTGATACTAGTTTCTACTCTATCTGATTTTTCCATGTTCAATAATATTTTTCCCAACAATCATACATGCTTAAAGCGTCTACATAAAGTGCCGCAAGTGCCAGCAAGTGAGGTTGTAGACAATTCATCATACATGTGAAAGAGAAGAACTGCTGCCTTGATTTATGTACGTGAATACACTTATAGATGAATATTTATGCCATGCATCAACATGAGAAGCAAAAACACTATTTTTTTCCTGAATAGAACAAAAAAAAAAATTGTTTCTGTTTGATATCTCTCTCTCCTCTCGTCGTGTTATGTTCTTTGTGACTTGATGTCTATTTGATGGTGAAAAAGTGTAAAAAAAAGTTTTTTTTTTCTATGCGAAACATAAAAATTGTTAGAAAAAAGAATAGGAAATTTATTGTGCAGCCAATGTGAAAAATCAATCAACATTTTTTTTTGTCACCGAGGTTGTAGTGTCAATCGAGGGTTTAGGGTTTATAAAGTCAAGGGTTCTTTTCATTTCATTTTTTTGTGTGTAGAATTTTAGATGGAGAGATGACTGATATAGAATGGAGAAGAATTGGTGAATTTTTTATGGGTTTTTGAAGTTTTTGTGATGTTGCTGTGGATTTTTGTAGTTATTGTGTCTGAAGTTGGTGGTTTTGTTGAGAATTGAGATAAGTGCATTCGATTTATTAAAAAAATTTTTTCAATATTTTTATTTTGATTAGACACATAAGTCAAGTTGAGAAAAAGACTCAAATCCTCTGATGAAGACATTTTTCGATGCAATAATTGTTTCTTTTTAGCTTTAAAGAATCTGTAAAGCAACTCAACTAAATATTTGATTTATTTGTAGGTGCGTTTGTAAAGATATGGGTAGAGTTGACAAATTTGAAATTATTATCAAGTTTTCAAAATAAAACATTTTTTTTGGATCCTTAAAAATTCATTTATTCAAGCATTCCATTCAATCTGCATTAATAAATTTCCTAAATTCAACTTTCAAGTCTTCAACGTTCTCAAACTTAATCTTTCCGCTTCTGACATCCTCCAAGAACATTTTTCTCATCAAATTCAGCTTCTCAGAATATTCCTTCATATTTTTCGTGCCTTTAACTTCCTTCATCTTACATCCTATTTCCTTACGAGTAACAAGATCCATTTCATGAATTATTGACTGCTCTTGAGGCTCTTTTTGATGCTCTTCCGTTAAATTTTCAGGATTATCAATTCGATCTTTGAGTTCAGCAAGAAATTTTCCCTCGTCAAAATTTTCAATTTCCACAAATATAGTTCGATGATTTTCAGGCTGTTCGAGGTCACTGAACATTTTTTCAATCACAAAATTGTCAACATTTGAACATCTTTTTGAATTTCTCGCAATGGCATCATCTAATGAAGATTTCATGAAAATCTGAAAATGCTTGCAATCACATGCTCGGCAAATTTGTCTCGCTCTCTGTCTCATACTACGATAATACATGTTATCATCGATAATCAGCAATGTCACTGCGTGCTCACTACTCAAGCTAATTGAATTTTGTGGAATTTTCAACAACTCATCCGATGCAATAATCGTCATCCAGTTGGAAAATTTTTCAGTCTTTAATTTTTCAATTAAATTTTCAATCTTGCTAAAGCAGTCTTCACGAGACTTTTTGTAATCACCGTCAGTAATGTTTGCAAAATCAATTCGAATTAATTTGTCAAAATTAAGCACAATGACATTCGCGTTGAGTAAATTGTCTTTTGATAATTTATGAATTTTCATTGAAATTGTGCTCTTTCCACTCGCTGGTATTCCAATGAGACTCACAATGATAAATCTCATGATTGCTTCATTGATTAATTCAATATTTAATGAAGCTGATTGAATTGTTCATCAATCTTAATTAAAAGCCGAATCTCCTCCTCCTCCCACAATCCGGAAATTCCTTTTTAATTAATTTTGACTTATTGATATGCGAATAATTTAGATGACTCTCTATGGATTGTTGGCTGGATGCGCGATGCAATTTTACTTCCACTTTGTATAATCTCACTAGTTGATAATCAAATATTCACAACTTCAGGATATATTCACTGTGTCAGGAGATGATTTTCTATATCCAATATTATTTAAATCCTCCTGTAGAGAAGAATGAGAAGATAATAAATGAAGAATATTGTGAGTGCTTTATGCATGTGATTTTTTTGGCTTTGGTTTGATATAAGTTATCAGGCATTTGCATGCGTTGAAATTATTAGACGGGTGGGAAGTTTTGTGCTTTTTGCTAATTATTTGAGGCAAAATCTTGATTTTGAAAATTTTTAAAATTCTAATCTAAAAAATTTTAAATTTTCGTTTCGTCAGAATAAGTTTTTTAACAGTTTAATTTATCAAAAAACCTAATCCATCAAAATAACGCAACAAAATTTTTTCAAGCCATTCAAATTAAACATTTTCCAATCAAATCAATTATAAGACAATTTCTAGTCCAATTTATAAAAATTCAACTCTTCCATTTATCGATATCAGTATCAACAGAAACCTTTCAAACAAAGAAAGAAAGAAAAAAATATTTCTTTAATCCACATGAAGCTCAACAGAAATAAATGCTCAATTAACGGTAAATTCTAAAAATTTCTTATAAGAATTAATTGATTGAAATTTTTTTCATTATTTTTTTTTTTCATCTCATTCTTTATTACCGTTATGCTGCTTCTCTTCTTCTTCATCGACTGCTTCCAAACCTTCAGATGTTCAATAAATGACAATAAAAAAAATTTTTTTATGCTTTTTTACAATGCAGTTCAACAATTGAATGTCATTAATATGACACCCACAAGTGCATTGAAGTCACATTAAATGCTGAAAATTTCAACTTGAATGAACATAATTCTCAATTTAATAGCAATTTTTCATTAAATTTCTGTTTTGATTGTCAACAATATATATATTTTTTGAAATATATATTTCTATATCGAATGATTTGTGGGATAATAAAAGGGTTGCGGAAGTGGAATTTTGTCCATGTGGCAACAGTTTAAACTTATATAGACGTTATGCTGAATTATATCCATGAGTAAATTGAAAAGTTAAAAAATAACTAAAATTCTTGAGTTCGAATCCTTTTAAATTATAAATTAATCTACAGATTTAATGACTTCCGGTTTTTTTTCGTCAGATTTTTTTTTTTTGAGTTCTTGTGTTAAGTTAACTTAGTTTTGAATAGAAACTCGTCTAACTCAAGCTAACAATTATCAGCTGATCATTTTTCTGTCTCTAATCTACATCTCATATTTAAAATAAAAAGACAATTTCATCTGTTCGTGCTACTGTATTCAATACAAAAAAAATTCTATGTTTTTAATCCAAACAATACCATTGAGACAAAAACACATAAAGATGTTGAATAAGAAGTAGATTCTTGTAAACATTCATGCATGACAATTACAATGCATTGTTTGGCATGTTTATACTACAATGTTGTTATTAATTTTTGCCATAATAATAATAATAATAATAATATTTTTTGACTTTATAAAGAATAAAAAATGAATTGATGACTAAAAAGTGAATAGAAATAAGGAGCTAAGCAGCACCAAACACAACTTCTTCATCTTCTATGTTGTTTTTTTTAAGAAACAATTTTTTAAGCTACGGGTGATTGAACTTTTGATCTTGCAGCAGCAGCAATAACAATACACCAACACACAAAAGAGCACAACGAAAAGAAGAAAATGAAGGTTAATCACTCAGCATTAGAAGAAGAAGTAAAGAAAGAGAGAAATTGAATTTGTCATGGTAAATGGATTTTAGAAAGAAAAAAAAAATTCTTAATGTGATTGCATATCTGCATTTGTTATGGAATTTCTTCTTTGTGCTTCTTCTTTTTCAAGCACTTCTATTGAAGAATAAGAAAAATTTAATAAGTTTTAAAAAAAATTTCCTCGCGTCTTAAATTAAAGATAGAAAATTTACTTATGTCAGATAAGAAATTAAAACGATGTGTTGATGGAATTACATGTGATAAGCATAGAATGGAATAAAAGTGTCGTCCAATTACAGGATGGAATAAAGATTATGTTTAATAGCTAACTTAATGAGCTAGAAGAGCGAGTAAGCAGTTAAAAGACTTTATTTGGATCAAAACAGATCAAAGAATAAAGTTTCATGTCACTAACCCCTTAATCAATGAAAATCAGACTACAATAATGTCTAGGTGCCACACAAAACTGTAGACAGACATATATCCTGTCGAATATCGAATAATAAACTTTTATCACGTCAATAACTTGTTTTTCAGTTCTTCTAATTACCTTTATATCAATATCATTCTCATTTCCAGTTCTTTTTTTCATTTCCCAGCTCAGGCTTAATAAATTTAGTTCTCATAAAAATTATAAGCTCAATTGCTTGTTAAAGCAATTATTATAACTGTGATAACAATAAATTTTATCATTTTACGATATTATCGAAACTATAAACTTCAATTAGACACAGCTTAGGTTCTGTAATTGTCATAAAATTAACAATAAAACCAGTTTTTTTTTCGATGAGATAATTGAATTAGGAAATTGTGGCATTCGATTTTCTTACTTTATGAGAAGTTTGTGGCGGATTTACAAGTGAGTTAGCGAGATGTGTGCTGTGAGACAATTTAGTTTAATTAGAGGAGGTGATGGGTAGTTTTATTGAGGAGATTGAAGAATCAAGTTTATTTTGGGATCTATCTTTTAAAAGTTTTGTTTAGGGGCGTCATAAGGCCCAGATTCATCAAAATCTTGGATTTTTAGACCCCCTCCCTCTCTCTGTCACAAAATCTTCATTCAAAAAAGTTATATTGTTAAAAACTGTCACACAACCTCAGACCCCCTCCCCCATAAAAATTGGACGTAATAAGTGAACGACCCCTTAAGAAATTTCAAAAATTTTGTATTTTTATGAGTGCGTTTAGAAAAAATTTAATTTTGAAAAATTGACATTTGCTGTCAATTTTCATCAACAATTTTAATTTATCAAAATTCATCTAAATCTAAATAATTTGATCAATTCTCACTTTACAAGAAGGAAACAAAACATTCCATGAAATCAACCACAAATTCAAAATTAAATTCTATCAAATAAGAACCAAGAACAACAATAAAAGGAACCACAAAACTTCCTCAATTATAATTAAAGTCAAAAATCATTCAAAATTTCATACGAAACGAGAGATCTAATCTCAGTAATCAAAAACATTCCCTCCCGAATATCCAATCAATTCTGCACGAGATCAATAACAGAAAAGCAACAACAACAGCAGCAGTAGCAGAATTTAACAAGAAGAAGTGAACAAGAAACGAAACAGATAATCTAAAAGATTAAATCGACGAGATAAAAAATTTAAATCATCATAAAACAACGAGCAGTAGCTACCAATCAAATAACAACTGCTTAATAATAAAAAGAAGTCTTTTGAGTATCAGCAGTAGTAGCAGCAGCAGCAGGAGCAACATATAAGAAGCAGTAGAACATGAAAAAAATACACAAAAAATACACAAAACATCGACTTGTTTTACAACATTTCTTTCAATATAATAAAGAAGTTTTTTTTGTTGTTAGCTGCCTGCTCCTTTCCTCTTATTATTCATCATATTGTTATTGTTGTTTTATTTTTATTTTTTTTTTTGCTTCATATACGTGTGTGGATTAAATTAATTTTTATGATAGAAAAAAGTGAGGAATGAAAGAAATGAAAGAAATTAAAAAAAAGAAACAATTTTTTATGATTAATTAATGAAAGAAATAAAGAGGAAAAAATTTGAGGTTTTTTATTCTTTTTGGAGCTTGTGCCATTGCCTTTTAGAAAATGAGGTTCAAATGTTATAAGGGGGAAAACTTTAAAGTTTTTGAAGAACAAAATATTTTTTTTTTGTGGCGCATTTTTAAGCAAATTTTTGCAATTCACGTCTAATATTGTATAAGGATTGATGATGGCATTAAATGCCTTAAACTTATAAAGAAAGTCTTTGTGCTCAATTTCCAATTCAGACAAGGCATCCGCAAATTAAAATCTTTAAAAAATAAAATATTATAATCTTTGTTTTTTGTTTTTTTTCAAGATTATAATCTGCGGAAGCCTTGAATACTACTGTTGAGTTTCGAACTCATAACCAGTATTTACTATAGCTATAATTAGATAATTAAGAACGAAATCATTTCTTGGCTTAGTCACTTAACTTTACAAAGGTAATACAACCTAACCTTAAAAAATTCAAAACTTAGTATGGCACCTTTACAAACCCAAACTGCTAATCCCAACCAAAATCCACCACCAAGAACTCATCAAATCACGTAGAAAAAGAAAGGTGCTATCAAGTAGAATAAAGCAATAACAAAGCTAGAAAATAATGAACGAAAAAAGATAGCCTCAATTAACGATAATTTAAGTTTTATTGTTTGTGAAGTTCTTTTTATTGGACCGCGTGCAAAGAAGTCCGCAGAGCCAATATCATTATCTATCTATTTCTCTGTCTTACCAAAAGCATTACCTTCTTTTTCACTCACACTCATCGCACTAATTAATCATACTAAAACTCTTAATTTGGCTTGAAAGAATGAAGAGAGAAAAAAAAGTTTTGGCTGTAAGGGAGCTAGAAAAAAGACACAAAAAACGGAAAATGAAATATCGTCGTTGACGATAATAAAAAAGGTAAACTTTTTTCACCTTCATTAGCGACGTAGATGATGATTTAGCCAATTAATATAAATTTTTAAAAGAAATTTTTAATTTTTTTCTATTTGACTGAAAAGAAGAAATTTGTTGAAACTTTATGTGAAAATAAAGTTATATACGCCATAAAGTGATGTATGTGGCTCATAAAGTATTAATTTATGGACTATAATCGTCAATTTGAGGTTTATTGCTGACTTATTGTATGTATTTTGTACAATTTTATAAGTAAATCTACAACAACATTTTTTTTTGCGCGCGCGAAAAAGAAGTAGAAGAAAAGCTTAAAATGTTCTTGAGCATGTTTTTAACCACAATCCGATTATCGTACAATCCGCATTTCACATGTTTTACTTGCATTTAACCTTCTTTTTATTATGTATTCGCGTTCATTTCGTACAAAAAGGTTACTTAAGGGTATGAACTGTCTATTGATTGTGAGGAATAAAAGATTTTATTTTGGAACTATGTAGTTTTTGAGGTTAGGTATCGTTTTTTGATTGAGATTGATGAATATGAGTGTTTTTTTTTGTTGGTCATTTTGGGTCAATCTGGTAGGGTTATGTAAGAGTTGAACTAGATTTATATCGCGAACTCTTAATTCATTTCAATCGATAATGTCTGGTCAACATAAAATGTTCCAAAATTTAATGAAAAGAGACATAATTCAAGAATTTTCAAGAACACGCCTTAATTGTCCAACAATTTGCCAAAAAGTTCAACACTTTCACCTAAATTCTTTAAAAATTAGCTCCAAAATTCCCTTTCATACTCAACCAAAAAATTTACCGCCTTTTTCCAACCGCAAAATTGGCATTGAAATTTTTCTCTTTTTCTTCTTTTTTCTTGTGTCTTTTTATGACTTTTTATCACAAACATTTGTGGAATTTTTATTACCTTAAATATCTTTTTGGTGCATGTGGAGATAATTGTTGTTGTTATCGCATAAAATTGCAATGTTATGTGTCTGGTTGGAAAGTCTTACTTTTAAGCGACAAAAATTGTGTATTTAATGTTGAAATGACTGAAATGATGATGTAATTTGACAGTTAATTGACTTGAGTTCATGATAAGGAATTCAGATATTGATTTGAGGTTACCGACAGTGTATGTGCAGGTGGATGGTGTGATTATTATTAAATTGAAAATTTTGTGGTTTGAGTGCGACTTGATTCTAGTTATTGAATATTAAATTTATTTTTGTAGATTTTAATCTGAGAATAGTGTTCGAAATACTCTTAAAAATTTTGAAGAGCAAAATTCAAAGGAGTTTTTAATTTTCAAAAACTCCTAAGATTTTTTTTCTCAAGAGCAAAATTCTTTCATTTTAATTCTTGAATTAAACTTCTTCTTGGAGCAAAATTTTTAATTTTACTCTTAAATAATTTTGCTCTTAAAATAATTTTGCTCCTAAATAATTTTGCTCTCAAATTTGGGAGTGAAATTAAAAATTTTCCTCTTATAAAAAGGAGCAAAATTATTTTACTCCTCAAGGAAAATTTATGGTAAAATCTTCATGTTAATTATTACATCAGCTGTCTTAATATTAGTGCCAAAAATTACATGAGTTTGTTACTTTTGGTTTGAAGATGCAGTAAAGGCATGAAATTGTTTCAAACATTTGAAAGCAGTTCTTTCATGGGTTTTCATTGCAAAATTTCTAATTTGTTTGAAAATTCACAGAGAGGATGAAAACATTGATGAAAGTGATATGCCATTACAAAATTCAGCTAAAAAGTGAAAAATTTGAGCATTTGGAAGTGCGGAACTGACTATATCCAGTGCCAAAAACTTCAAAAAACTTTATTTTCCCAAATTTTGATCCTGATTCTGTTTTTAAACATTTGTAAAAATGTGTGGAAACCGACCACTTCAATGCTTCCAGCATTAGTTGTTGCTTTTATTGACTTTAGAAAGTTCGAAAACCCCAATAGCCTTAAAAAGTGATCTAAAAATCAGCAGTATCCCATGAAATTCTAATAAATATTATCTTATCAATAAATTTGATGTTTAAAATGATTTTTATCATGAAGAACTGTAACGTTTTAATCTTTTTTTAGGGCTATTAGGGTTTTTGGACCTTCTAGAGTCGATAAAAGCATCAAAAACAATGCTGGAAGCATTGGAAGTGGTCGGTTCCACACATTTTTTACAAATGTTTTAAAACAGAATCAGGATCAAAATTTGGGAAAATAAAGTTTTTTGAAGTTTTTGGCACTGGATATAGTCAGTTCCGCACTTCCAAATGCTCAAATTTTTCACTTTTTAGCTGAATTTTGTAATGGCATATCACTTTCATCAATGTTTTCATCCTCTCTGTGAATTTTCAAACAAATTAAGAATTTTGCAATGAAAACCCATGAAAAGGAACTGCTTTCAAATGTTTGAAGCACAATTTCATGCCTTTACTGCATCTTCAAACCAAAAGTAACAAACTCATGTAATTTTTGGCACTGGATATTAAGACAACTGATCTTAATAATTAACATGAAGATTTTACCATAAATTTTCCTTGAGGAGTAAAATAATTTTGCTCCTTTTTATAAGAGGAAAATTTTTAATTTCACTCCCAAATTTGAGAGCAAAATTATTTAGGAGCAAAATTATTTTAAGAGCAAAATTATTTAAGAGTAAAATTAAAAATTTTGCTCCAAGAAGAAGTTTAATTCAAGAATTAAAATGAAAGAATTTTGCTCTTGAGAAAAAAAATTTTAGGAGTTTTTGAAAATTAAAAACTCCTTTGAATTTTGCTCTTCAAAATTTTTAAGAGTATTTCGAACACTATCTGAGAACCACACCTTAGAAATTGTTCATTCATGATTTCAAGTTTCTAGAATTATGAAATCGTTAATACAAAAATTCCCTGGCAGGAAGTGAAAAAAATTCACAATTTAAGGACATAATTAATAAATAGAGACAAATAAATTTCGCATCTATTTTTTGGAATTTTCGCATCTACTGCCACAAAAAGCCGAAATATCGCAACTATTTCTTAAATGCGAAATTAATCTGTCTCTAAATGTAAATCTTTGCTAAAAAATTAAAAATTTCATATTTTGCATTTTTTAAAAAATTTGGAAATTTCGCATCTATTGCCATAAAAAGCCGAAATTTCGCAACTATTTTGTAAATGCGAAATTTATCTGTCTCTATTAATAAACAATCCCCACTAATCAATATATTTAATTCCAAATCCAAACAACCTTCAATAGCCACTCAAAGTCTCAAACATTTTCCGGAAATCAAATTTCCTGCAAAGATAATCAGTCAATCAAGTGGATAACCTGATTACTCAAATGACTTCATGATTTTCTTGAAAATAAAATTACTAAGGGCTTTTACTCAAGTGCTAAGTGGCATTCATGGTCAACATGTTAGTTAGTTAGTTATGAGTAGCTGCTCAGTTATTTGATAATGACTGCTTTACGATTATTACCCTGGCAACTAAATAACAAATCTTTTGAATGTCAAGAGCACAACATGAAGTGAAAGGCATACGATGAAGTGATAAAAGCTGCTAGGAAAACTGAGTGCTGATTGCTGATTGTGGGAAAATATTTATGTAAATTTGTGGAAGAATTCAAGGAATTTTGTTGAGGAATGGATGGTGGATGGAGCTTTTGTCATCAAATTTTAGATGATTCAGATTTTTTAAGTTAGCTTGTTGGTCTTGATAACTCGAGAACCTCAAATATATGCATCAAAAAGAAGGACCTACTAGTCGACTAGAAGACTGCAGTTAATAAAAAATAAATTCCATGCCAATAAGTCACTAAATCCTCCCAACAATAAGTCAAATTTCTTCTCGACAGAAATAAAATCAAAGCATCCCACTCACTTCATTCATTAGATTTTTCTCAGATTTTCCTTCATTTAACACAACAACAATCAAAAAAGCTCAAAATGTCAAATTGATCAACGAAGCCTCAAAACGTTCATTCATCTTTAATTTTTTCCCACTTCCTTCTTATTCCACCTCGTCTTTATTTTCCTTTGATTAACAAGAAAAATTTCCGAACGAAAAGAAAAACTTTTTTTCTTTTACTTCTTCTTGCCTCCTCGTGCTTCATTTTTACACTTCATCATAATCCTCAAAAGGATTCTTTCAACATAAATTCATTTATTCAGTGTATAAAAAAGAAAGAAATTTGTGAAGGCAACAACATAAATTTCATAAGGAAAAAATAAAAAGAATAAAAACATTGAGTGAGGGAGGCAAACGAGACTGAATGAGTCTGAGAGATGGAAGATTATGTGTGTGTATGAAAAAAGAACGAAGAAATAAAAAAAGAGAGAATGAGAGCACAAATCCACAAATGTGCTACTTGTTGATGGCACTTAGAAAACATCCAACCTCAATTTTCTTCAGAACACTTTTTGAAATCTTTTTTTTTCTTTCCCTTTTTACGAAAGCATTATAGATAGAATGATGGGGAGCTGGCTGCTAGATTTGTCTGTATGGATGGTACCTGTTATACGTTATATTTAATTTTTATTATAATCTTAAATCTGTAAATTTCCTTGATATCCCCTTATTTTTGAAGAAGAAGATGTAGGGTATTCTGCTGTTTCTGAAAAAATTTTACTTCAATTAAGAGGTCGTTCATAAATGACGTACAAAATTAACGCTCATATTTCAAAAAAAAAGATTCCGAGAAATTCTATTATTCTTGACCTCTACCTCCTTCTCCCTCCCATGGACGATGGCTTGATGGAAGCAAAAAATCAAGTTTTGACAAAAATCTGCTCAAATTTAAGGAATTAAATAAATTTTATTTCTGGTATGAAAAATCAAATTTAATCGAAAATTTGTAATATAATAGCTTAAAAAAGTTTCCAATAAGCTTCTGCGCTCCATCCTACAATCACATGCAAATTTCCCAACTTCCAAATTTTTTTCCTTACTTCTGTACTCACATGATTCATTCATTCACATTTTCAGCTCACACATGTGTCATTGTTGTTGTTCGAAAGCGTTTGCTACAATGTGTTTATATTTATATAAAAAAAAATATATATATACGGCAACAAACGAACAGTAACAGCAACAACAACAACAACAACATAAAGACAGCCAGATATTTAACAAGAATGGCAAGAAAAAAAACAATAATATAAAAAAGGTCTCGGAGGAATCTTTCATCTCCGTCACAACACGATGTATCTACACTTCTGTTCAGTCTTTTTTTTTTTCTTACACACAAGGCAATTGAGAGGAAAAGTCTCTCATGCAACAACAATTTTTTTTGAAATTCTTCTTATAATATTCTTTTTGTTGTTGTTGTTGCTGCTTATTTCTGTCTTTCACATCAATTGCTGTAGATGAGGATGGTTGATATTGAGTTGATTAAGGTAAACATATGGCACTGAATGTGTGCTCTATGCATCTATATTATTCACTTATTTACTTATATATAGTTATTTTTAACACACAATAAAGATATAAAAGAAATTTATATAAATGAAATTGAGGATGATTACGATGACGAGGGATCTTAAGAAGAAGAAGATGAAGAAGTGAAATAAATGAGAGTTGAGAATTTGGGTCAATTAAAGTAAATGATTGTAGAGAAAAAAAAGATAAAAATTCAATAATGATGTAAGATTATTTTTTCTTTACTCAAATATTGATATTAAAGCAACATACGGGGTTTATCGAACTTATTTAGTGAAAAAAATGAAATAAAATTGAATTAAAAAGAAGCACTGAGTAAATGTTTTGATAACGATTCTTTTTTTATGGGGCATGCTTGTTAATTGATTCGCAAATTTCCTGCATGAGTGTCGTAAGGTTTGATGAAGAAACTTTAAAAATTTGAATATTAATTTTCAATTGCTTAAAAATTGTTAAGCAAGAATTACCAAAAACTAGGTTTTTAGAAAAATTCTCTAAAATTCTAAAAATGCAGTGGAATTAAATTTAAAAGCTTATCATAATTAAAATCGAGAAAATATGATTGATTGAAATTGATAAGTTATTGAAAGGTTCGAATCCTCATGTAATTGGGAACTTTTTATTATTGATATGCTAATATATAGGTTCAAATCCTAAAAATCAAAAGATTGTAAAATAAAGGATGTCATACTTTTTATAAATACAAAAACTTATTAAAGAACAAAGATTTTTTTAAAAAAAAATTCAATACAAGACAGCAGTCATCTAACTTTATGTCCAAGTAGATTATTTTTTGACAGACACAAGCCTTCCAAAGAGAAATTTCTTTTTAAAAAAATTCAAATCATATTAAGCAACATCATACGATGTATAATTTATTTTTTTTTGAGAAACAATTTGGTAAATGTCTCAAGTTGTCAAGTTTATGTTAATATTCAGGAGGAAAGATACAATCGTAAATGCAATCAATCAAAGCGATCTCTTAACAAAAATGGAGAAAATAGACCACACCAATTTATATTCCAAAAAAATGAAAGACACAGTTGATTTACAGCAAACTGACAGTGATCAGCAAGCAGTCACGTAACACTGATATCTATTCAAATTTTACTCTATCAAAAAAATATGACAACTACTTAATTCAGGACTATAAAATAAAATTTTTGTCGACTTTTTTTGTGGGTAGGGCAAAAATTTTAATTAATAATCAAATTTCGCTATCAAGTCGTTGCCAAATATCATCCAATGTGATAATGTTTGTCCCACAAAAAAAAAAATTCCTACTTAAATTGTTATTAATTCACAAAAAAATTTCTAAAACTTGTTTCTTAAAAAAATATCTTTTACATCGAAACCCATAATCAAAATCATCATCATTATCATCATTATACCATCCACATATATAGCTTTAAACTTCTGTTAAGACTAAAATTGATTTAACTTTTTTTCATCTACAGTTTTTTCCCATTAGATTAAATTTAAATTCCTAATTTGTTGAGAACAATCAAAATGCAATTTTTCTTCTCTTTCAGTTTCTAATTAACCGTTTAACCTCTTTTAAGTGATGACCTTTTTCATTTCATTTTGTTTTGCTGATCTTGTTTTTAAGGCTTTTTGTTCATTTGATGATGAATTTGTTTTGGGGTCGTTCACTTATGACGTTCATCAAAAACATGAATTTTTAGACCCTCCTCTTTCTCTATCACAAAACCATCTTTCAAAAAAAAAAAATCCTATTGGTTAAAACTCAGCCTCAGAACCCAGTGAGTCGACATAAGTCGAAGTGGCTTGGTTTCGGAATGATTTAGTACTTCGGTACCTAATTATTGCAACACCGACCCTGCGATCATGGGTTCGAGACTCGGTATTTTTCACGCGTCCTTTTTCGAATCATATGCACTGCGAACGCGACTCAAAACCTTTCTTTGAAGGCTAAAGGCAGTAATGTCATCAAAGAAGTGGTTCGAATTCCACTTTAAGTTGTAGGTCCCAGGCGTGAGCGATATGCTTATCACATGCATATCCTCATATTTAAAGCCCCAACACTTCTTGGAGGAGTAAAGGGAACTACTTATCTTATCTCAGACCCCTGCCACTTCCCCTCTAAAAAAATGAAATTTTTTTAAGAATTTATTGAATTTTGAAGGATTTTAAAAATCTGTTAAAAATGTTTCAAATTTAAATGCCAATGCCCAGTCTGAGTATTTACAAGTTATGCAACATAAATCTTACAAATATGACCCAAAAAAATTCCCTTTCAAAACAGCGCAAAATTCAATTTCAACACTCGTGCATGATTCACTTTAATTACATTAAATATTTGCAAAGCAACTTCTCTTTCCCAACAAATCCATTCATTATTCTTATCTATTAATTCCCAACATCAATACCTAATGAATTACAATATTTTTTTTTACTAAAAGGAATCAAAAGTGTGTCGAATGTTTGTTTAAATAATATTTTTGTTAAAATATTTCTATTTTTTATTCATTCTATTAAAGCAGCAAATGCTATCGGTATATAATATAAAGTGTAGATCAACTGATCAGCAGCAGCTTGACTCTTTTGAGGCCAACAACATTTTTTTCCCTACCAAGTTTCTATTTTGAATTGAAAAAGATTTTATTTTATTTTTTATATTTCTTCAAACTCAATTCAATTCTCCACCTCGAGATATCTCTTTTCTTATTCTCTTCCTCTAATTTTTTATTATGAATATAAATATATATCTCTTTTTTTGCCTTTATCTTGTGGCAAAATACAGAAGCCTATAAAATAATTGCTTCCAGCTACAGCAGCAGATTGATTTTCATGAGATTTTAGAAAATTATGAAAGAAGAAACAAAATTGATCACATCATTTAATGAATTTACGATAAAAATAATAATAATTTTCTTTCTCATTATTGATGAAATAAAAATAAATTCTGCTTAAAAAAATAGTAATAAAAAAAATCTACGCGGCAAGTAATTCAATCAAACATCATTAAATTGTCATAATTTTTATTTTTATATATTTTTTTTTGAGTCATTATAAATTAAGAAGTGAGTCATGAAGAAGTGTGGGTTAGGGATATTGGATGGTATTGTGAGTGGCGCATTAGGTTGGATTATAATTTTCTTAGGGATTTAGGGGGACATTAATGTCTAGAATCAAGACAGGACCTATTAATGGTCGAAAATTCTAAATTCATTGATTTTTGAAGGGATTTGAAGGAAAAATCGACTAACTCATCAAATTTTTATTCCTTACTCCAAATTTTAAGAAAATTAAAAATCCAAAATTCCCTATGGGTCGTTTAGTTCGCTTTTTACGTTTTCGGAGGAGGAAGGGGGTCTAGGATTTTTTAACAGGTCATACAAAAGCAAAAAATTTTCATTCAAAAACTTAACAAGGGGGAGTCTCTACCAGAACGGCTCCCTACCAAAAGAGTTGAACATACTCTAGTTATAACTCATCAAACTTTACTCTTCTTCCCCAAAAAACTATTCAAACTAAGTAGCTAATATTCATTAAAACATCATAAATCTCTAAATTAGGCAAAAAACCTATTCAAAAAATCAAATAAATCCATTGCTTGTTAAAAAAATATCCATAAACTCGCTAAAACATATTTTTTCCATCTTCATTTCCCTCATTAATTAAAAATGAAAAAAGATATACATAAAATAAATAATTTTTTATGATTGGCGACTTCTGTTTATAGATTTAAAAATGAAGAATAAAAAAGACACGAAATTCAACCTTCCATTGCTGTTACCAGCGTCATCATCATTTGTCCACTGCTCCAAAGTGATCTATCATGTTTCATAGATAACAAATTAATGAATGAAAATTGAATCGACTGACGATGACAATAACAACAAGCTTACTGTGTGGAAGAAGTTGGAGAGAATTAAAAAAAAAAAATTGGAAAGAATGTTAGTGACTTGAATATCGTCGTTTGTTGGTTGTCATTAATGGAAATCTGGCAGCTCTGAAATCCATTTATCATTTTAATGGTTACAACTTTTTTTCTGTGTGTGTTAATTGATTGAAAAGGAATTAAGAAGAAAATGAGCTTTTTTGATTTTGATTTGAAAAATTTTGGAGCATGAATTTTGGTGTGGATGGGTTGAAAGATGGCAAGTTTTGGGTTAAAATTGAAATTTATAGCAGAATTCACGCAAGTTTTATTATTTTTAAACTTTTAAAAAGCAAAATTTTTCAAAACAAAAATTACAAATTTTAAAAATTCAAAAACAACATTTATTTTTATCAAGTAAGAAAATCTCAAAAAATGCGCTTTGTGCCCAATTTTTACACCATTAACTCTAGAAATTTTCAACTAACTTTTATCACATTCAACCTAGAAAACAAAATGACAAATGAAGAAGAAAATGCTTTAAAAAGGAGTGAATAAGAGAGAAATAAATTAAAATTAATTTTCTAAGATATCAAATTTAATTTCATTAATCTCAAATTTCATTGTCAATTTCCTGTCTATTCTCATCACAACTAGTAACATCCATTAAAGCAATTTACCGACTATTTGACTTTTTTATCGTTTTTTCTTCTTGCTTATTTTAATGTTGATGATATCAGGTCTAAAATCGATTGATGGTTTTCAGGTGTTTTCTTGAGAATTTTTTTATTTTTTTTTGGAGGTTTAAATTTCTTATCTTTTAAATAAGTTCTTAGTAGTGCAATTTGTCGTGCGGCTGTAGAGAGCAGCTTTTGATATTTTTTGCGTAATCTAAAATTATCTTAACTTGCGAATCAAGAATTTATAGTCCATAGTAAAAAATAAAATTGAAATAAAAAATTAGGACAGCTGAAAATTCAAGTTTATGCAATTAAACTCGCTTATTTCCTGAAGGCAACAAATCATGATATTTGTTTCACATTTTGATGTGCAATTTTTTATGCATTAAAGGAGTATCATTGAACATTTTTATGGGACTATAAATGTCGCTGTAAATGCATTTTTATTATTTAATTATGATGGTGTAGAGATAAAAGTTTTAGTCATTTGTCTTCATGTTTTGTAGATTTTTATCGTAAAGGTGAAATGAGACTTAAAGTTAAGTTTGTTGTTGGCATTTTTCATTATTTTTGTTTATTTCAAAATTGTTCAAAGGCTAGAAAATTTTATTGAAATTTTGAAAGAAATTACTGAGAAAAATTTAAAATTTATAAATTATTTTAAAATTAAATTGAATTGCAGTGTCTCCAGCTCAAAAGGCTGGGCCCTTACTTCCGATTTATCTTTTGTTAAAAAATTTTTTTTTTGCTTGAGTATTTAGGGGCCGTTCACAAAGTACGTTACGCAAAAAAATGATTTTTTAGACCCCCCTCCCCCCCTTGTTACGCTTTTTGTATAAAAATTCTTTTGTTTTGTTTAATCTGTTACAAAATCTTAGACCCCCCTCCTCCCTAAAAAGCGAACGTACTAAGTGAACGGCCCCTTATTTAAATTTTTAAATTTGAAGGTTTTATTAATTTTTAAATTCCTCCATTCTTTAATTAATTCCAATCTTCTCTTAATCTCACAAAATTAAATTCATTCAATAATAAACTTAATCAATCTAAATTAACTCTCAAAGGTCAATCTTTTAAGACCTAAAACTCATCAATTCTGTAAATTATTTTCATTTCATTTTTTTTCCTTCAGAGAATTAATAAATTGTTAATTAAAGGCACACATTCACATACTCATGTAACCTCATTGATCTTTAATCTTAGTCTCTTACACTTCAAAGCCATCATCAAATTTCATTAGTTTCGTTTGTTTTATCATTCAACTTTAATTTATTTTTCTCTTTCTTCTATTGTTATTGTCTTTCTTTATGTAATCAGTTTTAGTGGATTTCTTTGGGAGTTTTTAGAGAGAAAGATTTGGTGTGTATTAGAGCAACAATTCTGAGTCTGTTTTGTGAGTTTTGCACTTGTATTTTAGGATTTTAATAATTTTTGTACTAATTGAGGTGGTTTAATATTTTTATTAAATGTCAAACAAGACTCATAAAATCGAAATTCTCAAAATAAAACCAAAATGCGCTCAATCCCCATCAAATAACCCTAACCTCAAAAAACTCTTTCTAATCAATTTTTAAATCATTCATTTAATAAAATAAAAATAAAAACATAAAGCATTGTAAAAGTCATTGAAACCAGACCAGAATGGAACAAAAAGGGAAGCAAAGAAGTAGAATAAAAATAAAAATAAAAATTAATTCTTGTATTTTATATCACCCAATAAATTTTTAATTATCAAATAAAAAAGCAATTTTTCCTCATTTTAATTTCTTTTATTCCCTAAATTATTTTCTCGACTCTCCTTCATCCACTCACTTTTTTTTTGTTTCATTTTATCTTGAGGGCTTCCTTTTGGATAAGAGAGTGAATATGTGTGTGGATGTATTTTACAGCGCACAACAAAAAATAAAAGAATAAAATGTGAGTGAATGAGAGTGATGCAATAAAAATTACGACTAGAAGCTTCATGTTTAGATAGATTAGATCGACGTTTGTAATTTTTTTTGACGATTTATGTGACTTATAAAAAGAAGTTAAAGAGAGAGAACTAACTGACGATAATTAAATAAAAATTTTTACAGCTCACCTTTTAGTGCCTCATTGTACTATTCCCCCCTCATGGGATTATAAAAATAAAATGAATGAATAGTTTTTTTTAAATAAATACTTTAACAGTCATCGTAAATTATCGTAAATTAAATGTGTACATTTTGTGATTTATTTTATTGGAGACATTAAGAAGTTCACATCTTGCCTTGACATTAAAAATTGTGAAAATAAAATTTTTTTTTTCATAATAAAAATTAAACACGACAACTTGAATGTTTGGATTGTTGCACAACACATGCTCGATGCACCTGATGCACTTTTTCGATTCTCATTTTTCAAACGAATTTTTTTTCTTCTCTTCTTTTGTCGTGAATGGAAATAAATTGCTAGGGTTGGGAATGTGTTGAGTTTTATATGTGATAAATTATTTTGAGGTTATGCTATAGATGTATTTATAAAGTTTGCATGCATAACTTGATATCAATTTATATAGTTCCAGTGGAAAACTTAATTTGAAATTAAGTGATTTCAAGTTCGAATCCTTGTGAAAAAATTAAAATATACAAGATTTTTGAAATAGTTATCACAAATAGTTATCACAAAAAATATAAAAATCTAGCATAATTCTCAAATATTCTCTGCCAATTTCCTTTCAATAACAAACATGTTTACTCATATGTCTCGATGCCATTCCAATCAATCTCACATTCAAGTAAATAAATCAAAAATCTTTAATATTACTAAAATTGTATCACAAAAATCAATAAACATTGCAATAATCCATAACAAATAATTTCATTTCAAAATCAATTTATATCCAACAAAATTGATGGCATCTAGATCCTCAAACAAAAACAAAAACAGCTTTCATATATTATTGCCCCTTGCACGACAACAGTATTAAGTTCATACTTAATAATAATTTTATACACGATTGATTTTGATGTCATTGAATGTTCATCATTATAATGTAATAATTTATAAGCATAAAGCAGGTCTCACGACACAAAAAAAACATCAAACGACACTTGAGACACAAAGAGACCACACAACATAGTCGAGCGAAAAAAAACAACAATTTTTTAAATATCAACAGCAGATTTATGCGCACGATTTTCTCTCTTTATAGATATTCATATAAATTTAATACATGTAATACGGCACACGTAGACTGAACGGCTGATTTCGGCATTTATGATTGTATACGTTCATATATGTTGAATATTAACACCTTGCGTGGTAATAAAAAAAAAAAATTGAAACCAGATTGTCAACGAGCTTCTGGTCAATACCATTTTAATGAAATAATATTTATTTCATGAATATTTTCCGCATCCCAAAATTGACAGACATCGTGCAATACAAAAAAAGAGTCAACAGACCCAAAAGGGAAACAACAATATAATAATGAGAATATCTACAAAAAATATGGAACATCGTGTGCACGACTTGTGTCCAATAATGATTACTTCCTTAAGAGGAAGTTTCACTTTCGATGGCTTTATTTTTGGGGTTAATTTTTTGAAAAAATTGACAAGCTTTATTTTTTTGAGAATGAATTGCGTAATTATGACTGGAAGTCTGAGATGTAAATGAGAGGCATTTATGGGATGATAATTTAAATTTTATGACACTAATAAAAAATTTTGATTTTTTTTTTTCAAAAAATTGATCATGGACATCAACAGATGATCATAATTTTATAAAGAGTACAGAAATGAGTTTTGATACCTGAAAAGCTGGAAATTTTCAGACTGTTTTTGTCATAAAAATGTTTGTTGACTTTGGGGGTCATTCATAAATGATGACTATTTAGGTATTTTGTTTTATTAAATTTTTTAGATTAAAAAATAAAAAAATTATTTTAAGTTAAAAAAAAGAATTCAAAAATATTTTGCATCTTAAATAAATTAAATTGATTTCAGCAAAAATCATGCTTCAAAAAATCATTTAAAATTAAAATTAATAAAATTCATATCCATTCAAAAAATTAAATTCCTTAATGAATTTTAAGTATCCCAATCGAAAATGATGACATTAAAGAATATCCATCCGTAATTACGACAATTTAAATAACATTCCATGTTTATATCCTCAACGACCATTATCATTAACAGAAGTTAACTACACCTTTGATGATTTTTGCACCAATTTTCATAAAAAAATAAATAAAATTACAGCAAAAAAAAATAAGAGCTTATAACGCATTTATTACTTGTACAGCATTCACATGAGCACATGTGATTAAATTTTATAAAGAAAAATCCTGTATTTTTTTATTTGCAGTATTTATTGCTCACTACTTATTGCTGTTGTTGCTGCCGTATGTTCTCATTCCCACAATATTAAAAGAGAAGAAAAAAAAATAAAACTTGAAATTTTGCTTATTTCTTTCTCAAGAGTTTATTGAGGACTTCTTTACTACGTTTAATTTTGAGCCACCTGCTTCGGCTTCTTGTTATTGTATTTTATTATATATTTTTTTACATTTTTAGATCGCATTTTTTATCCTTTTTTATTGTATTTTTTTGTTAGTCTAGATTTTGATTAAGTGAGTTTAGAATTAGGTTTTTGAGGATTCAGAAGAATTTTTCGAAAATTAAATTGCTTTTTTTTTGTTGAATGAATTTTTTAATAATTTAGAAAATAAAGCGTGCTACTTAATTTTTGGACTATATCATTCTTAAAAATTAAAAATTAGATTTCAAGTTTAACGTTAAATTTCAATTTTTTCATAAAAGTTTAATTCATAATTTAAAATAACTTAAACTCATTTTCGAGCCTTAAAACAGTCACAATTTCATCTCCACAGCTTCACTATTTCACGAAAAAATCAGACCATAGCAATCCCACAAGGGCAAAATTAATAACATACAGTTTATCAAACATAAAAAGCCATTAAGACTACCTCTGTGATTGTAAACTATATAATTATCCTATTTTTTAAAAAAAGAAAGAAATAATAATCCATAGGCTATAACAGAAGCTTTCATTTTAATATGAATGATCCGTCAGAACCACTGATTAAGATATTAAAAATTCACATTAATTTTGCTCCAAGTTATTGATCAATTCTACCGTTAAGTTGAATTAGAACTTTCATTTCTGCTGAAATATCAATTTAGTTCTAATAGACGTCATCAAAAAGGTCTATGCTAAGCATGGATTAAATGTGCTCATTTATGCACTAAATAATCTGCAATATGCTTTGATATTGAGTCAATTTAGTGAATTGAAAATGAAATCACTTGGAAAAGTGGTTCGATTTAGATAAATTGGAGAGTTTTGAGTTATGAAGTAGGTCTTAGTTGGCATGAGTTGATCGATTTTAATACAATTTGTAAGGAGGACAAATTATGAATTTTTGGGTTTATATGCAAATGATGTGTATTTAAAAATGAGGATTGAGGAGCCAAATATTGCTTAAAAGTAAGTTAACCATTTTCGAATTAGTTGAATTCCATATTGGAATAGTCAAAGAATAGTTTTAAAAGCGATGAATTTTTGATTTTTATGGGAATTTGAATATCCTTAGTTCGAATCCTACAATTTTGTAATTTGAGTTTCGATTACTCTACTTACAAAATCCAAATTCTATCAATGCTGTGGACAAAGTTGTTGATTAGAGGACAAAACGTTTTCGTTCGAATCCTATTCTTCAAAGATTAATAAAATTTCATCCATCACTGATGAAACAACTCTACAGAAAATTTAATGACGAAAATATCTTTTATAATCGCTCAAAAATCAATTCCATTTTGACATCCAGTAATCAATAATTTTATATTCCTCAATACCCTATCATTTAGCATCCATGATACAATTCAGGTGATTATACAGATTCCACAATATCTGATCGTATGTGCTCTCATTATGATTATAATTATGATGATTAAATCCTAACAATCAAAATCTAATCGAATAGATTATAATTTATGGAATAATTTCTTCTTCTTTATTCCCTTAATCCTCCTCATTAAGCTCTAAATTCACTGTCGACTTTAAATCATTTCTGCCACTTCAGTCAACTTCAATCAAAAGATTCAATTTTTTTTTTATTATTATTTCACATTCATTCATTCATTTTGTGCCTTGCTCTGTTGCTTCTCTTTCTATTTGTTTTGTATTTTTTTTATGTATGTAAGTTTGTATGTATGTATATGAATATATTCATCTTTCGTTGCAAACTGTTCATCAAAATGCCAAATGAGGAAGATAATTTGACGTAAAGTTTACCATTAATCATCATCACATCGTATACTCTCTCACTCGGTGTTATATATTTATTGAAATAAAAAAAAAGGAGGAAAAAGCAGATTCATATTCACACCAAATTTTCAATTTGGGTGAATATATTGCTTTTGTATAAAACTGAAAACCACATTTTCTAACTTGCTGCATCAGGATTACAACTTTATCCCATACTATCTATGGTGGAAAGTCTGTGCCTGAAAATACCAATCTAACAGTGAAAACCGCATCTCATTTGGTGCTTCCAGTCAAGAGAAATCGCAAAAAAACGCATTCTGTTATTTAGTTAGTTAGTTAGTTAGTTAGTTAGTTAGTTAGTTAGTTAGTTAGTTAGTTAATCGGAGCGATAACTCGACACCAACTCAATATTAAGACTTCGGGTTTTTTGCGTCTGGTTGGAAACAGTTTATAGATTTGCTGTATAGTTTTTGGGGTCATGAGATGCTTCCAGTGAGGCACAGTGGACGAAAATGTGTCATTTTTGACCAAAATATGCAAAAAATTTTATTATTACACGCTTTTTATTGATAAATGGATACTGGATTTCACTTTATGGCCATTAATGCTTACTGGATCTCATTTTATGGCCATAAATGCTTACTGGATCTCATTTTATGGCCATAAATGCTTACTGGATCTTATTTTATGGCCATTATTGCTTACTGGATCTCATTTTATGGCCATGAATCATTACTGGATCTCACTTTATGGCCATGATTGCTCACTGGATCTCACTTTATGGCCATGAATGCTTACTGGATCTCACTTTATGGCCATGAATGCTTACTGGATCTCATTTTATGGCCATGAAAGCTTATTGGATCTCATTTTATGGCCATAAATGCTTACTGGATCTTACTTTATGGCCATTATTGCTTACTGGATCTCACTTTATGGCCATGAATGCTTACTGGATCTCACTTTATGGCCATGAATGGTTACTAGATCTCACTTTATGGCCATGAATGCTTACTGGATCTTACTTTATGGCCATTATTGCTTACTGGATTTCACTTCATGGCCATGAATGCTTACTGGATCTCATTTTATGGCCATAAATGCTTACTGGATCTCATTTTATGGCCATAAATGCTTACTGGATCTTATTTTATGGCCATTATTGCTTACTGGATCTCACTTTTATGGCCATGAATGCTTACTGGATCTCACTTTATGGCCATGAATGCTTACTGGATCTCATTTTATGGCCATGAATGCTTATTGATCTCATTTTATGGCCATAAATGCTTACTGGACCTTACTATGACCATTATTGCCTGATCTCATTTCATGGCCATGAATGCTTACTGGATCTCACTTTATGGCCATAAATGCTTACTGGATCTTACTTTATGGCCATTATTGCTTACTGGATCTCACTTTATGGCCATGAATGGTTACTAGATCTCACTTTATGGCCATGAATGGTTACTGGATCTTACTTTATGGCCATGAATGCTTACTGGATCTCATTTTATGGTCATGAATCATTACTGGATCTCACTTTTATGGCCATGAATGCTTACTGGATCTCATTTTATGGCCATAAATGCTTACTGGATCTTACTTTATGGCCATTATTGCTTACTGGATCTCATTTATGGCCATGAATGCTTACTGGATCTTACTTTATGGGCATTTTTGCTTACTGGATCTCATTTTATGGCCATGAATGCTTACTGGATCTTACTTTATGGCCATTATTGCTTACTGGATCTCATTTTATGGCCATGCGAATGCTTACTGATCTCACTTTATGGCCATGAATGCTTACTGGAACTTACTTTATGGTCATGAATGCTTACTGGATCTCATATTATGGCCATGAATCATTACTGGATCTCACTTTATGGCCATGATTGCTCACTGATCTCACTTTATGGCCATTATTGCTTACTGGATCTCATTTTATGGCCATGAATGCTTACTGGATCTCATTTTATGGCCATAAATGCTTACTGGATCTCACTTTATGGCCATGAATGCTTACTGGATCTCAGTTTATGGCCATGAATGGTTACTTGATCTGACTTTATGGCCATGAATGGTTACTGATCTTACTTTATGGCCATGAATGCTTACTGGATCTCATTTTATGGTCATGAATCATTACTGGATCTCACTTTTATGGCCATGAATGCATACTGGATCTCATTTTATGGCCACAAATGCTTACTGGATCTTACTTTATGGCCATTATTGCTTACTGGATCTCATTTTATGGCCATGAATGCTTACTGGATCTTACTTTATGGCCATTATTGCTTACTGGATCTCATTTTATGGCCATGAATGCTTACTGGATCTTACTTTTATGGCCATTATTGCTTACTGGATCTCATTTTATGGCCATGAATGCTTACTGGATCTCACTTATGGCCATGAATGCTTACTGGAACTTACTTTATGGTCATGAATGCTATCGGATCTCATATTATGGCCATGAATCATTACTGGATCTCACTTTATGGCCATGATTGCTCACTGGATCTCACTTTATGGCCATGAATGCTTACTGGATCTCATTTTATGGCCATGAATGCTTACTGGATCTTACTTTATGGCCATTATTGCTTACTGGATCTCATTTTATGGCCATGAATGCTTACTGGATCTCATTTTATGGCCATAAATGCTTACTGGATCTCACTTTATGGCCATGAATGCTTACTGGATCTTACTTTATGGCCATTATTGCTTACTGGATCTCACTTTATGGCCATGAATGCTTACTGGATCTTACTTTATGGCCATGATTGCTCACTGGATCTCATTTCATGGCCATGAATGCTTACTGGATCTTACTTTATGGCCATGAATGCTTACTGAATCTCACTTTATGGCCATGAATGCTCACTGGATCTCATTAATTAATCTTGAATGCTTACTGGATCTCATTTTAAGGGCATAAATGCTTGCTGAATCCGACGATTTAGTAATTTAGAATTTTGTAATCTTTGGATTTAAGTTTTAGTCGGTTTACTAAACGCGGAAAATGCGTTTTAGTCGGTCACGAGTGATCACCGTTATACTAGTATCCAGAGTTGGCAGAGCTCTCAGAGCTCTAAATTTTGAAAAATTTTCAAAATTTTTTTCTTTTGATGAATTCTTAATGGAATTGATAGAACATGTACAAAAATGTATACAATTTTTTTTTTCGTCCAAACAGGTGCCCATACGGGCCCAAAATGTGTATGAAATATCAGTGATTTTCAAAAAAATCGTGTGTCTCACTGTTTGAATGAAATTTCTCAAACTTTTTTTTATTCGCTCAATAATTACATTAATTTTTATGGAAAAATACTAAAAATATGAAAAAGTTTTATTTTGATAGTCAAAATTTCGAAAAAGTCCAAAAAATCGTCATTTTTTGAGCATATTGACCTTCTGTGCCTCTAGTTCGATCTTAAAAATTTTAAAATTTATGATTATTGTAGCTTATTAGAAGACCTTTAAAAAACTTTTTATTCATTTTTTGTAAAAATGTCATTTAGTGCTTCAAAAACGAGGTCAAAAGTCCAAATTTTCGATTTTTTGTCATTTTTGAGATTGTTGATCTTTATGACCCACTAAATGGCCTCAAATAACTCTCAAATGAAACTTTTCTTATAGTTCTAATATTGAACTACAAAACTAGCAAAAAAAATAAAAAAGTTTTGAGCAACTCAGTTCACCAGAGGTCTTCAAAGAGAGTCTGTTTGGGGAGGCCTTATGACATAAAAATTCACATCTCGACCATAACTTCACTAAACTGTCTAAAATTCTCAGAAATAATAGAAAACATGATTATTGATCATTTTAAATCATTTGAACCTAAAAAAAAATTTGATTTTGGGACTTTATGTCAGTTTTGCCGTTTTTCGAGCTTGGTCAAAAATCGAATTTTCATATTTCTACTTTTACTACTCCAGGATGATTTAATATTTTTTTAATTTTTCATTAATCTTATAGCACAACATAATACGCATCCAACGAGGTATAAAACATTTTACGACTTTCATCTCACAATTTTGTTCATATGTAAATGCAGTAAAATACACCAAAAGAGAAAAATATTTCATCACTAAAAAATTAAAAAATTTCATATTTCCATCAAATTTTCCGATTTTTCACAATTTTCCACAGATCTTATCAAAATTTTCCATCATTTTCACAATTTTCACATAATTTTCAACAAAAAAAAGAAATAAAAAAAATTTCAATTTTTCCATCAAATTTTCCTTTCCGATTTTCCACAATTTTCATCAAAATTTTCCATTTTTCATTCATTTTCCATCATTTCCACCATTTCCACATAATTTTCAACAAAAAAGGAAATAAAAATTTTTTTCAATTTTCCATCAAATTTTCCGGTTTTCCACAATTTTCCACAAATTTCATCAAAATTTTCCAATTTTTCATTCATTTTCCATCATTTCCACCATTTCCACATAATATTCAACAAAAAAAGGAAACAAAAAAATTTTTCAATTTTCCATCAAATTTTCCGATTTTCCACAAATTTTCACATTTTTCGTGAAAATTTTCCAATTTTTCATTTATTTTTCATCATTTCCACCATTTTTACATGATTTTCAACAAAAAAAGAAAAAATTCAATTTTCCATCAAATTTTCCGATTTTCCACATTTTTTCGTGGAAATTTTTCCAATTTTTCATTTATTTTTCATCATTTCCACCATTTTCACATAATTTTCAACAAAAAAAGAAAACAAAAAAAAATTTAATTCTCCATCAAATTTTCCGATTTTCCGCAATTTTTCACAATTTTCTTGAAAATTTTCCAATTTTCCAGTTATTTTTCATCATTTCCACCATTTTTACATGATTTTCAACAAAAAAAGAAAACAAAAAGAATTTTCAATTTTCCATCAAATTTTCCGATTTTCCACAATTTTCCACATTTTTCGTGAAAATTTTCCAATTTTCCAGTTATTTTTCATCATTTCCACCATTTTCACATACTTTTCACAAAAAGAAATAATAAAAAAAGAAATTAAAAAAAGAGCTCTACAGAGCTCTCAGAGCTCTAGAGCTCAGCTCTATCAGAGCTCAGCTCTACCAGAGCTCAGCTCTACCAGAGCTCAGCTCTACATTAGTCTCTTTCCAACTCTGCTAGTATCAATTATTAATTGTTTTATCAAGCGAAAATGAATCATGCTGAGCTATAAATGTTGATGATAGAATTTCAATGCTTTAACATGGAAAATTCATACATTTAAAAGGTATTAAGCATTGATATTATATTTTTGATGCTTTAACATGAGAAATATGTGGAATTGAAGGGTTCTAAGAGTCGAACGAAACGAAGAGAAGCGAAGTGGAGTTCGAAATTTCTGTGATCTATAAAAGTCGAACGGAACGAAGCGAAGCGAAGTGGAGTTCGACACTCCCTGTAATCTATAAAAGTCGAACGGAACGAAGCGAAGCGAGGTGGAGTTCGATACTCCTGTAATTTTAAAAAAGTCGAACGGAACGAAGCGAAGCGAAGTGGAGTGCGACACTCCTGTAATCTATAAAAGTCGAACGGAACGAAGCGAAGCAATGTGGTGTTCGACACTCCTGTAATCTATAAAAGTCGAACGGAACGAAGCGAAGCGAAGTGGAGTTCGACACTTCTGTAATCTATAAAGTCGAACAGAACGAAGCGAAGCGAAGTGAGTTCGACACTCCTGTAATCTATAAAAAGTCAGAACAGAACGAAGCGAAGAAAGTGGAGTTCGACACTCCTGTAATCTATAAAAGTCGAACGGAACGAAGCGAAGCGAAGTGGAGTTCGACACTCCTGTAATCTATAAAAGTCGAACGGAAACGAAGCGAAGTGGAGTTCGACACTCCCTGTAATCTATAAAAGTCGAACGGAACGAAGCGAAGCGAAGTGGAGTTCGACACTTCTGTAATCTATAAAAGTCGAACAGAACGAAGCGAAGCGAAGTGGAGTTCGACACTCCTGTAATCTATAACAGTCAGTAACGGAACGAAGCGAAGCGAAGTGGAGTTCGACACTCCTGTAATCTATAAAAGTCGAACGGAACGAAGCGAAGCGAAGTGGAGTTCGACACTTCTGTAATCTATAAAAGTCGAACAGAACGAAGCGAAGCGAAGTGGAGTTCGACACTCCTGTAATCTATAACAGTCGAACGGAACGAAGCGAAGCGAAGTGGAGTTCGACACTCCTGTAATCTATAATAGTCGAACGGAACGAAGCGAAGCGAAGTGGAGTTCGGACACTCCTGTAATCTATAAAAGTCGAACGGAACGAAGCGAAGCGAAGTGGAGTTCGACACTCCTGTAATCTATAAAAGTCGAACGGAACGAAGCGAAGCGAAGTGGAGTTCGACACTCCTGTAATCTATAAAAGTCGAACGGAACGAAGCGAAGCGAAGTGGAGTTCAAAAATTTTTACATCCTGAACGAAGCGAAGCGAGTGAAGGTGTGAAAATTTTCCCAATACTTCCTCAGACTTTGGATTCATGAAGTAAAATGTAAAAGTGTTCGAGCGAAGCTCGAACACATGAAGTTTGAACGTAGTTCAAACTAGGTTGAGCGAAGCTCACAAATTTTACATCCTGAACGAAGCGAAGCGAGTGAAGGTTACATCCTGAACGAAGTGGATTCATGAAGTAAAATGTAAAAGTGTTCGAGCGAAGCTCGAACACATGAAGTTTGAACGTAGTTCAAACTAGGTTGAGCGAAGCTCACAAATTTTTACATCCTGAACGAAGCGAAGCGAGTGAAGGTTACATCCTGAACGAAGTGGATTCATGAAGTAAATGTAAAGTGTTCGAGCGAAGCTCGAACACATGAAGTTTGAACGTAGTTCAAACTAGGTTGAGCGAAGCTCACAAATTTTTACATCCTGAACGAAGCGAAGCGAGTGAAGGTGTGAAAATTTTCCCAATACGTCCTCAGACTTTGGATTCATGAAGTAAAATGTAAAAGTGTTCGAGCGAAGCTCGAACACATGAAGTTTGAACGTAGTTTAAACTAGGTTGAGCGAAGCTCACAAATTTTTACATCCTGAACGAAGCGAAGCAAGTGAAGGTGTGAAAATTTTCCCTAACTGTTCCCAGACTTTCGATTCATAAGATAATGAAAAAGTGAAAATGAAGAATATTTGCAAAGCTCTAATATAGATTTTATGTTATTCACTAAAAGTGAATAGAAATTCCTTAAATATTTTAGGCAAATTTTTTAATTAGATAAGTTTTTTTGCGATTATAAATAAATCAGTAGGTAAAGTATAATTATTTTTTTCTCTAATTGAAATCAAAAGAAGTTCTACTGGTGGTGTGAATATACCCCATGAAGCGTGATCCGCTTCATTACTAGTTTTTTTCCTTCACTTTTTCACTTGTGGATATGAATGAACTGACTTGAACTGACTTTTCATCATTTCTTCAATACGGATGTGTTTCTTTTTTCAAATGATTCTGCAAAGTATGTATGGTGGAAAATTGAAGAGAAGGTAATCGGGGAATAGGATTAGTTAAGCGCATTTCAAGAGGATTATTAAGGTATTTTAGATGACTGTGACTTGACTTGTAGGCTACTGAAGTGAAGAATGATGTATATCAGCGGAAAATTGCACTAATTTGATATTTTTGGATTTGTGGAGGCTTCCGCAGATTATAATCTTTAAAAATCAAAGATTATAATCTTTGTATGGGATTTTTAAAAATCAAAGATTATAATCTTTGTATGGGATTTTTTAAAGATTATAATCTGCGAAAGCCTTGTCAATTTTTGACCTTATTTTTAGAGGTTTTGATCGATCTAGCTTTTGAATTTTTTTTTTTAAAAATTAGGACAGGTTCAAAAAACTTAATTTAATTTAAAGATTCAGTTAAGCTGGATTAAAAAAAAAATCAAAACAATAAAAACCAACAACTTGACTTTCCTAAAACCATTATTTTTAAAAGACAAACTGATCCTTAATCAAAATTTTGCTTCTAAATTATATTTCAAGCCGCAACACCTCCAAAAACAAAAACAAGATTTTTTAACTTCATTTCCTTTGCTTATATGCGCTTCCAGAAAAAACTTTCAATTAATGTGCAAAAATACAAAAAGTTAAAATTATTAATAAAGAAAAAAAATCTAGAGACATATCCAAGTGTTGCAATGATGATCATTAAAAAATGATGATGATATATTCAGATCATACTTTTTTGTGTGCCTTCTCTTTTACTTTACATTATACATTTTTATAATTCAATTCCGACATCCAACAGTTCATTAAGCATTTTTTTCTTTTCATTATTTATTGTATGTACGCGTGTATGTATAATTTTTATTGTGCAACTTCTAATTATTGCATGACTCAATATTCATCTACATCATTTGCTGTATTTATTTACAGTGAAAACATAATTTATTCATGTCTGTGGCGTTAATTACATGTGTTGTTAATGAAATAATGAGTTGGGTTGGAAATTGTTAGTTATTTCTTTTAAAAATGAATCGATTGATAGAAAATGTTTTAGAGTGACTATTTTTTTAGAATTAAATTTATGATAGAATGAGCTTGATAGTTTTGAAGAGGTTCAGTTTTTCTTTAATTTTTTTTAGTCATATTGATTCAATCCAAATTGATTCAGAAAAAAGTTGATTTTATTCAAAAAACATAATTTGCGAAATATGTATTGAGGTTCAAATCCTTTGAAAATTAAAACTTCTTATAAAAAAATATTAGCTTGCATAATTTTTGGAAGCATTTTGTTTTTTTTTTGTTTGTAAATCTTATAGATTAGCTACAAACTTAATTTTGATCTTTTTTCAAACTTGAACCAACTTTCCCAATTGACATCCTGTCATCTGCCAAAAAAAGTGAAGTCATTCTATCTCATTAACCCCCTCAAAAAAACGAAAAGTATGAAAGAAGGACTCATTAAATTACAAATACACACCCAGCAAGCACTGTGTACATACAATAACAAAAAATTAATGATGAGATAAGACGAAAATGAAAATGAAAGGTGGGATGAATGATAATGAGAGGTCTTCTCATCTCACAAGAAGAATCTCACTTTTTATTATTCTCATTGTATGGATATTATTTTTATATATTTTATGTATGTATGTATAAATTATGCAACATGTGCTCGTAATATTGAATGACATGGCAATAATGAGCCGAAAATAAAAATAATTTTTTTGAATGCATTTTGAAGGTGAATGAACATAATGAAGAAGAAGAAAAGAAGCTGAGAATATGCCCCAAAGATATCAATTAATTCAAGCTGCATGCTACTCATTTTTATCCTATGCTATTATTGTTATTTCGTTCTGTATCAAATGTTGCATGCTATCAAAACAATAGAACAGGAGTGGAAAAAAAATTCTTTTAATAATAAAAAAAAGAGACCACGAAGTACTCAACCATATGTTACTGCTCACAGGAGGCTGTAGATCTCCTTTTATTCCCGCATGACACTAACATATTCACACACATGCTGCATTCTTATATGTAATTGTGATTTATTCTTTTTCTTTTCTCTCTCACGTATATAATTTACTTTGTAAATCTATTCAACTCAAGTGTTTTTGTTACTTACTGGTTAAAAGGGATTCAGTTTATGAGGATGCAAGAAGCTGAAGTAAAGTTGATGAGGAAATCTTGTGAATTTCTTACCTGGAATGAAAAAAAAATAATAAAATTAGTAGAATTGGCAACACTTATCGAAATCAGAGGGCGAAGCCGGTTTTTTCCGCCAAAACAGTTTTTTTCATTTTTTGGTAACATGATGCAATCAAAAATGAACTTTTGTTATTAGATATGTAGCTTATCTAAAATGCTATGATTCTGCATCAAAATTTTTAAAAAATTAAGCATAGTAAGCTCACAATTTCAAATTAGCCGACGGCTAAGCCGGCTAAAAATTAGCCGGCTAAGCCGTCGGCTAATTTGAAATTACGAGCACATTAAGGGTGATATTTTAAAAATTTTGATGAAGAATCATAGCATTTCATATAAGCTACATATTTAATAATCAAAATTCATTTTTGATTGCGTCATTGTACCAAAAAATGCAAAAAACGGTTTTGGCGGGAAAAGCCGGCTTCGCCCTCTGATCGAAATGATTTGGAGTTTTTTTATGGCAAAGTAATCAACTATAGAGTTCGTGTATGAAATTGTTTAGTGGCAATTTGAAGTTGATTTAGATAATATTATGAAGAAAAGAATTTGATCAAAAATCTAGTGTAAATGCACCTAAAATATTTTTAATTCTAATTAACCCTTATTTTAAGCAATAATTACTTAAAATAAGTCTCTATTCACACTGAACGCATCCTACATTCCTAGTATCTCTCCATCCAATATCAAATCATCACCACAAAATTCCCACACCGCACGAGAAGCATAAAAATGTTCGATATGTGAAATATAATATATTGTATAAAAATTGCAAGGCATAAAAAAATTAATTATAGACTCTCGATCGCGCAGGGGGTCAGTCTTTATCACCTCAATTAATTCATTTCATAATTTCATATATGTAGATTCATAAATGTATGACAATTTTATTTTATTTTATTTCATTTCTCTGTGCTTCTGTTTACCACTGCGGTGACTATTAATTTATCGTTAATGACATTTCGCACTCTTTTATCACATTTTCATTATTATTTTTATTATTAACCATTATAATTATTAATTTGATGACTGTGTCGATACATTTTTACAGATATGACAATTGTGAGCTTTGATGAAAGAAGAAAGAGAGACAGTCAAAGGCAATCAGTGTTGCTTGTCTGAGCCTTACTAATTAAATAATAATTGCCGTCTGTCACGAAATAAAAATTATGTAGAGGAGGAGAACAGAAATCAGATAGAAAGGAATCAAGAAAAAAATATATATATAAATGAAATGAGATTGTAATCGAATGATAGAAAAAACAAGTTGGAAGTAATTGACTGTGAATAGGCTGGATTGATGTGTAATTAGGTTGTTAGAATAGCTTGAAGTTGGTCGATATTGATGAGTTTGTATATTAAGGCTGCAGCCGGCTGCAAATTAGGATTTAAAGTTTTTAGGTGTCAATGGCCCGAGCGACAAAAATCTTATGTTGACGTGATGGCGATCTGATGTCGTCTATATAGTGCTATAAATACAACTGCAATGCTGCCATGTGGCGAATGGCAACATCAAGGCACCTTGACGGTACCTTGCCTTGACATGGCAGCCTTGCAGGTGTATTTATAACACTATATAGGCGACATCAGATCGCCATCACGTCAACATAAGAATTTTGTCAATCGGGTGGGATTGGTGGCAAATAATTTAGATTTTTTGACGCTTAATTAAAGTAACATTGACAAGACGGTTTTGGGTTCGAGACCCAGCAATTGAAAATCATTTTTAAACCAAAAATGTCGAAAGATGTTGTTCGAATCCCACTTTTTATGTCTAAAAAACTCCTCAAGTGGGTGAAAACTTGGAGAAAACCGCGTCGAAAAAAGGAGCAAGAAAATCGATGAAATAATGAAAATTGATTGGAAATGCTATGAGTATAATTACAGTGATGAATGTTATTTCCATGCTATACCCATTATTATATTTTGTTATGACCTTTTACAGATAACATTAATTTATGAGTAGGTTTCACAAAGTGCATTATTCTTATTGATGGCAGTTCATTTCGCAGAGAAACCAATGAACTGTTGGAAATTTTCATTTTTGGAATAATTTTATTTTATGGGAAACAAATTTTTTCGATTCTTATCAAATGCAAGTGTCGAGCCCAAGTATCCATCAACTACAATTATGTATGAACGAAAAAAAAAATCCTCAATCAAAAATTCATTAAAAAATTCCTCGAAGCAGTCAGTTTATTTTTATTTTCTTGTTTCTTTGTTTTTATTACGACTTAATTTCACTGTCAGGAACAAACAGTAATGTTAAGTAAGTACATACACACAAAAAACAGTCTAAAATAATAATTTAATGAAGAAAGATGGAAAATAAATGAGAGGGAAAATAAGAAGCTATGGCCATTAAACACAACATAAAATTGCATAAAAATTAAATTAATCAAAATGAATGTTTTATTCCCTAACATTTCAATATACGTGTGTGGATGTGTGTGACAGGGTTGGAAAATTATAAAAATAATAATAAAAAAAAAATTAGGTGCATACCTTTCCACGTTATTAATTGCATTATTTTAAGGATTTGAACCTTTGAAACACGATAATATTTAGTGCTTTGATATTTATCGTATAATTCATTAAAGTGCTCATTAGATAAAATTGATAATAGTTCAAAAATAAAAATCTATTCATTTTTGACTTTTTTTCATTTTAAAGATCATAAAAATTAATAAAAACTTTACGTTCTCCCAAAACTAACCCTTTGCCAAACTAACCCTTTGCCAAACTCTGACCCGTACATATGCAAGTCAGACGCATATTGTGTATAATTGGTTTAAGATTGAGGCAATAAGAGACCAAGACCAAAAGAATACAAAAAAGAGTAAAAATAGTTGAGAAAGAAAGAAGCAAAAAAAGCAAAAATAAAAAATAATAACATGAAATTTTCAATCCCTAATGATATGAAATTAAAACAAAAGAAGAAAAATGCTCATAAAATACTGAAGAAATTACATGTAATTTTACAATCTGAATTAATTTATTCCAATCGATACATTCGTCGATGCATTTCATGCTCATTCATTTTCCCACTGAATTGCAATAATTTTTTTTCTACCTTCTTATTTTTCGTGGAATTTAAGAATTGATAATTTATCAAGGTGAAGTTTACTTTATTTTTTAGCGCATTTTTGAAAACTTGTTTTCAAAAAGGAAGCTCAATCATGCACTTTGATCGGTCGTTCGGTCGTTCGGTCGTTCGGTCGTTCGGTCGTTCGGTCGTTCGGGTCCCAATTATCTCTTGATCTAGACTTCGTAGCAAGCTCGGAATTGTTTTAATAGCTTCATTGAATGTTTTTATTCCCGCCGTTTATATTGAAAAATCAAAAAACACTCATTAAATAGCTTAATTCATCGATTTTATATTTCAAAAAAAATATGTAAACAATGCAGGGCAAAGCTATGCTGATGATAAGTTTGAATTTTTTCTAACCGTTAAAAAATTTGAAATTTTTTTGACCGTTATTTCGGATTAAATTTTTTTCTTTTTACACCTTAATTAATTAACATTTAATTTTTTCATACAAAACAAATGTGTTTAGAAATTTGAAAAATAATGGATGTGTTCAGAAATTTGAATTTTTTGCTAACGGAAAATTTTGAATTTCAAAAAACCGCTAAATCGTAAAGCTATTTTTTGCATTGAACATTATAAAAATCAATTTTAAAGGAATTTTGATTTTTAGTTTTAAACTTATTATTGAAATGAATTATGATTAAAGAAACAGCAATAGAGTTTTAAAACTCGACATTCTTTTCTATTTAATCAATTGCTAATCGCTGCGTCAAAAATGCGCTGAAGTCCCTCGATATAAAACACGAGGACTTTTGTAATTTTTTTCTGTTCTGTTCTTTATTGTGCCTTGTTAATCCATCTGCTGTTCTCTTTATTTCTTTTCTGTGATCAATTTTTCATGATTAACGTGAAGAATCAATGAAATTGGATTTGACTTGAGATGGATTTATTCCTTAGAGGAACTCCAAAAAAAAAAAAAAATCTAGCAAGATTCAATCTTTGATCCTTAAAGTTTGTTCAAATTCCCTCATTATCTTTCCTCCTTCACGATAAAAATTCGAAATCAATTCAGCATGTTGCCAACGTTTCTAACATAAAAGCATTAATTTTTATTTTTATGACATGCTATACGTGATTGGTAATGACGCAACATGAGAAACCATAAAATTCAATCAAGAGAAAAAAATAAGGAGAAAAACAAAAGGCAAAAAAAAATGAGGAACGATGGGGAGGATTTTTTTTTTTACGGAAGGAAGGAAAAAATTGCATTTATGTGGGTGGAAAAAATTTCCATGTCATTAGACATGTTAGGGGCCGTTCACTTATTACGTAACGCAAAATTTCAGGTTTTTTACCCCCCCCCCCCCCTGCGTAACGTTTTTAACAAAAGAATCAGATGCGAGAACAATAGACCGTAACAAACTCTCGACCCCCCCCTCAGAGCGTTACGTAATAAGTGAACGGCCCCTTATGAAAAAAAACAAGAAAAAAATATCACATAATTAATCATTTATTAGCACGTTTAAGAGAGCTTGGAGTTTAGAGAATTTAAAGGGTGCTGAAAATTTGTCAGTTTGTCAACATAAATAATAAAATAAAAAAAAAACAACGAAACGAAAAATTTAGAAAAACATTGAAGTAAACGGATAATTAATAATTTATTATTTTTGGGATTCAAACCCAAGACGTTTGGCTTATTTTTATGTTTCACAATATTATGAAAACTTTTGATTTTGCCAAACTTATAGCTTAACAAATTTGAACAAAGTTGATACTTAACTATAAAAATACCATAAAAAATATACAAAACCTCAACTTAATAAAATTATTTAAACAAAATTCTGAATGCGCCACTTATTCTACAACCAGAAATTTTCTTAAACATTAGATTTTGTTAAATTCTATTTAAAAAATCATTATTTTACATATCAAAATCAGACAAGGGCAATTTTGTTGATGTAATCACTCCTTACCATTTTTTTTTTCACTTTAGTCTTAATAGTGAATTTTAATAACTTTAAAATATTTTTTTTTATTCTCAGAATTTAATAGTCATTGATCGATATTTATATTTTCAATAAAATATCAAGATTCAAAAGAAAATTTTATGTTCAATAAAATTCAAAGTCTGAATTCTTCTAAATGTGACCCGAAAAAGTCTTGAAAAAGTCCTCAAAACTCTCAAATTTTCATTCTTAAATCATGCATGGAATTTCCATTAAACGCATTTTTTGCATCTCTAAGAAATTTCAATTTCTCAACTTTCACTTTAGCACACAACTTGAATGTCTGTGATATATGATTTTTTTCATCCATATGAGAAGGGGAGCGTGACGATGATTTTGAGTATTTTTATTATATTCTTTATATTTCATTGGCATGTGTCCCTCACTCGTTCTTCCACGTAAAATTTAATTGAATGAAACAACACACAGTCAACCCCTCAGAAAAAAAAGATTTTTCTATTTTTGTTTTGATTCATTAGAGTTGATTAATTTTTAGTTTCAATTTTATTTTGTAAATATTTTATAAAAATATGTTGTTAATGTAATTTAAAGTTAGATAGGGAAGTGCATGAGATGATTTTATTGTCTTGATTTTATTTTGAAGTGGATTGCAGAAAAGACTTTGAATTGCATTTTTATGAGTTTTAATTTGTTTATTTTTTTGAAATTTTCTCTTAAGAATTTTTAAAATTAAATTTAAATTTTATATAATTTGGAAGAGACAATTATTTAAGTTTCATTTAGAATTTTTTTAAATAAAAAATTGTATTTTTGCTTAAAATTTGAATTTATTGCATATTCATCATGGAAAAAATATTAAAATGGCTAAGATTCCAAGTTTCTATTAGTAAAATGTGACAAACCTTATCATATATTTCACTCAAAATCAATCTTTTAAAAAATCAAAAGCCTTAAGAACTCCTCATAAATCCTCAAAATTTGTAAATTAAACATGCCAAAATCCATAAAAAGAAGGAGTGTCAATCAAAAATTTCCACAAAAAAATATTATTTTCATACGAACTAATTTCTCGATATCTAAATCTAGTAAACAAACTCAATACCACACATCAGCAAATAAACTCTAATCTCATAAATTTATCGCATCATGTGCAAGTCATCAAAGTAAAAATCCCATCGAAAAATATTCTTAAAAACCCCCAAAAATTTTATTATCGATGCCATAATACTTCAGCAAAAAAAAGTAAATATGACTGTTGCTATTTTAAGTACGACTCAGAAAATTATTTTCAACTTAAAAATGATTTCAAATTATCAGCAATTTTATTTCTGGTGATTCACCAATAAAAAAAAAATAAATAAAGTCCCATAAATTACGATATTTTTTTTGGTCGTTATCAGAAAATCCTCAATTCAGTAAATTAAATTCATTTTCAATCAATTCAGATTTCAATCATGACACACATTTTTTTTGTGTGTGTGTCTCATTCCGTTATCAATTTCGAGAGACAATCAATATTTAATGTAACTTTAGAATTATTGATATGAATGAATTGAATTACTCACCATTACCCCAATATAAATTTATTATGAATTTTCTCATTTTTTTTTCAACCATTCAACTCAATTACGCTCAATTAATTGCATCATATTTAATTTCATATTCAATTCATACAAGACCAGACAGAATTGATGTATGCATGTATGTAAATTATTTGCAATGTTGTCAATTTGGTTTTGCGCCATTGATCTCGTCAAATTGAATTACTTATTGTAATTAAATTTACACAAAAATATGTGGGAATGAAAATGATTCATTTTGTGTACTTTTATTTGGTGATAATTCGATTTTATTGATATGGATTTATTTATTTTTTGCAGAACGTGTGAATTTGATAATGATTTGAGAATTTTTTTTGGAGGTTCTAAATTTAATTTTTTTGCAGGTGTCTTTGAAATTTTTAATGCTCGCAATTTTAAAAATGAATATTTTTTTATAATTTTTTAGAAATTACTGAAAAATACAAAAAGAACAAGAAATATAGCTCCAGAAAAAATCTAAGAAATTCATATTTTAATGTCTCATCACTTTCCAAACATACATTAGGTCATTGACCTCAACATATTCAAAATACCAAACAAACAAGTTTACCAAATAAAAGAATTTCAATCAATTTTGATAAAATTACAGCTACCCAAAACCAGTTCCATATCATTTATCTATTCCATTTGTCTATTTCACTTGCGTCACCACACACACACAAAAATAAAATAAAATTAATCAAAATCGAGCCTCTTAATTCATAACCTCTATATTTTTTCTGATTTTTTTCTCTCACTCTTTTCCATTTTCTTATCTAATCGAAAAGTCAACAACGCAATTTAATTAAACCTCTATCTTATCAGACATGCATGCATGAGCTTGTAATTTGTTTTCATTTCACTCTCTCTCACTCACTCTCAAACTTTATGTTTACTCACTTCAATATTATTTATGAAATGTACATTAAAGGTGCGGCTTTTGAGGAATGAAGGAATTCTTTTAAAAAAATTTAATTTTTATTTTGAAAAAGTTGAAAGGGGCCGTTCACAAAGTACGTTACGCAAAAAAAATGACTTTTTAGACCCCCCCTCGTTACGCTTTTTGTATAAAAATTCTTTTGTTTTGTTTAATCTGTTACAAAATCTTAGACCCCCCCTCCCCCCTAAAAAGCGAACGTACTAAGTGAACGGCCCCAAATGGATTTTGATGAATTTTGGGCTTGACGGATGAATTCAGTGATGGATACTTAAATGGACGTTTAAATGTGTTTGTTTAGAATGTTAGGTTTTAATCTAAATCCTGTTCATGATGCTGACTACTTAATGTATGAGGATCTAGAAAAAATTTACATGATTTATAGCAAAAATGGAAAGTTAATCAAATTTTTAGTTTATTTTTTAAGAATCCTCAAAAATCATGACTTTAATACCCAATTCCTGAATTAAGCAATAATGTTCCCAACCTCAGCAATTAACACCCAACAAATTTCTCTAATCGCACTTTTTCTTCAATTATTTTTTAATTAAAACAAGATTTATATCAAACTACCTCTAGTTATGATTTCAAACTCACTAAAATCCCACGAAAAAAAAATACCAAGCAACAATTTCAAGACAAGCCGACATTCAGACATAAATTCACTTTGTGAAAAAATTAAATTATTACAATTTAAATATTCATATCCATTTTTAATAGTTTTTAATTTTTTTTCTTGCAATTAGAAACACCGCAAGTGAAAAGGCGGATACAGGAAAGTATGGGTTAGGCATTAGCATTTAAGACTATAACTCAATTTTAATCCAACAGCTTAATTCATTAAGAAAAGTCAAAAATGAGTGAAAATTTATTTTATTTTTCGATAGTTTCGTTTCATGAACTCTCTGAAGAATCTTAACAGACGTATCAGTAATAAAAGTCATTAACATCCAACCATCCTAATTTTTGCACTCAATTTACCCCACCCATTTCCTCTCCTCAGTCATTTAATCACCTAAAGTGGTCATAAAAATATTTTTTTTTCTTTCTCTCCTTTAAGAAAAACTAATGGCAAAAAACATGACAATAACAATAACTTCTTTGGCTATAATTAGTTCTTTTTAGCGCATTTTTGGAAACTTGTTTTCAAAAAGGAGCTCAATCATACACTTTTTCGGCTGGCTGCAAATTTTGAAAATTTTGAAAAACTATCTTTTGATCTAGACATCGTAGAGAGCTCCGGTTTGTTTTATTAGCTTCGTTTCATCGAGTTATTTGCGGCAAATGTATTTAAAAGTCCCAAATTTGTGTTTAAACACCTTAATTAATTAATTTTTAATTTCATAAAGAAAAATAATCAACACATGACTGCAACTTCACGTCATAGAAATTTCAAATTTTTTTTAACCGTTGACATTTGAAAATTTTTTGACCGTTATTTTTTACGAAAAGTTTTTTGTTCAGTTTTGCAAATTATTAGTTTGTGCATAATGAAAACACACTTGTGCATGAACAATGAATGTGAGGAAATTGAAACTGAAGGGTTTTTGATTGTTGTTGTAACATTTTTGTAAAATTATCGTTATTTTTATCCATTTTTATGTAGAATATTGCAAGGTCTGTTCTGAAAATTGATATACTTTCAATTCGATTACTGATCGCCGCGCCAAAAATGCGCTGAAGTCCCTCGATTAACAACACGAGGACTTTTGTAATTTTTTCGGATGTTAAGGCGATAGTGTAAATAAAATTAATGTACTCTGAACTTTTCATACTTCCTCTATTAGAATCTATTAAGTTATTGACCCGAATGGTGGAGGATGTTTTGAGAAAGTTGATGAGTTGCTAATTTGGATTTTTTAGTGTTGTTGGATGTGAATGTATATTGTCAAGAAGGGGTCTTAAATTCTTGAAGTTATTGAAAAAAATGTATTTTTAACTCCTAATAAAATTAGGTCTTATTAGGCTCGTTGATCACGGGGTTTATCAAAAATTCCGAAATAAAATTTCTCAAAAACTTCCGATGCCTTCAAAATCAATAAGTGTCTATACCAAAAAATCCCCAATTTCATTTAAATCTACGCTAACAACACTTAAGCTACATTAAGAACAGATTTTTATTATTTTTATGTCCCTCGGGCTGCTTTTACTACTATCAGAACTTATGAAGACATTTTGAACGAGCTTCCTCCATAAAAAGTAATTTCCACTAATCATAAAAAATCAGCATCTGAAAAAAAATCAATAAATCTCTCGCCATATAATCAGCAAGATATCAGCATGAAATTGAACAAATGGGGATAAAAAGAAATAAATAAATTTATTCATATGAATGTGGAAGCTTTTTTCAAAAAATTGAGTTTCTGGTGTTCTGGTTTAAAATTATTATGACTATATTGAGGATTAAATTAGAGTTTACAAAAGTTAAAAATAATTTGCTGAAGAATTAAATGAAATTTTATAAAAGCCCGATGAAAACTCAACCGAAATTCAACAACCGCTAAATTTATTCAGACCAATGATTGCGAGAATGAATGAGTGATGTGAAGACCACATGCAATGCCATTTTACAACTTATCAAAAAATATAAATCGTCTTCTTCTTTAAACAATAATCGTAAAAATAAAATCATAAAAAAATGAAATTATTGAAAAAAATTAATGAAATTTATGAAAAATAAAAAAAGAAGTTAAAAGTGCTTCTGTGAGATAGAAGAAGTAGAAAAATTAATGATTCAATTGGAATTTTGTACAATAACGAAATAAAATTTCTCATATTTCTTCTTGGCTTCTGCATGGCTGAGAGGAGAACAAAGAAAGCAACAAAGTCTGAGGAAATTTATAGAGACAAGTTCATTATGATGCAATATATCTTTTCATTCCATTGCTTACTTGACTTGCTGCTTATCTGATTAATATTTTTTTTGCTCCTTTTTTCGGTATATTCAGTCAATTTTTAATGTCTTTGAATCACACACGTGAAGACATGTGAGAATAAATTTATTATTTTTATGCATGAATAAAGAATTATTTTTACTTAAACTTCGTGGCTGTAATGACTTAGTGGACATGATAGACTGCAATTTTCATGACATTTCTTTCCTTTTTGGCTACTGTCACGATGGTTTAGTATTTTTTGTTGTTGTATAAATAAATATTTTAGAATATTATAAATTCTTAATTGCAATTGACATTAAAATTTGCGAATAATTTTAAGAGCGATTCCATGAGTGATAAAGTGCGCCGAAAATTGAAAAATAATTAATATTTCTTTAATTTTAATGATTAAATTGAACTTGACTGATTTAATTTATGCAAAATTAATTTATCTATCTATCTGTGTACTTTATAAGCCGTTTAAATGCGTCTAAATCGAATTATTTAAGTTTTTGTAGCGTCAATCTGTTAACATTACAAAAAAATTGAAAAACAATTTTTAGATTTTTTCAATAAATACAGTGTTAGACAGTCCAAAAACATATTAAACTCGTAAGAAAACAATAAACACGTCTTATTAGGTGATTTCTGAATTTTTTAATGCATTCATTTACTACAAAATTGAAAAATTAGCGTCAATCTGTTAACATTTCAATACACTTTGGAAATTCAAATTTTCAAAAAACCGTTAAATTATTCAGATTTTATTTGTTTATTGATGTTAAATTATGATTAATTTTGCTTCATGATGTTCAGATAAGCTATTAAAGTGATATGAAGCATTAAAGCTTGTGTTTCAACATTAATTATTCGAAAAATGTTAAATTATTTTTCTGACAAGTAGAGAAAGAATTACAACTCAATTTTCTCAGTTCCCTTCACTCATGGAATCGCCCTTAACTAAATTTAAAGTAAAAATCTGTGTATTTAAGCATATTTTTTGTCTTAATATTCCAAAATAAAAGAGTTAGTAAGAGTTAAATATCTAAATTACAGTTGAAGTAAAGGTTCGAATCCTATTATGTAAATATTATAATATTGTTTTTGTTTCACTATATGTAGGGGTCAATTTTTTTTTTACTTTTTCTTTGTTCATCCAATTCAAAATTAAATTCAAAGTTCAACTTCCTTGCATCGCAAACATGAGTAATCATATGCAAAGAAAATTATGACATGTTAAATAAATTAATGTAAATCATTTGTCATTACTCATTGCATTATGAGAGCGTGAAACAATGTTGTAAAATAAAATTACTGCATTTACTTTATAAAGCTGACCTACTCGTTCTCAGGCAACAGAAGCTGAATTAATATGCAATTTTTATGAAAAATTTCAAGACATTTAGATGGTGAAGAATAAAAAAGCGTTTTTAAAAGTTTTATCTTATTGGGTTCATCAAATAAATTAAGATATTATTCACGAAAAATTGAAATTAATAAGCTTATAGATTAATAATGCATGCAAATGATGATCGTTTCGTGTGTTGGTGGTCTCTGGTTTCTTATTTTCTCACAGCACAGTGGTTGCTGAAGATAATGAAGGAATTGATGAGTAAAGAACAAATTTTGAAGAGTGCATGGGAAAATTGATTATTTATGGGGTCATTTATGTGTTTTGTAGCATTTGAAGGGTTCAGAAGTTTTTTCATGATGTGGTTTTGATTATAAATTGGTATTTTTGTAATTTGAATTATTCTTATCTTTCTATTTAAGCATTATTTTTAATTTTTTAATGTATTTATTTTGGCAGAGAATAATTTCTGCTTTCACTTGTGAAGTATATGAATTTTTTTCAAATTTTATTAACTTGCAGCATAATTTAGTTACTTTTCTGAATTTTTGTTACAAATCTTTAAAATTTACTTAAGTTGTTCATCATTAAGTATACATTTTTAAAGATTATTATGATAAAAAGCGCTTCTGTTAATAACAAATGCTAACTTTCATACTTGTAATCCTTTAACCAACTATTATGTAGAATCATTTAATATTACAGCAAAACTCAATCAATGTCTTTATTTTCAAGATCAAAATATGAAATGAAAAAATAAAAAAATCTTTTACCTGAATCTGGACGCTGTGGGATTCGAACCCACGACACATTACTTAGGAAATAAGTGCTCTACCGCTGAGCTAAACGCCCTTTTTTGGAAACAGTTTTAAAACTTATTTCTTTATTTTTATACGTCAATTAAGTAATTTTTGTGAAACTTTGAGTTTATGATTGTATTAAGGATAAATTTTTAAAAATTCAAGATTTAACATTTAAAAAAAAATAAAGTTTTTGTAAAAGTGAAAATAAATTTCCTGAATGAAAAATAGTTTCCACCTTAAAAACATTTACACAGTAACAAAAAATATTCACAAATCCGACAGAAATCATCTCCATCCATTCAACAAGAAACAGCAAGAAAAAAATCTCCAATCGCTTTATAAAGATAGAAATTTGTTAGATATAAAAATAAACTGGAGAAGAAAAAAAAATATGATAAATATTTGTTGTGACTTTTTACAACAGAAAAAATGTTGATCCTGGTGACTGACATTAAATATGCTCAACGGCAATGAAGAAAAAAAAGCAAAATTGTCACATCCGCTGGACTTAAAATTCTCTTCTTTTCTTTTTCGTTTCTTTTTATTGCCATAAAAACATGACGTAAATCTCATGAGAGGAGAAAATTTCTTTCAACATCTTTGGTGATGGCAACAAAAAAATTGGCAGTAAAAAATATATTTTTTTGCGAAGAAATAAATGGAAATATGAGGAAGAAGAGAAAAATTCTTCTTTGACATTACAATATGCTTTGAAATTATTTTTATTGTTGTCAAATTTGTTTGGTCACAAAACCACACAAGAACCAAGCCCCTTTGACCGTTTTATTTCCCAAATGGCGGTGTCTTTGAGTGAAACAGATTGAATGAATGTTTAATGGATATGAAAAGTTGATGAGCGCTTTTAATGAATATTGAGTATTTTTTCTTGAAATTTTTATTCAAAATTTTTAAAAAGGAATTTGTAACGGTTTTTTGAAATTTAAATTTTTATATCTAAAAATTCAAAATCTTAAAATTAGTTAAATTTTTTTTAGAAAAAATTGATATAAAATTAAATATTCTGTATACTTTATCCCAAACTGAAGAAAATCACAACCCGCACCATACACAAACATAGCTCAAACAAAAAAGTTCGAAATTATGTAGGCGTTTAGCTGATCAAGGGACATCACAAATGCGATTACATAATTTTTTTTGTATTTCTTCTTCCTCTATTTTTATCCATAAATTGTCTCATCCTACCCATCAACATTGCCTCATTTGAGGAAATCCAAAATTATACCAAAAACATGAATTAAGAAGAAGACTAAACTGGAAGAAAAAAGTTGAAAAAGATTAATGACATTCTGACTCAACAGTTTTCTTTTCCATTTCCCAATCAGAGAATGTCGTACGCTCTCTTTAATGTTCCTTTTTCTGTGATTAAGCCGCATAAAGATTAACGTTTGTTGATTTGCGCGAGACTTTAATGTTGTTGAGGTTCGATAAGTTTTTTTTTTTGAAGTTAATTTAAATAATTTCAATTGTGGAATGAATGAAGCTTTTTTGGCTAATATAAATTGTTAAGTTTGGGAATATAATAAAATGAAATCTTTTAGTCTTTGAAACTATAATAATAACTTTGATTGATGCAATTAATTAGCAAGTATAAAAGAATGACGCAAAATCAGTTCAAGTTTCGCATCAATTGAAGCAAAAACTTCTGCCTCATAAATTTGTTTTATTTTCTTTGGAATAAATAAAAAGTTTAAGAATTTGCAATAAAATCTCTCAATACCAAGTCAACAATAATCTTGAACCTGTTGCAATGAACATAAATTTCAATTAAATCCTTACATTTCATTTTAAAAATTGCATTTAATTTCAAAATGAGACAAAAACATAATTTTTCATTACATAACATTTTCTTCTTTTTTCCAGCTTTGTTCTCTTTTTTTTTATTTTCATTCCACAACAATTTTTTATTGCAACAATAACTTTTAATATACACGACATTATAAAGAATGTCGAATGCATCCTTTGTGTGCAATAAATCTTCCACTTGGAGATGCATATATAGCCCTTTTTTTATAAAGTTCTCTCTTCTACTTTTGCGGTAAAAGAGTACAACACACAAAGAAAGATTTTTCATTAAAAGATTTATTGCACTTATGAGAATCGTCAAATTATTAACCATTCATATCATGGAAGTTATCCATAATTTATTACTTTTTATGCATTAAAAGTGAGCTTGAAGAAAACTTTAATTGCTCTACATTCTGAACGTTAAAATTTATATTTTCTTGCTTTTTGATGTTTTTTTATTCCCTCTATGACGATGATGCATGAATAGAATCCTATTATCGGACTTGCATTAAATCATTTATGAATTGATATTTTTTTTAATGTAGTTTTGCATTTGATTTAGGAGAAAATGTATAAAATTTGATTTAAAGTTTGAGATTTTTTAATTCAGAAAATCTAATTTTTTAAGAATCTTACAGAAATTCAAAGAATCAGGAACTTTAAATTTTACAGGACAATTTTTAAAAAATTCAGATGCAAATCTCAAAATTTACTTTCAAAATTATTTTATTACTTCAAAAATCAGCAATAAATCAAAAATATGCCTTCTACTTCCACACAAAAACATCACTAAAAATTACAAAATTCAGACATGTTTCAGACATCCATCCGCTGGGGATTCTCAATAATTGCTCCAATTATCACCAAAGGATATATTCTTGTGTACATTTTAATGTAAATTTAAAGCAACAAGACATTCAAATTATTCCATTAATTTTTTTTTTCGTTATCGTTTATCTTCATTCCCATCCTTCTTGTTCCATCCACAGCTCATTTGCATTTTTCACATACAACTTTAATTTATCTTTGCCACACCATACACTCAATTAATAATAAAAAAAAAATAAAAAAATTTCTTTCATTTCTTACAGAAAAAAAAAGTATTTTTTATGATTAAAGGAAGCAACAGAAGTAGCAGCAACGGCAAAAAAGTAATCGTTTTTGGATTCATAAACAACAAGAAAAAAGAAATTGAATGAATGAAAAGTAGAAAACTGGTTTTAGTCTTTCCATCTCACTCTCTCGTCCCTCAAAAACTGATTTTGCGAAAGCGATATAAATTGGAAGTACAGTCACGGTTCTGTGAATTTTTCATCTTCAACTTTAAACTCTTCATAAATGATGAAGAATTTCAATTCTTTCATTTTTTTTTACTTTCGAGATCTTACAGTGCCAGTGTAAACTTTAAGTTGTGTTATGGAGAGGATTCGCCTATAAATTACGTCTGACATTGAAATTCCTTGCAATTAAAAGATTTGAACTTACAACCTTGTAAGAATGATGCTTAAAAGTTGAAAGACGTTTTAAATTTTACCAGACGTCAATTACTGATGATCCCAATGAATATTTTATTGAAAAGGAAACGGACAAGAGAAAGAGAGAAGGAAAATCTCGTTTTGCATTCACAAATACTCACAGACATTCCGAGGAATATGAATTAACGTTCATGAAAATTTTATGAACGAAAATATTAATGCAATAAGTGAATTGGTCAAGATGGGGTTGGGTACTGTGGATGCTGATGATTTTTTGGGAATTTTGAGGTTAGGTTTATACTTTTTAATTTTCTAAGACTAGGTTAGTTCAGTATTATAAGGACATGCTAGCTTGAATTGTGAAGTCAAAAATAATTTTTTTGATTAAGGTTCCACAGTACACAAAAAGCAACAAATCTGTTCCAAAAAAGCACCCAGCTTGGCAAGAAAAAAATGAATGTTAATTCCACATAAATGGCGATAAAAGGTTGTTGGCAATCATCAGTTAATAATGATGATGAAGTAGCTGAATCGACTCCGCATGAATGCGTTCGTTATTATTTTTTCCTCCTTCTTCTTCTTTTTTTCGGCTCCACAACGTCCTATATGTGTCAATTTAAACACCTGCTGAATGAAAAAAATTATGGAAGTCGCGGGAATAAATTTGTGGTGTCATCTCACGCAATATCGTAAAAAAACTGAATGAATAAGATGGAGTGAGAGAGATAAGAGAGAGGGATGGTAAGAGATGGAAATATAATAATGAATGAGTAAGAATGATAAACGATGGAGACATGCTGAGATTTATAGAGGACTATGGGAACGACACTGTGGAATTTTTGGTGCTTTTTTGGCTTTAACTTTTTTTTAAAGAGATGCTTTCATTTAAAATTTAAATGTTTTAACTGAAGAGTTTCAAGAACCAAAAAAAAGAAACATGGTTTAGTTGGATGTATCTCAGATTTTTAACATTTTAATTAGCTAAAATAAGTTTTAAAATAAATTTTAAAGAACTTAAAATCAATAATAAAAAAAATTTGAAACAAGCAAAAGTTTAAATTCTTTAGAACCTAATTAAAATTAATGTAAAGTTTATGTTTCTGTTCAATGCAATTTTATGCAGTTTTAATATTAGGGCCGTTCACTTATGACGTACATTAAAATCTTGGATTTTTAAACCTCCACCCGCACCTCTGTCACAAAATCTTCATTCAAATAATTCTATTATTTAAGTTCTAGTGTTACACAGCCTCAGACCCCCTCCCCCCCCCCCCTAAAAATCGAAAATCATAAGCGAACGACCCTCCTTTTTATACACCGATCAATTTCAAATTAAAATTAGTCATAATTCTTGATGAAATCTAATTAATTTTTCCCTAAATTTATTTCCAAATTTAAAGAAATTCAAAAAACTTTTAAACCACCCAAAAAATTATCGCATTGAAAAATTCTTTAACACATAAAAAATGCAAATAAATTGAGTGTAATTCAACATCTTTTAGCTCACGGCCACAAAATAACACCAAGAATAAGAGAAATATTTACAATGAGTAACAAGAAGAATAGCTTGAGAGTTTGAAAAAAAAGTCGAGAATGAGAAGCAGAAAAAAAGTTTTATTTTTTTCCATTCCTCACAAGCTTTCTCATTGAACAATAACAACAACAAATTGCTTGTGAATTTTATTTTATTTTTTTGCTCGCCTTGTTCTCTCAAAATTTCACACTAAATTTTGTTTATTTCATAAAAACACATCGCAAACACATGTTTCACTTTCAAGAAAAGAACATTTTTTTGTTGTTGTTGGTGCTGTGTGTTGTGTTGTTATATTTACGGTTTATTAAGGTAAATAAAGTAATGTAGATCGTTTTGTACCAGAGATGTTTTAACGAATGGATGAAGTTGTTGATGGCTCAACAGACAAGCTTGAATTATGTTTGTCGTGAGATTTAAGGTGTAAAATTCATTGCTTGATAATGTTCTTTTTTTAGGGGTTTGTGTGGCAAGCTACAGGTTTTGGCAGAGTGTCTTATGCTGAGTAGATTGTCTTGGTTTGAAGAGAAAGAGTTGGTCAATTACTTAAGGTTTGATAGGTTTAATGACACTTTCTAAGGGATCCACCTAGGGATCCATTAACTTAATATATTAATTAATAATTAATGCTAATTTTATTAACTCAAATCTCAACCCTGCATCAATACCTTAAATACCTTCCAACACCCAAAAAAATATTAATCAATAAATAATTGAAATTATTGCGAAACAAAACACAACAAATAGAAATCTAAATTAATATCAAGATTGTGTAAATTTCTGATGATGAAAATAACCCTCAACACAAAAAATTAATTTTGGAACTTTTTTTTGTTTGTTTGCTCAATTTTCTCCAGTGCTAAAAATAATTTAAAGAAAAAATTAAAATTTGTTTTTAATAAAAATACCTACACAAAAATAAGATTATTTATAATGGAAAATTTTTGCCAGATATTTTTAGAGAGGTTTCAATCCTACTAAAAAGGGAAAGATTAAATGTCAGTCACTTTTTGCGTTGAGGATTTAGCTGCTTTAGACATTTGTGTAACAAAATCTTTAGATCGTGGTTTATTTGGTCTGAATTACATCAGCGATGATGGTTTTAGATTTGTTTATTTTGAGACTCAGGTTAAAGTTCATGAATGTTTTTTTTTTTTTTGGATTTTAGAAGTGACTTTAAAAGAGTTGGGAATGATCTTGAATGAATTCATAAAATCCAGAATTCACATTTCCAAACAAGTTCTTTCAGCAAAGAAATTAATACCCAATAAATGTAAAATATTTGACAATTTATGTTACAGGTTACTGTCCATAATACCTAGAAAAACTAAAAAATTCCAGATTTAAGATATTTTTATCATAAATATCATCTTCCCTTTTCACATCCGTTAAACAAAAAGAAAAAAAAAATATTTCAAGAATTCTGCGATATAAAAATGCTTACAATAAAAATATTCCATTTTTCCATCTTAAATTTCAACTTCCAGTCACATATTCATAAATAAATACAAGCCTATATCACTTGGCTGGAGATGAACATTTTTATTTTATAAACACCTGTTCTTCTGTCTCATCACGATCGTACATTAAATTTTACAATTTTTTTTCTGCTCATTCCAGATATTTGCTAACTTTTTTTTATAATTTCAATTCAGGAAAGAATTTTTTAATTAACAGGCAGTTTTTTATATTATTTTATTTCATTATTTAATATAGTGATTAGTAGGTTGAGAAGATGAGGAGTTAGAGGTAGCATTTTGTGGGATTAATCGGGACTTTTATAGTTTTTAGCCAGGGTGTGGAACTGATCAAATTGATCAAAAATGATCAAAAATGATAAAAAAAATTATCAAAAATGATCAAAAAAGATCAAAAATGATCAAAAATCAATTTGATCAGTTCCACACTCTTGGTTTTTAGGTAAATTTTGAGTGTAAGAGTTTTCAAATTTTACTATCTTAAGAATAAGTTCAAAAATTGGTTTACATATTATATTAGAAAAATTGAAAATATGCTCATCCACATAAGGAGCCGTTCACTTATTACGTAACGCTAAAATTCGTGTTTTTTACCCCCCTCCCATCCCCCTGCATAACGTTTTTCACAAAAAAATCACGTATGAGAACTATAGACCGTAACAAATTCTTGGACCTTCTCAAAGCGTTACGTAATAAGTGAACGGCCCCATACAGCCTTATTAAGAACACACATCAAAAAATTAAATTAAAAAATTCTGTTTTTGCGCATTCAATTCTTCTTCTCCTTCTCCCCTGTTATTTTCAATTAAAGTGCAATAATGAAGAAAAAAAAACTATTTGATGATGATGATAATGTTGATTATGCCTTGATACGATCAGTTTGTGTATGCATATATATGCTGTCGTGTCTTATTCCTCACACATATGCACAATAAGTGCAAGAAAAGGTCGATGAAGAACAAAGGAAAGAATAAATTACCGTGAAGAATGAGTTGAGGAGGGAAAATGCTATTGATGCAAACTCTTAATTAGCAAATTACTTCAACAAATAGCTTGTAAATTATCTACAAGGTAGAGATAAAGAAACAGAGAGAGAGAAAAAAAATTTGTGTGTACGATGTTATGAGACGATTAAATGGTGAGAGATAAAGATACATGCATAATTTTTTACAAGTTTGTCATGTTAATGAGGAATTGACTTTTAAAGTTGGATGTTTATGTTGATTTTATGAAAGAATTTTAACATTCTCAATGTTAGTTTTAAAATTTATGAAAATTTGAATAAAACTAACCTTAATGCTTGAATTGCAAGTTCTTGACTTTAAACTTTAAATTTCTAAACAAATTAAATTTTTTTGTTGTTTTTGATTCGCAACTAATAGCAAAATGCCTACTTTTAATCAAATTTTAACTTTTGATAAAAAAGTAAACATCAAAGGGAGTGAAACTACACATCATTGACTTCGAAGGTTGAAATTTTAATTTCAAAATTCCGTTATATTATAAACTCAATTTTACAATAAAAATATTGATTAAAATATTTTTTAATAAAAAAAAAAAATAAAAAATTGAAAATGAAAAGGAAATAAGAAATTTATATTGATAAAATAAAGCAATCTCCAAACAAAACTGCATAAAATCAGTAAGCAAAACCACAATCTAAAATTTATAAATAAAAAAATTAATTCCCTGACTTTCCCATTAAAATGACATCACCATTGCCAACTTCGACATTCCACTGATGATTCAAGACCTTTAGATTCCCGGAAAAGAAAGTTTTGACGTTTCAAAAACAATTTTAATTTTTTTTAATACATCGATTTCTTTGCAATTTTTATCATTGACAGTTATTACTTTTAGCGTTGATTGCAATAAAACTAAGTCATAAAAGAGAGTTGCACAAGGTGCGATAATAAAATTTTAAATTTATAAAAATATTGAATAGAAAAAAAAATGGAAATAAAAATTATTATTATTATTTTTTCACTGTTATTTATTAGACAATATTAAAATGCAGAATTCCGCCTGAAGGTCGAATATTATGAAAATCACTTGAATATGTTATGCAAATTTTTTTCATGCAGATTTTTTTTTCACTTTCGAAAAAATTTGTAAATTTTATTTTATTAATCAAAACGTCCACGTGAGGTAAATTTTAAATATATTTTGATTCAGTTTGAATCTTGTAATTTATTGTGGCATTTAACAGTGGTGTGCTGATTATTATTATTTTCTTTGTTTTATTTTAATGGGGAATGTCTTCTTACGGCAAGCCCAGAAAATTCCCTATCGTATGTTGCTTAATATTTTGCATATTTTAAAAATTTATTTTTTTTAAATATTCATTGAAAAAACAGCTGGAAAAGATTAAAAGCTGACGTCATCCTCATCATTAAAAATTTTTTTAAAGTCATCAAAAATTATTTTTTTCAGTTTTAAAATAAAACCCCGAAAATTGCACGCCCTAAAAGAACTCACTAAGGGGCCGTTCACTTATTATGTAACGCTAAAATTCGGGTTTTACCTCCTCCCTTTCGTAACGTTTTTAACAAAAGAATTACATGTGAAAACAATAGACCGTAACAAATTCTCGGACACCCCTCGCCCCTCAGAGCGTTACGTAATAAGTGAACGGCCTCTAATAACAATTTATGTCACGTCTTTGACCTAGAAAAAACACATTAGTTCTGCAAAAATGACTCAGATCAAGAATTTATCATGAATTTCATGCAGGTTGTGAATTAATTCTTGTAAATAAATAAATTTAAAACAATTTTATTCACATTCATTTCGCAATAGTTGTAGTGTTGTGAATTTAATGAAATCACGTTATCGAGAGACCCGAGCAACATAGTTTGTCATAATTAACTTCACTAAACACTTAAAATTACCAAATAATTCATTATTTTAATTACTTAACTCCATTTATAAAAAAACTAGTAATAAAATCCAAAACCACATCCATTAATTTTAAAATTGTGTACACAAAATTAATTTCCTTAACGAAAAATTCCCATCACGTAAATATCAAAAAAATTCTCTACACGATTTTATTTCATCACATAATTTCACATGAAAAATTAAATCTCTTTAAATTAATTTGTTCGCACACAAATTAAATTTGTTGTTTATTGAATCCATTACCTTTTGACGAGTGAAGAGGCATAAATAAAGGAAGGAAAAATAAGAGAGAGAATTTCATCGTCATATGAAATATTTCTTTTGCTATGTAGACGAGATTAAATAGACATTACATGATAAATAAATATAAATTTTATTTAATTTTCTTTTTTAAAGGGGCCGTTAACTTATGACGTCCATCAAAAACATGGATTTTTAGACCCCCTACCCCCTATGCCACAAAATCGTCATTCAAAAAAATCTTATTGTTCAAAACAAAACTGTCACACAGCCTCTAAAACCTCTCCCCCTTAAAAATCAGACATCATAAGTGAACGACCGCAAAAATCGCTTTGGAGAAAATTGTTGTCGAAAAAATTGGAATTAGATTTGATATGTATGGGTAAATCACAAATTTAAAATCTGTTTTAGTAAAAAATTTTGAGAAAATTTAGAACTTTTCTGGATTGTAAAAAATTTAAATAAGCTTTATACCCAAATTGAAAGCTAAGTGAATTTTATTAATTTGTTTAATGGTAAACTAAAATTGACTATACCGTAGCCCGTAGCATGACATGAAAGATTCGAATTGTTACATTGTTACTTCTTGAACACTGGCGTAGCCAGGGGGGGGGGGTGATTGAGTGAGTTTTCACCCGCCTCTCTGGCAAATTTACTAGGGTTTTTCGTGAATAAAACCAAAAATCACCCCCCCCCCCATTTTTTCATACAAAAATTGAATTTTCACCCCCCCTCAAAACTGCTGGCTACGTCACTGTTCTTGAACTATTAGAAAAGTGCGCTTTATTCCTTTCACATTAACCACTACGTCAACCAAACTTTATTTTATCTAATTGCATTTTTTTTCGACGGCAACATAAAGATAAGTATCCGCATGCAAATGTCAATAAATAACAACATTTTGTAAATTAGATCAGAAAAGTGAAAAGAAGAAGAAATGAAAATGTGGAGATGAAAAAAAATAATAAATTGAAAATTTTCTCTCTTCATGAAATCGAGTCCACAACTTTATTTATATTTTGCAGCTTTGATATTTATTTAGTAAATTAATATTCCAGTGAGAAATTTATTTATTTTCTGTTATTAAGTAAGTGGAAAAAAGTGAAAGCAACCCAAAGGCTAGCATCTCTGAACAAATACGTTACGTGCGAAATTTGAATTTGTTCTAAAATAAATCGCATTAGTACGGTTTATTTTAGTACAAGTCGTCCGTTAAATTTTTAAGAAATAAATTAAGATTTATATACTTTCTACATGTTATAATTAATTTAAATTTTTTTATATCAAATTTCTTGGCTGAAATTATGGAAAAATCATTATTATAATAAATAAAAACTTAGGAAAAACACTTAAATTTGCAAAAAAGAATTTTTCTTGGTCGGATTATATGTAAAAAAAGATTTGAATTTTTGATTTTTTTCAAAAATTGAGGGCCTTTTAACTAAAAAATTAACGGACAAAACCGCTGTTCAGAGATGCTAGCCCAAAGGTTTATAAATAAATTTTTATTTAATTTCTGTGGTCTACATTTGGTTGAAGAATACCAAACAAATGCAAATAAGCGGGTTAGTAACAGTCAACAATGATGTTCATCATTATCGACTTGAATTCATGGTCTTTCCGTTTTCCGCGTCATTATTAAATTTACAATGATTTTTAATGATGATGATGGACATCAGTGATGTTGATGCTTGATGAGGTCACTGCATGATTTTTCGTTTTATATTGACACATTGAACTTCAACTTTAGCAAGAAAAAATGTTTTATAGATGGAAGAAAAAATGTGAAAAAGTAAGAAAATTTTTGAGTTTGTGACTAAAGCGCATTTTTTGAAGTTTTAAACTTTTTTTCTTATTTAAAATAAACTTACAAATGTGCAAATTTTAAGCATTTTTTTAAATTTTGTTTAGCAATTTTTGTGCCAGAAAAGATTTACAAAATAAGAATTATGAATAAAAAATCCCAACAACTCTGAAGGCGTAACGGTTTTCCTTATTTTAGTACAAAATTTGAAATAAGGAATTTTTAGTATTCCTTATTTTAGTACATCTTGTCCGTTAAATTTTTAGTAAAGAAATTGCTGAAAATCTCGTTTAATTCTGCATTAAGTAATGTGCAAAGATGATGCTAGGTTATAATGCCAGAAAATATAAGGCCAGACGCATTTTTAAAATATAAATCCAGAACATAAGGCCAGATATAATTGTATGTGGCCTTATATTTTGCAAGTGTAAAAAATAAGTCCACATACATTTGCTTCTGGACTTATATTTGTTTAGTGTAAATATAAGTCCAGGAACATTTATATGTGGACTTATATTTACACAGTGTAATTTAATTCCAGAAAATCTAAAATCTCTGGACTTATTTTATTTTTTTGCAATTGAAAATTTTCTTGGATTTTTCAATGAAGATTTTTTTTTTTTGATCTACCTAAATGAAAAAAAAAAATGAAATTTTTGTAAAATGATAATAATAATAATATAAATCCTTTATTTAACAATACGAAAAGAAATATGGCGGAACAAAATGATTTTAAACTTTGATGTTAACCTACTCGGTTTTAAGTCAAATATGATAATGATGAAAAAAATTATAAAGTAATAACATGATATTACATGATATATTACAAAAAAAGACCAAGTGACTCGAATTATATATAAAAAAAACTTATATCTAATAAGAAAAGTACAAAAAAAAAAAAACCAATATGCCTAAAGTGGCTTCGGTAACTTGTGTTTAATGTAAAATGATAGTCGAAAAATAATTTTTGAAACTTTAATAGAAAATTTCGTTCTTCTATCATGTTATATAAAATTATATTCATCACGAAATTTAAAATTTTGAAATTTTCAGTTTTTTCCGTGGCTTATAAAACCAACTTCCAGTAAAGCTAGGACAATAATATTTTCATAGTAAATACCAGCATAAAAGACCTTAAATACACTTTTTATTTCAAATCTAAAGCTTATTCCTGCAAAAAGCTATAAAAATTTGAAAATATTATTTTAACAGATTAAACAAATCAGCTTGGCTATCAAGCTTCAATACTAAGACATGAATAAAAATAATAATAATAATATTTAAACCGTCGCATTTTTTTAGAACGCACCAATAGAAAACTTTCCCAAGTTTCTTAGTTTTTCGCATTTTTCATTTTCCTTTTAAAATTTTAATAAATCTGAAACTTGAGATTGTTTACCTTTTTACTTGCTTCTTAATTTTTTTTTTGGATTTTCAAGGAATTACATCCTAACAAATTCCTTTAAAATGAACTCATTCATAAAAATAATTAAACAAACATAACAGGTAGAAAATAAACAATCTCACTTTCGGAATTTTCAAATTTTCAAAAAACAGCAAGAACCTTAATTTTATAAATTTGAACTAAAATAAAAAATGATCATTTTCAAAGATTTATTTTAAAAAATATTGAAAATTTTTACTTTATAAATCAATTTTTTGTGTACCTTAATGGTCACTAAAATGGCAGTAACTCAGCCACAATTTAATAGATTGAAAAAATCTTTGCAGATTAGAATTGAAAATAGTAAAAGTTAATTTTTCATCTACCTGCTCAATACAATACCAAAAACGAATTTGGTGTCAAAAAGTGTCACAAAAAATACTATAAAAATGATGCCATGCTGATCAGGTGTTGAAAGAAACTAAATTGTTGTAGCAAAAGTGTCTTTAAACATACCAAATTATAGCTCAAAATTCAAATTTTATCTTAAAAAAGCCATTTCAGTCTAAATTTGGTAAGAGAAATTTAAAAAATACAGAACGAAAAATAAAAAATAAGGAAAATTTTCATTTGCAAAAAAATAAAATAAGTCCAGAGATTTTAGATTTTCTGGAATTAAATTACACTGTTTAAATATAAGTCCACATATAAATGTTCCTGGACTTATATTTACACTAAACAAATATAAGTCCAGAAGCAAATGTATGTGGACTTATTTTTTACACTTGCAAAATATAAGGCCACATACAATTATATCTGGCCTTATGTTCTGGATTTATATTTTGTTTGAGTATAAATTTTGTATCTGGCCTTATATTTTCTGGCATTATAACCCAGCATCTGCAAAGATAATTAAGGTAAAGAAAAACTATATTTTGAGAAAATAAGCAATTATTAGCAGTTAAAAGCAGGAATAGAAGTGTTTAATTTAATCAAGATAAAATTTAATTTCTTTTAACTGTATTAGTGTGTCATTGTATTTGTAATTTTCCTAGAATTCAGTATTGAAGTTTTAGTTGAATTACATGATTCTAGTAATTTAAAATGAAAGAATGCTTAAAGTTAAAGCATAATAATTAAGAATTTCGTAACATAACTCCTTAAAATTAATAAAATTTTGTATTTTGATTCAAAAATTTTTACTTGTGTGTGTAAATTTTTCGAACACGCAAGTAATTCAAATTCAAAACTTTGAACTAAATAACAAAAGTTTTTGCTCTTCAGAGTTGTTAGAAAAAATCTATTTAAACCCAAACTGACCATACCCAGGCATACAAATCTCCATACTCAAAAAATCCTGCACAGCAAAAAAAAAAAACACATCAAGACCAAAAGGGCCACTCGATTGAAGGATGATAAATTGATTCGTGAATTGTTGTTACTGCACAATGAAGAAATAGCACTAAATCATCAGACGAGGGGTTGATGAGATTATTATGTCACAATATTTCTTCATTTCATTGTAACAAAAAGGCAAAAAAAAAGATTTATGCGGAATTGATGATGAAGAATGTGCTTCGATTCATTTGCTTGCTCAAGCTTTTTTAAGGTTTTGTTTTTAAGAGAATGTTAAGAATTTCTTTGGTGAAAGTAAATCGCTTTCATTACTTGTAAATAGATTAAGTCGGAAAGATTAAGCATTAGAAAGAGAAATTCTTCGAGTTTATTTTATTTTTTGCTGATTAATCTCAATTTTTCAAAGAAAAAACATTTTTAAAACAAATCTTCGCCATTTAAAATTCCAAGAAAGAGATTTCAAGTAACATTTTGAATGACATGTCCGATATATATATATATATATATATATATATATATATATATACTAAACCAACAAATTAATCTTACATTATTACAATATCACAATTACTTATAATTATTATTCTATTTAGGTCGCCAACACGTGCCGTAATAATGAAAAATTTACATCCTTCTCTTGCTAGTCTATATTTCCCTTCCCATTAAATTATTATTATTATTTTAAGCGTAACTTTATTTAAAAAATTGAGAGTGAAAATATGTCGGTGGAGTTGGCGGTTTGTCAGTTTATTTGTTTGGCTGTTTGAACTTTCAATGGGAAGGTATTATTATGAGGGGATTCCTGGTACTGATTCTGATTATTGATTAATTAATTTTTGTTTAAAAATTCAAAGATTAAGTTTTAATTCTGACAGCTTCCTGTTTCTACAAGCTAAAGTATCATTAAGCTAATCTTAATAAAATACATTGAATGATTCTGTTCAAAAGGATTTAATTTATCCTTATAACTAACCATCATCAAAATTACATCAGAAACTCTCAAATTTTCTTACTTAAATGCTTAAAAAAAATCTTTAAAAACTCAAAAACTTTTTGCGCCTCCTTTACCTCATTACTCAACATTACACTAATATTTCTTCTTTTTCATGTCTAGCTACCATTCATTCACTTACTCATTCATTCATTCATTCATTCCTTCATTTCAATTATAAAATGGCCTTCACCGAATCAAATCAGCACAAAATGATTAATTGATATTTTACATTACATTTAAATAAATGTTGTTATAATAATCTATGCCTTACTAATTCTTGATTTGAGTGGCAGTAAGCAAGCTTTACATAAGGAGCACATGGAAAATGACTTAAAAACTTAATGGATTAAAGATGCAGAAAAAAATGAAGAATTACTTGCCAAGATTAACAGAAAAAAAGTGTATTTAAGATTCACGGAAGTGCTGGAGATAATTGAAGATGCAATTGATGAAGACGAAGAAAGAGGAGGTAAAAGTGTGAAGAAGGCTGTGATTATTTATTATCATTGTAAATGATTCAGCAGTTCGTTAAGGAACGTTTGATGGGATCATATAACGTTGATTATCTCTTTTGTAATTATGGATGAAGAAGATTGTGTTCGAGACTGGTTTTTGGTGTGACTTTTGGAGAGAGTTGGTGGATTTTAATATTTTTAAATATTCTAAGGTTAATAATAATAATGCTTCTTTTTTATTCATTGATTTTCTAAGGTTAAATGCTGCTAAATATTAGGAAAAAATTAAAATTGTTTAATAATATTTAGGATCATCATCAAATAATCTATCAAAAAATCTAGGATTTTCAAAACTCTACCCTACATTGTGCAGAAATAATGGCTCTACAAAAAAATACTGAAAATTATTCACTACCAAAAAATTCCTGAATAAAATTTCACAAACATCTGGAAAATTTTACAATTTATACTACTCAGCTACTTTATATTCATCACCATGTTAATCTTATTTCATCACGGAATAAAAATTGTCAAACAAAACTTTTTTAATATTTCACAGTTAATTCAAATTGAAATGAAATTGGAGAATCTGCGCAACAAAAATATCTCCGATCAACAAGACATAAAAATTATTTTAATTTAATTTTTTCCTATTTCTCACCCGTTAAGTTATTAAATTACAATAAATGGGCATAATTTAATAGCACTCAACACGAAATAAAGATTAAATTTGAAATTATTAACTAGTCGGTCGTCTAAACACTGTCACATGAAAATGGAGCTTATCTGATAAAAGTCAAAAGATTTACGTTTAAAACATTTTTTTTTCTTCTGATTTACAAAAAGAAAAAAATGTCTTTTTTTTCGTAATTCACTTTCAATTAGTCTCACTCTATCTCTTTTTGCGATTTGACGTGAAATTATCTACTGCATTAGGTGCAAAAAAAATATAATATTTTATTACATGGCATGCATAGGTAATGTGTTTTTCATGACAGTGGCGTTCGAATAGTGACAGCTAACCGCTCACACAGTGTTTATGGAGATTAAGGTATGTTGTGACGGAGATAGTAGGTTTCAACTAGTTTTGATATTAATGTGAATTTAGGAAGTAATGGTGGTGTATTTTGTGTCATTTTGTACGACTTTAGGATATTTTGGTGACTTTTTTTTACACATACTATTATGATTAAGCGGGTTACAGGAAGTTACACTGATATTCATATTCTCATTTTAGGTAGCATTTAGTTATTAAATATAAGACTTTTTAAGAAATACCGACATATGTGAGGACCAAATAACTCCCAAATGTACCAATTTAAAGGTCTACATTTCAAGGAATGTAGGAATTGAACTTAAGGAAGCAGTAAAAATTAAGTAAGTTTCTGTAAGGGGTCGTTCATAAATGACGTCCAATAAATGAGGTCGAAAATAAAAGAATTTCTTAGAATTTTATTGTTCTTTTTTGAAAATAACTGTTAATTTCGGACGACATTTATGAACGACTCTTAAATTCAACTAAATAAAATCTTACTAGAGAATCTAATTTTAATGCAAGTAATAATTCGTCATCATCTCTACAAAATTCTCTTGACCATCACTAAACACTCAATATACAATTTCTTATTCTATGAATCAGCTAATCCAAAAATTAATTCAATCTCACTCTTAATTCCTAATTCCAATTTGTCGTTTAAAATTACCATATTCATAAATTTTATATAAAAAAAAATAAGAAAAGAAGAAAATTTAATTTTTTCTTAAATATTCAAATGAAATTTTTATCCGTAGGAGACAGTGAGGCAACGACAATAATTCAGGTATTTTGAATATTGCTTTAATGAGGTATGGGAAAAGTGTGACAATCACTAACGCAAGGAAAAAAAATCTTTATTTAATGAATTCAGATGTGAATTTATTTATTTATAGCCACTATGCATGTAAGATGAAAAATTTATTAAATCATCATCGCTTCTTTTCAATTTAATAATAAAGTTTTTAAAAAAATCTCCATCTAGATTTCTCATTCAATTAATAAAGATTTTAATTTTGCTTCTTCTTCATCTGCTTTTTACTCAATGTTAATTAACATAAGACATGCTACAACAACAATTTGTCATCAATTTTTTTAAAATGATTTTTTTTTTCATAATTTTTTTTCTTGATCAAAGATGAGGAAAAATTAAAATATTTTAATAAATATAATAATAATAAAAATTTAAAGTGGCATTTCCGCTTCAGTTCTCAAAAGTCGCCTTGAACTGAATATCAGTCATTTGCGACGTGTGACTGATTCTCTTTTTCGCTCTCTTTTTATTCTGTCGTAAGTGAGATCGCTGTTTTTGCTGCTGCTGTGAAATTTCTAATTGTAAAGGGAGTTGCGAATTGCTGACATTTTGACTGACTTGTGTCACTTGTGAGAACTAGAGTTTGTTGACTTAATTTGTGGGAGATTCCAAATTATTTTTTGATAAACTGCAAGTTCATGGGCTTGCCATGAAGATCATCACGAAATCAAGTTTATTTTGTGGAATTGATAACAAAATTGTATTATTGTGATTCACTGGAGATTTATTTTTTTAACCTGACCTTAGCGATAATATAGAAATTCTTATCAAAGCTTTGTTTTAAATTATTGTGAAATTCATCTAGACTTGTGGTCTTTTTTGTGTTTTGATGATTATTAAAAAATTAAGTCAGAAGCGAGAATGTTATCACTTAAATTTAATTTAATTTTTTTTAAAGAAAAAATGAACAAAATTTTGAGAATTATTTTAAGCAATATTCTGTTGAATTTTTAGATTTTAAAAAGGATGATGTTAAGAACTCATCTTTTAATTTGCTCAAATCTAAGTAAAATCCGATAAAATTCTTCATTTTGATAAATCTTCAAAGTAGCATCAAAAAAGCGAAGATACAATGAGATTTTCTACTAAATTTCTTGAATAGGAATCGAACCATAGACATCAATTGAAACCTATACAAAATGATCAAAAATGCGCTTTAAACTCTTCTAACTTCCTCATTCATCATCCACTATCCCACAACTCACATTTTTTTCACATGGAAAATGAAATAAAAAAAAAAATTAAAAGTACAAAACTAAAAACAAAAATTTCGTCATCAGCGATCGTGCCGTTTAGATATGAAAATTCATTCATACATGATGCAGTCGAGTATAGAGCTCAGGAAAAAAAAAAATTTAGTTGCATATGAGGAAAGAGAGGCAAAATAAAAAAAAAAATCCATGCTGAGATTTCATGCCATAAAAATGCAATTAAAAAGTGACTGGAAATATTGCAAATTGCACACGCAAATTTCATCACGACGGAAACGCGATTTTAATTGAAAAATAAAAACATAAAAAATGGCAATTCATGATATTTGTTATTTTTTTGCATTTGAAATAAGTGTAAAAAAAAGTTTGTAGAGAGAGATTTTTGACTGATTACAATGGATTGGATTTGGCTTGTTAACTGCCAGCTACTTAATGCTGTTATTTAATCTGGTGTTTATTGAAATGTTCACACCATGAATATGCGATTGAGTGATGAGAGTGTATTGATTACGTGGATTTGAAGTGATGTCGCTTGTAGCTGGATTGGTAATTGATATTGGACATGGGATTGATGGGTATTATTTCTTGAGGATGTTGTAGCTCATAGATCAAAGTGGATTTGTAAAACTTTAATTCTTTGAATTAATTAAAATTCAATTAAATTTAATTGATTTGGTTTTAGGATTTTAAATCCGAAGAGATTGTGATAAAAACTCTTTCTGCAGCCCTAATCCTTCCAAATCTTTCTCAACTTTTATTTTTTAAACATTTCTTTCAAGTCGATATAACCAGTAGCAACCAAATTCCAATCAACACAGCTAGATATTTGAAATTAAGCAATTACCGTTGATTTTATGAATTTTTTCCAAGAATTCCATCATTTAATTAAAAATACCAGCAATTTCAAAATAAACTTTTTTCCCCTTTAAATTTAAGATAACAACCCGCCTATTGAATTCCATTGAAACCGTTAATTACAAATTAAATTTATCAATTTTTGTGTTGTCATTTCTGCTTCTTCTTTTTAATTCAAAATTAAAAAAGAATTAGAAAAGAAAACATTTTATTTCAACAATTAAGCTTCATTATGTTGTGTTTTTTTTTATAGTCAAGCAAATATTTTCTATCTAAAGCACAATGAACGATGATGATGACGACGAAGAAGAAATGAAAGAATTCCAGAAGAGAACGCGTTTTTCAACCCGAAAAAAATACACAACATTCAACATGCTGTCGTGCTAAATTATAATCCGAAAAAATACCCAAAAAAGTACAAATTAATTTTTAATTAGAAATAAATTTGTTCATCTTTTCTTCTACTTTACAGCCTGCGTCTTTGTTTGTTAATTATTTTCTATTCTTCTCATAAAAATGAAATATAAAGGAATTCTCTCTTTCTTTTTCTGATATGAAACTTTTTTTTATTTTATTTATTTTCATCACTTTTTTCCATTCTTTCCACTTTTTTTTGTTATCTTCTTTTTATTTTTTTTTTTACTTTTCAAAAATATATTTATTTTTAATTATTTTTCTTTCCTTCATTTTCCTTTAATTTCTTCTTTATTTAGTAGATTTTTTTTTTGCTTTGCTTCTTTTATTTTCTTCTCACTCAAATACAGACAGCATGCACAGAACATAATATAGTTCCCAGTTCTGTTTATTGAATCAAGATTAGGAGAAATATCGACTTAATTTTTTTTCTTGCTTCTTATTTGGATTTTTATTCTTCGTTTGGATAATGAAGGGGGTTTGTTGCTCAATTAAAGTGAGAAGAAGGAAGCATATTTTCAAAATTCTCTAAATTTTTTCAATCATATTCACACCAAATTTTCAATTTGGGTGAATATATTGCTTTTGAGTAAAACTGAAAACCACATTTTCTAACTTGCTGCTTCAGGATTACAATTTTATCCCATACTGTCTATGGTGGAAAGTCTGTGCCTGAAAATACCAATCTAGCAGTGAAAACCGCATCTCATTTGGTGCCTCCAGTCAAGAGAAATCGCAAAAAAACGCATTCTGTCATTTAGCAAGTTAGCAAGTTAGCAAGTTAGCAAGTTAGCAAGTTAGTTTCCGCGATAACTCAATTTTAACGAAACGTTAAGACTTCGGGTTTTTTGCATTTGATTAATATTGGCCCAAGGAAAACCGGTATAGTTTTTGGAGTCATGAGCTGCTTCCTGTGAGGCACAATGGACGAAAATGTGCCATTTTTGACCAAAATATGCAAAAAAATTTACATTTTCTTTAATATCTCAGACATAACTTAACCAAATGATTTGAAATTTTCGGTGTTAGATTAAGCATTATTTAAGGTATAATTCACACTATAATGACAAAAAAATTTTCATGCGCAGTGTAACAAAAAAGTTGAAAAACCGAAAAATTTTTCGTCGGCGCAGGCTGTACTTTAGTTATAGTGCTAAATGCGCGTTGAACAGATGTAGGGTTTTAAAACGATTAATTATGATGTAATCTATAATCAGTAGATAAAGTTTAATTAATTCTAATTGAAATCAAAAGAAGTTCTACTGGTGGTGTGAATATACCCATGAAGCGTGATCCGCTTCATTACTAGTTTTTATGCTCAAAAAAACTTTAAAATTTCAACAAAAAAAAATTAACAATTTTTTTCAAATTAAATTTTTTGATTGAAAATTTAATTCATAAAATTCAAAATTGAATTAAAATAAAATTTATCTTTAAAATTTTAAGGATTTAAAACTTTTACAATAAAAAAAAAAATGTTCAAAGTCCTCGTGTTGTTAATCGAGGGACTTAAGCGCATTTTTGTCGCAGCGATCAGAAATCGATTAAATAGAAATTGCTTTAAATTACAAAATCCCTTAATTCTTCTTTTATCATCAAAAAACTCTGCAAGAAAATACAATTTTTATAGCAAAAAACTGTATAATAATAACAGAATCCATTAAATTCCGTCTTTCTAGCATGCTCTATGCATGAAAAGTCTGTTTTCTTGATGATAAATACAAAACCTTTCAAAAAGAAAGAAAAAAATTTGACCAAAAATAACGGTCAAAAAATTTTTAAATTCCAACGGTCAAAAAAAATTCAAATTTTTGTCGAGGGGTTTTCAACAATTTTTTTCCTTATTTAATGTTAAATCGTTGATTACAGGAATTGTAGATTGTTTAACGATTTTTTAATAAGCGATACCGGAATAACTCGATAGTAGAAAGATAATTCGGGTGTGTTGCATAGAGCGGACCACTATTCTGCAGAATTCTGCAGAATTCTGAACAATAATTCTGATGGAAATTCTGCAGAATTCTTTCCAGAATTCAACAGAATTCTGCAGAATTTTGTTTCTTAATTATGCTATTCTCATTTAGGTAAAATATTTTGAAATGAGTCTGTTGCATAGGCCGAGCAGAATAATTCTATAGAATTTTTTAACAGAATTTTAAATTCGATTCTGCAGAATTTTTAACAGAATTCTGCAGAATTTTTAACAGAATTCTGCAGAATTTTACAGAATTCTCCAGAATTTATTCTGGTTTCAAAAAATATATGTCTCGCAATTTAAATGCAACATGTTTTTTGTTACAAGAATTATTCTGCAGAATTCTGAAATTAAATTCTGGAGAATTCTGAAGATTTATACTTAAAAAGTTTTTTTTTAATTTTTAATTTTTAAAAATATTAGGTAAATGAAAACGTTTTGTGAATATTTTGTTTTTCAAACTCAGCAATCAGTTTTTAAGCATTTTGTTTTAGTAGAAATTTTAAAAAAATAAAAGTTTAGCTTGAAATTTCTACTTTCAATTCAAATTATAAATCTCTTTGGATTTTAGGGGTGTATTATATATTACTAATTTTTATAATTTAGCTTTTCTTTACATCGGATAGAATTATGGTGATCAAACAAATATTATCATTATTATCAAAACAATGACCAATGAAATTTTCCGCAATTGAGTACCGATTCTATAAGATGATTAAATTCAATTGATGAATTTAATTTTTAAAAAAATGTCACATCTTACGAAAAATTATTTAAGCGTCCATCTAACATGAATTTTAAATTCATAATTTGATTGATTTAAAAGATTATGAATGCTTCTATCTTGTAACAAAAAACATGTTGCATTTAAGTTACGAAACATATATTTTTTGAAACCAGAATAAATTCTGGAGAATTCTGTTACTGCAGAATCGAATTTAAAATTCTATTAAAAAATTCTGCAGAATTATTCTGCTCGGCCTATGCAACAGACTCATTTCAAAATATTTTACCTAAATGAGAATAGCATAATTAAGAAACAGAATTCTGCAGAATTCTGTTGAATTCTGGAAAGAATTCTGCAGAATTTTACATCAGAATTATTGTTCAGAATTCTGCAGAATTCTGCAGAATAGTGGTCCGCTCTATGCAACAGAAGCAGATAATTCATCATAACAGAACTCTTAACTATGTCTGGTTTCTGAGATCTCAGAGCTCATCCAGCCTTGAACCAGCCAGCCGAACAAAGTGAAACTATAAGCGTCATTTTTTGCAAAAATGCGCTAAAAAACATAAATTCCATCCACTTAACCAGCACACCCCCTGCGTTTTTCAATCGGCATAAAATTTATGGTTTTTAATTCTGTCAACTTTAAATCTTTTTTAAATAACAACATTTGCACTCGTACCACGAAATGATTGAAAAGAAATTTACGATCAAGTATGGATGTGACGCGTTGATGAGTTCATTGCTGTACGATTCTTTAATTCATTATTCTACAGTTCCCTTAAACGAGGTTGAATTGTTAGCAACAAAGAGATCTCCTGCTTTAAATATTTTGTGGTCACAGTGTCAAGATGATGATGAAGTAGTATGAAAGAAATTGAAGACCTTTTTACTGCTGATTTGAATTCAATGGATGCAAAGTTGAGATATTATAATTTGCTGCAGGCATTATTGATGGATTTGCATTATAAATGGAAAGAAAAGAGATTTTTTTTCTATATTTAGATTGATGGTACTTGAAGGTTATTTGTGGTTTCTTAGCTTGTTAAATGCATTTAAGTGACAGTTTTAAGTCATCGACGTCTGTCATTTTAGCTTAAATAAATGTTATTTTTAGAAAACAATTGTTTAATTAATTTCTGGTTTTATGTCGATTTTGTGTACTCAAGTGAAATGAAATATTGATGGAAATAGTTGGGAAATAGTAAATAATTAGTTGATGAAATTCTGTTTAAGTATTTTAAAAGGCAGAAAGAAGATTATTCAAATTTGGAATTAATATTTTTAACTGGATCAAGTTCAAACTTTTATATTTAATTTGTGATTTAGAACCAAAATTTAGTTAATTTCAATTATATTCAATCCAGTCATCATTCGAACTATTCTAAGAACCTCAAAAACCGTTTGATCGTCAATTTTTTCGAATTTATGTTTGGCTCAAGTATCAATTTTAAATTTAATTCAATTCCCGATCATTTTTGCATAATCAATAAAGTTATTGATTTAAACAACAAAAATCTTTCAAACATCAAATGAACCCCTCTCCTTAGCTCAAAATATAGTCCAATTAATTTTTCATCGGACATCGCCAAACTAGGCTTTCTCGAAATCCCGATCCCGATTGATTTTCGGGATCGGGATCGGGATTCCCCGGGATTTCCCGGGAAATCCCGAAAGATATTTTTGAAAAATTTATGTGGATTTTATATTCAATTTTAATATTTAAACGAAGGTAATTGATTTTTAAAAGTTTTTATCTTTTTGGACAACATATTCCCTAACAGACAAAGAGCATGCTCTTGTCTAGAGAGCATGGTCGAGAGAACGGTTTTTTAATCAACTCCCAAGATCCCGCTATTGAGCGGGCTCTTTAGCGTACTCAAACCAAACTCTTATAAAGCAATACTTGTATGCAAGTTTTTTTAACGTACTCTTTTTCATACTCTTAAGAGTATGCTCAAGAGAGTACGCAAAAAACATGCTCTACAATGAACTCTTAAGAGCACGCTAAATTTTTGCTTGTTTTATACTTCACAAGCGTTTGCAGAAATTACTATTACAAGAGCTAAAATTTTCTGCATGGAAAGTTTAAATTTGTTTTTTGTTGAATTGAATATATCAATTTCGAAAGGCAATAGGACAGCAAAGAGATGATAGGAATTTCATTAAAACACCCTCGGTTTAAAGTTCAAATCTTCAAAATCTCACATAAACAAGAAAATATAAATTTCTTAAGAGCGTGCTCAAGAGTATGCTCTTCTGAGCATGAATTTTTTTTTAATTTTTGTAAAAATAAACTGTGCTCAGTAGAGCTTACTCTAAGCATGCTCTCAAGATTCACTTGCATGAAAAACTTGCAAGCAAAAAAAAGCGAGCTCTTGAGATGTTCTTTCTGAGGTACCGTAGAGGTCCTTTTGATTATATGAAAGAGTACGCTAATTGAGTGAGCTCTTTTAAAAAAAATAAAACTTAGAAAGCATGCTCTGAGCACACTCTTTGTCTGTTAGGGATTTTTGATACAATTTTGTTGCAATTGGTCATTAATGGTTCAATAAACTACAAAATTAAAAATCTAGTAAAATTATTTCTAGAGTTTCATTTTAATGTATGTTTTAGAAAGTATCATTAATTTATAGAATTGTTTTTAAATTATTATATAAAGTCCTTAAAATAATATTTTTTAAACTAAGGTTTAATTTTAAAGTTAATACTTTTTTCTAAGTATCAAAAATATTTTTTTTTTTAAAAAAAATATAGATTTTTACGAATTTTGGTTGATTTTTCGAAATTTTTCAAAATTTTAACAAAATGAAGTATCAAATGACACTAAATTTTAATAAAATTTAAAGTGAATGTTTCTTAAAATACTCAGTTTAAAAAAAATGTAAATTTTTTTTTGAAAAAAAAAGTCAAAAAAAAAAAAATATTTTACTATGCAAATGGTTAAAATCGGGATTTTCAATCCCGATCCCGAAATTTTTCGGGATCCCGGGATTTTTCGGGATCGGGATTTTCCGGGATTTCCCGATCCCGATCCCGATAGCGAGAAAGCCTACGCCAAACAATAAAAAGTAATTTAATTTTTTTTGAGTAATTTAAGGTCAATTAAGATCAAAAGAGCTATTGATATTTTCATACAAAAAATTCAAAAAAAAAATCATGTCTACAATAAGTCACATCAAACATGCATCTAGTAACAAAATAATACAAAGTTGACCACAACAATGTTAGCAAGAGAGTAGAGCAAAATAAAAATAAAAAAAAAAAACAATTTTTGAGTGAGCGTAAAACTCCGTTAGAACAGAAGAGTTCACTTCAAATCGATAGACATGTCGATGATGATGTTGTTGTACTGAGTGGAAATGTATGTAAAATTTATACTTTTTTTATCTTATAGAACTACACACACCTTGTACATGTACTGATTAAACATGTTTACATCCATCTCGTTATAGCTTGCATCCATAATTTAGTGAGTATTGTATGCTGCAGTACCAAGCTCCAAAAAGGCTTATTTTTTTTCGTTGTTTATTTATCTGCTGGTGTTGCTGTTGTTGTTGTTACTGCAGCCAGCAAAAAAACAGTGATGTATGATAATCTCACGACTCTCGTGCATTTGCCGATAAGATATTGTAAAGAATGGACGTCGAACGGGCTGTATTTATTATTTTATAATTAAGGTGTATCTCGGCAGATTAAACATAAATAAATTAATGCAATTAATTCAACACGCTTTTGTCAATTAGTCAAATCTCTCTTATCGTAACTTAATCCGTCCACACACAAAAAAAAAAAAAAAATCACAAATGTACTCACAAAAAAAAAACTTTCAACTGTTAATGATTAATTTAATTCCACTAATTGATCACATTGGATATTAATGTTTGTAAATTAATATTCATTTCTCTAATTTTTTATCTATTCTCGAGCTGACTCGATCAGCATAGTTAATTATGTTAATATTTCTTTTTCTCTATCTGCCATGTTGTCACCTATTTCATTTATTAAATATTATATTCCACTTTTTTCATTAAAGGAATTCAAATTAAACTAAAATGAGTTGAAAAATAATTTAATCAATTTGAGTGTAGCCACAGAAAATGTTTTTAGCGTAGTTTTTTAAGTGAAAAAAATCTGAACTGGTTGTTCATAATGTCTTAAGCCTTAAGGCATTGAAACTTTGAGAATATTTTAAATTTTTTTACAAAAATAGTTTTTTGATAAATTTAAATCAAGTTTTTAATGGAATTTTTATGATTTTTTTAAAGGGTTCGTACCAAGAACTATTAAATTATGACATAAGTTGACTAAGTTTGAGGTCGTTCACTTAATACGTTACGTAAAAACGACGTTTCAGACCCCCTCCCCCCCTCGTTACGTTTTTTATATAAAAAAAATTTCTTTTGTTTGATCTGTTACAAAATCTTAGACCCCTCTAAAAAGCGAACGTACTAAGTGAACCTCTATGTTGGTAAATTTCCAAGGGGTTGCATCATAATAAAATGGCTAACTTCGATGAAAATTTAACTGAATCCAAAAATTTTTGATTTTCAGAAAAATTTGTATGGACATTAAAAAAGTGTGCCATGAATAAAAATTAAATTTGATTTTTCAAAGTTTTTGAACAATATTTTTTGGAAACAAATTGAAAAAATTTCTTTCATTTAATAAAGATTCTTATGAATTAAAGTGATATTAAATCTTTGATTTGAAAATAAATTTTAATTTCAAAATTATTTTTCTTAAAAAAAATATTTCATTTCATCTGCTCAAAAATAATTTCCCTCGTAAAAATTACAAATCAACCCCAGTGCGCTATTCAAATAACTCATCATTCATTACTCACAATTTTCACTTGTTATACTTTTGCGATATATCGAAACCACGTCAACAATAACAGCGGCTAAATACTAGCACAGAATTTCTACAACTACACACAAACACATCTAAATTTAAAAAAAAAATATCATGCACATTAAGTGTATAGGATATAAGTAAAGTTATTAAAGTTTTACTGCTGCAATGCATTGCATGTACATTCAAAAGTTTTTTTTATTTTATTTTTTATTTTACATCGTTATCTAGTCGTGAATTTAGTTGAACATAGAAAGCTAGAAAGTATTTTTATCTGATATTTATTGCATGTACATTGCAATCAATTTTACTTATAGATTTAATACAAAATAACGAGAAAGAAATGAGAAATAATAACAACAAAAATCTAATTAGACATTCAATTAATTAACATTAATGAGCTCAAAATGCCGAAACGTACTCGTCGAAAGATATTATAATATGCAGAGTAAAGCTCGTTACGACAATTTGGACGAATATTTTTTTTTTTGCGAAGCGATACGTCCACATTAAGTCAACCATTTATACTGAATGTTTATGCTTCACATCGTGTCGTTCGTCGTCGTCGTTGTCGCAGAAAAAAAAAAACAAAAACTTTTCTTCACAAATGATGAAATTTTCTGTGAGTTTTTGAGAAGAGAGTCGTGATGTCGGTGTAAAAAAGGGGAACAGAAACAACATCAAGACTGCTGCTTTTTGTGTGTGTGTATAGAGAAAGTAAATTCTAGCGGATTTATGTGTAGTTGTGCAATGTTTTTATTTTTAAGTTCTCAAAAATGCATTTCTTTAGGGGGAATTTTTGAGAATTTTAGAAAAATTTTAAATCGAGGATTTTTCAATAAATTTATAAATTTAGGATTCTAACCTCGAATTTTTAAAATTTCATTAAAATCCTTAAAAATAAATCCTAATTTAAATCATACAGACAGAGAATCTTTTCAAACAAATCAAAATATTATTTAATGTTTTTCATTCTCACGACAGACAGAGAACAAGCAACAGCCACTTATACACACAAAAACTTCCCCGTTTTCTAATACAATTACAAAATTTGCGGCCATATTTTTTGTTATTCTCAATTTTTCCTCTCTCTCAAATCCCGCTGACTTTACTTCATCTCTCCTAAAAAAAACATGATTTTTTTTCTTAATTCTCACCAAAAAATTTTTTAAATCTAACTTGAAGAAATTTCTTGTTTCTTGTTGTTGGAATCTCTTTGGAAGAAATTTCAATTTTTTTTTGTGTACAAATGTATTAGTGCTTTTGGATGTACACAAAAAATAATGCTACACCTGGTTTCAAGTTTTTATTTTTCTTTTATTATTTTTCATGAGATAAATAAAAAGAATGTGGCATGAAAGAGGAATTGGAAGAAGAATATTAAGAGATGCATTTTCTGGCAACATCGCATTTATTATTGAATTGATCGTGCGTAATGCTATTTAATGAATTTTTTTTTTTTCGGGATGAAGAAGAAAAGAAATTAAAAATAATTGAAAAATAACATTAAAGGCACAAAACAACGAAGAGATTTAATAAAATTGATGATAACAAAAAAGTTCCCCTTGCGGTAGATTTATTGTGGAATTTGATGAAATTTATTGAAGGCATTTAAATTCCAATTGGAATTCTTTTTTTGTTTTAAAAAAATTTCAAGTTGATGTTGAAAATATTTTCTCTTCGTGAAGGAACAGAAAAAAAAATCGATAAAATTTTACAAAAGACTAAAATTCTCGAGGGATATGAGATTTTGGAATTTAGCCCGAGTAAGACATGAAATTTTGTCTTTCTCTAAGGTTATTTGAAATTTTAAGAACTTTTAGAAATTCGATTTGTATGAAATTTTTGAGTTATTTTAAAAAGAATTTTCAAAAACAATTTTAATCTAATTCAATCTATATTTCTTTAATTTTTAAATAAAAAAAGATTTAAAAATTTTTAGCGAATAAAACTACAAAAAAAATCACAATTTTTCAAAGCATAATTTTTAAGAATTATGTAGGATTAAAGTATCATGAATATTTATGATATTTATTAGAAAATTTGTTTTACTATGTTGTCGTTTTTACAAACGAGTTTACCCCTCTTTTGTTTTTGAGATTTAAGAAATAATCAATAACTAGAACAAATTTGAGTTGCTCAAGAGTAAGTCTTAAAATTGGTTATTTTAATGTTAGTACAAAATTGAAAATTTTCAACAATCTTAAGTTTTTTATTGTTGTGGATAAAAATATTTTTTGATTTTTTTTTCTCATTTCAAGGCTTGAAAATTTTGAAAAAATTTCTTATTAAATTTTAAAAAATTAAAAATAATTTTAAAATCTTTTTTTTTTTGAGTTTTCAAATATTTTTCACAAAAACAATTCAAAAAATTCATCACCAAACCAGCAAAACCAGCAACTGCAATATTATTCCCAAAAAAATCAATACTCCAATTTTTACTGCCACTAAATCCCGATTTTGAAAACCAAAGTTCCATGACTTATCGTGTTTTTCATTTGATATTGCAGTTTATTGAGAATATGCCATAAAATTGGGAAGTAATAAAATAACTTAGAGCATTGAACTTACCTGTTAGCACTCAAAACTGTAACGAAAGAAGAAAATTTGTTAAGATTAATATTGATTTTTTTTTTGTACGAAACAAAAGTTTCAAAAGATTAATTGAATATTTGCAAATTACTAGAAATGTGTGAATTTTTGTGCAATTTTTGTTGATTAATTTGATGCAAAACTGTGAATAATTAAGGGTAAAAACTGGTAAAAACACAATTTCAAATTTAAATTGATTTAAATTAAATTTTTTAACAATCGACAACAAAAAATTAATTTTGAAAATTTTTCAATGATTTCTTTGATTATATTTTATTTATTAAAAAAATTACTTCAATTCACATGAACCATCATATTTTCCATCAATTAATTCTCTATCAAGCAATACATTTCAATCCAAAATTCATTTACAATTTTGTCTTATCTTAATGAATTCGAATGAGTTTCTTATCTATATTAAATTTTAAATTAATTGTTCGAAATTAATCCATTATAAAAAATATTTAATGTGAATTATTTCCTCGACTTTTTCAATCTTCATTCAGACCAGAAAAAAATTCTTCAATTTCTTGTAAGAAACATTAAAAAAATTTAATCTCAATTTTATTATAATGGGAAATTTTTCGTCGTCATTTTATGACTTTAACATGACAAACATGAAGTCAAACATATAAAAAAATGCCATAACCCTGAAAAAGCAAGCTTAATTGAATAAATTGTATGGGATTTTTTTTTGTTCACTCTCTCTGTGTGTCGTCTCCTCCCTCCTCCACTGTCAATACTGTACTGCTTTAATATTTTTGTTTGCTATCGAAATATGTGAACATGAACGTTGTCATCAACTTTTATTTTCATTTCATTCTTTTTTTTTTGTTTTAACTTTTTTTATATATAAATTTCTTTTAATTGCAATTCATTCACTTTCTATCTCTTTTTTTTTCCTCTCAATTTTTTTTATCATCTATAAGCCATATATTTATACATTTGTGTGCTGCCAGAATGAGTGAATGCCATCCCAGCAATAAATTGAATTAATGTTTGATTGATTTAATTAAATTTTTTAATCGACTTGAATTAAATGATTTTTTTTAAAAATATATTTTTTTATGAGCTGGAATTTTTAGCATGGGTCAATGGGCTGTCGATTCAGTTTGTCTGTTAACTAATCAATAGCTTTTTGAAGTTTTAGGTTAGGTTTGTTATAATTTGTGTCAAAAAAAGTCTGATATACTGGTTCAAATAACGTTTTAAATAAAAAAATTAGAAATTGTTTTTTTTTCTGAAACTGAAATTAAAAAAATTAGAAACTGATTTTTTCAATTCCAAATTTTTTAACAAAAATTTTTAAATTTTAAACCTAGAATTTTTTAGAAACCCAAAAAATGCGCCTTATTCTTCCCATCAATCCACAAAACATTTCCCAACTCTAATTTTTTTTTATTGTTTCTTCATTCAACTCCATTATTTCAACAATCATTCGAGTCATTTAAAAATGATGACGGTATTGGAAGTACACAAAGAAAGAAAGACGAATGAGATTGAAGGAAATGAAAATTTTTCTGACATTCTGAGCAAATTTATTGAATTTTTCGCTTTATGTCATTGAAATCAAAAATGATTGTGGATACAAAAATAAATTGTAAAGAAGAATTTTTAATAAACTTTTGTATCTGATTTCATCATGCTTGATTTATTGCTAAATTCTTTGTGTACACATCGATACATGTAAGTCATCTATGTCTTGCATATTCATATCTCACACGATGATAAGAATATCGAAAGGATTCCATTTCAAATTGAGATAAAAATCAATTTTCTTACAAATATTATGTCGCGTTTTATATTTCACATCAATTTATGTCGATATGCATTCAAGGATGATGCTGTGCAATAGAGCAAATGTCAAAGTTTGATTGTTGTTTGATGGAGTTTTGTTGGATAAGGAAGTTTTAATCAACGAGTTGCTTTGAAAAGCATTAAAAATTCTAAATGGAATTTCTAAGTGTTGGCAATTTTAAGTTTTATATCAGGAAGTTTGAGATTGGAGTTGCTTGAAAAATTAAATTAATTTTGATGGCTTTTATTTTGTTTTACTTGGAACGTAAAAGTTATGGTTAAGAAGTACCACTGATGTTACTTAAAAGCTTATTCTTTAAAAATTCCAAATCCTCAAAATTTACTTTTAATCAATGAAAGCTAACAAAATGATCCTCAAAAACTCATCAGCACTAAAATCTAACTCAACAGCTTAAGAATTTTAATTTTACAAAAAAAATATGCGTGATCTGTCTTTATTAGCAATTCCATCTGTTAAAGTTAAAAGGTCAAATTTAAGACAGCCAAAAAATTCTTTTACAGTCTGCCATGAGAAAATAGCTTAAAGAAGATTCATTTACGATAATCTGTGTGTCTTTAATCGTTTTTGAAAGCAACAGCTACAGTAGAAGGAAATTAATCCCAATTCAAATGAATAAAAAATCCCATGGCATAAGCCTAAAAAAAAAGCATTTATTCGTATAAACAACATTAATTTAGTCTCGTATTCACAGAAGTAAAAGAAACTTAATCATCATCAATTTTCACTAATTGCATCAACTAAAAATTCCATTCAAGTTGCTTCATCATCAAACTCCCGAAACTTAATGAATTAGTCCAAATTAATTATATTTCAAAGGACAAATTACGTGACATAATTATCTAGATGTAACTATGAAGAAAGATGAGGTATAGGTATAGAAATTAAATAAACTGTTGATTTTATTTTCAAGGTATAGGTATATATGTGCTCGGCCCGTTGTGTCTCCATGTCTCTATTTGCGGACATTTCAAAGATGAAGTTCAAATAAAAAGAGGCAGAAAGAAATGTTAATAATGAAGGGCATTGGAATCGATAATTGAGATTTACTGTTACTTGCAATCAATACAGTCATATTTTGCTATGAGATGATGATGATGATGTGACAGATGGGATATATGGATATTGCAGACTGTTCTCATTTTAAAGTCAATTGAAAGCTATTTTATGAGAGATTTATTTTTTTAAAAATAAATAATGGAACTTGTGGAATCACAATTTATTAGAACAGTGTTTCTCAAAATGGGTCAGATGACACCCATAGGACAGAGGTTGTCAAACTTTCTACCTCGCGACACCCTTGAAGGTGAATTTCAAATTATATTTTAATTACATTTACTCGTTCCCTTGTCAAACATTTTTCGTGTACCTAGAGTAATAGTTTGAGAAACACTGTCCTAGAGATTCACATCGAAACCTCGGGGACTAAATGTTACACTAGATTCTATTTAATTTTTAAGATTTTTAAAAGAAGTTCGTTACAACTTCAACGGGATATCGAGGGTCAAAAATGTACCTCAATAACCAAAATTTTTAAAAACTAGTTTAAATTAAGCTTAGAGCTAACTTTATAAAGAAAGAGTAACTAAAAGTTAGCTAAAAACTAGCTTTCAACAATTTTTGAAATTTTGACGTTAATGGGGGTAAGAATCACTGCATTAAAGATTAACTTCTCTTAAAGTCATGTAAAAAAATTCCACCAATTCCTCATAAAAGTTTCCAAGTTTCCCTTAATTTCATTTTTTTCTCCTTTGATCTTCTTCTCCATTCAATTTTCCAATTCCGTAAAAAACAAGGAAGCATAACGTAAGTAAAATGGGAAAAAGACCTTACAAAATGATGATTATCCATTTTCCTTACATCGTCATCTTTTATAAAGAAATCAACTCTTTCCATTAGCTATAAACACATTGCTTCCTCATTTAGTTATACATAAAATATATAGTTCATATCTACACACATTCATTCGTACAATTTAATTTTTTTTCGAGAGGCAATTGGTTGTCGGAGAGAATGAGAAAAAGAGTTTCAATCAGGAACGCAGAAGAAAAGCAATTCAATTGTAAAAAAATTCTTTTTTTCCTTTTTTTTCTCCTAAAAAAGTCGTCGACTGTGGATCGTAAAAAAATATGAAGAAGCAAAAAAAAAAAGTTTTTCCTTCTCATCTGGTGGAATGTTGACTCTTTTTTATTCTTGCTCTTCTTGATTAAAAAAATGGTTGTCTCGGTGAAAGGAAGAGATGGAAAATGAGGAAGAGAAGTTGAATTAAATTATGATGATTAAATTTTTTTTACTTCTTCTTTTTCTCATTTTTCTTGTATTATTTCTTCTTATCAGAAACTGATGAGTTGAAAGATAAGAAAGGATGGAAAATGAAAAATAAATAAAATTATGTTTTGAAAGATAAGAAGTAAGAAAAATTTTTATTTCTTTCATTTCATTCCTCTCTTATCAGCCTGTTATTTGATTAACTTTTGTGAATTTTTTTTTGGATTGTATGTTTGTAGCATATGATTGAATTAAGGTATTGTTGAGGCTTCTGAAGAATTTCAAGATTGCTCTATGTTTATGATTCAAAGAGAGTTAAATCATGTGCAGTTCCATGGAAATTTTATTGTTAAGATTTTTAATTAAATTTTGAAGATTTACTTTAGTTTTAATTTATTTTTATATTCAAATTCTAATTTATAATATAATGTGACTGTAAAATTGACTGGAACTAGTAAGATGCTGAATTATTTTTTTTTCCAGAATTACGTTTATATTCGCCTCATAACTATGTAAGTTTACTTCCCATCAGGGGTGTATCCAGGGGGGTTTTTAACCCCCTTCTTTTTTGGGAAATTTGTTCAATTTGCTAGGGTTTGTTCCACACAAAAAAAAATCAACCCCCCCCCCCTCGAAAATTTTCTGGCTACGCCCCTGTTTCCCATAATTGAATTTATTCCCCAAAGTTCCTAAAATGTCCATTTTTTTCATCCCTAAAAATCAGTTCTCTTAATCAAATTTCTTATTAACCACATTTGATCATTCAGCTCATCCTCAAAATTACTCAAAAGAAGGAAAACCACATCCAGTCCCATCAACCAAAATTAGACACAAAATTAGTCAGAAACAACTTTTTGCCACAGAAGTTGACACACAAAATACAGGAAAAACTTTGAGCAATCAAGAAAAAATTGAATATGATTAAAAAATTCCTTTTTCTTCTTCTATGTTTTACTCAACAACACAAAACTTTTCATGATTCATGTTTCCTCGAAAAAAAGAGAAAAGTTTCACCTCTTCATTCACATTTATACTAGTAGCAAGTGGCATAAAAGTCAAGTCATTTTCATTGAGCACATAAAAAAAGGTGAAGAAGTTCTTGATTTTCATTCCAAATTGGAAGATGAGATTTTTTTCCTTAAAGGGATTGTGGGCTTCCCAAAGCATCAGCAAACAAGAGAAATGGAAATTTTTCCTAACAACAATAAATAGAAAGACTAACAGCAGCATCAACATGACGAGAGACTTTTTTTTTCATCTCTCAACTGGGATTTATTTGTTGTTGTTGTTGGTTGAAGTGAGTGAGAGAGAGAGAAGGAAGAAAAAAAATTGTGTTTAATGAAGATGAACGGTTAATTTAGACGAAAATCAGCATAATTTATTCTACAACCGAAAAACTAATCAGCATACGAGATTATTTTGAGTTCATCAACGGAATGATTAATTCATGTCAGAGGGGATGAGAAGAAGAATTTTTTTTTGTACTCGTTGTGGATGAAAAACTTCTTCATTTGTGTATTGCTGTTGCTTATTTTACTTCTTTTTTAAGGGTGAAACTTGAATCTTGAGGAAAAAAAAATTAATCAGGAAATTTTATTTTTGTAGTCTTGCTTACTCGTTTAATAATCAACAAAAAGTGGAATTGCAAAATTGGATGTGGAAAAACTTAATCGAAAGTTTTTAAGTACTTAGGTAAATTAAAAGTATTGCATTTTTGAGGGTAAATTGAGTTAATTCTGAGGTTTTTTATTCATGCGAAATTGTGGATTAATGTGGGTCATTTTAATGAAATTTAATAAAACTTTGGAATCAAAATTTTTTGAATTTTAATTTTTCAGAACCTAATTTGTACAAAACTAAATTATTTTCCCCAAAAAATGCGCTCTGTGCTTCCACTTCAAACTTGTCTCACAAAATAATCTGATTAAAGTTCTCGGTCCCAGTTTAATTTTAAAAAAATATTTAAGGACAGCAAATTACGGCAAGAATGACAACATTAATGAAATGATCTCCCTTCCTCGCTCTAACGCGATTGATGAATTTTTCAAGACATCAAAATAAAAAAAAAGTTTACCAAAATAAATTTTTCATGAATTCAACGAACGAAATCATCTATCTATCCATTTAGATTCATTTGAGGATGAGAAAGGCAAAAAAAACCTTTAAAAATGAGGTTTAAAGAATTTGTGATGAGAAAAAAAAAATTCATGATTATTCTCAAGTCAAGGGTTATGTAGTGGTTAATGAGGCTTACAAAAAGGTTTATACTTTACATCTTTGAATAAAATATATTCTATTGCGTTATGTTAAAGAAGGATTTGGGCACATCATCACAGTCTATTGACTACAAAGCCGCAAGTTTATGGACCAATTTGATGAGCTTCTTGGTTTTTTGGAATTATATGGTTGGCATAATTTAAGAGTTTTATGATAAATTTTTTGTAGAGGAGAGAAAGGAGTTTGATTATCAAGAAATAAATGAAGTAGATTAAATTTTGCAATTTAAGATTGTAATTTGTCAAATTTCTCTGGAGTTTGAGATTTGAAGAATTTTTCAAGAATTTTTAATCAAAAAATTCCGAAGGTTCAAATCCTTAATATTAATTTCTTAATATGCAAAAATAGTTAATATCTTTTTTTTCAAAAAAATTTAATCTTTATTTCAATTAAGTTTGATTCCAATTTATTTTTCATCAAATTTAATTCCAAAACTTGTCTTTTTATCAAACTTTCTTAATAATTTTTCTTCTTCATTATTAAACAAATCTCATTTCATCAAAAAAGCAAAACTTTTTTTTTCATCATCACAACAAAGAGTTTTTCATCTCAAGAGATAATCTTAACCATCTACAAGAAGTCTCTCATCACATTAGCGAGAATCATCCCCAGTGAATTGTCCAATTCTAACAAACCATGATGTTGCCACCACCATTACCATCATCAGCATCGTCAGTAACAAATAAGAAAACTAAAGATGAAAAACTTTTCCACTAAATAAAAAAAACCAGCCATTGACAGAAATATGAGACAACAACGGCAACAACAAATAGCATTAAAGGAAAGAAATGGCAAGTACAACAGAGAGAAAAAAATAACATAAAGTTTGATTAAATTTTCTACACTCTTTCCACTCCATAAATTTTTATGCTGATAATGTAGTGGTTTTTGAAAAATGGCATTTTTTGGTGTTGTGCCTTGCTCCACAACAACCCCAAAACACATTCGCACACAGTAAGTCTTTCTTCCATTATTTTGTGTTTTTTTTTATTTTTATTCTGTGAATCACACTCACAAAATAATGTTGAATTGAATGAATTGTGTTATTGCTTTATGTACGTTAATTCGCAGCATGAGAGTTTTTTTTCTGTTGAGAATAGAAGAGAGAAAAATTTGTTCTTTTGAAATTTAAAGTGGTGTCGCGAGATAATTTTAATTTGGTTTTTTTTTGTGAAGTTTATTAGGCGCATTTAAAGGGAATTTTGTTTATTATTATTATTATTATTATTATTATTATTTTATTTATTTAGATTTAAAGATAGGAATAGAAATCAATTAAATAGTTTTTGTCAACATTTTGTCAAAAATTTATTTAAGATTTGAACCAAGTTTGCAAGGATGCAATAAAAATACAAATAAATTTTCTTAAAAAAATATATTGATAGAAAACTCAGGAGTTCGAATCCCATAATTGGGAAAGTCATAACTGGTATTGTGTCGATTGTTAATTTTTTTGTAAATTTATTGTGTTAACTCATTTTTTTTAAAAACTTAATAAAAAACATTTTATGCTTCTTGAAAAATTAATTTTCGTAATTTCCTTTTATCAATAAATTTTTATTCTTTCTTCACTTTTCCTCCTAAGTTTTTTTCCTTTTTTTGTTTTTGAAAATACCATCACAGGCAGTGAGAGAGTCAGAGATGAGTATGAGACATTGAAAAATACAGCAGGGAGACGAAAGAAGAAAGGAAGTTAAAATTAAATACCAAAAACTCACAACTACATGCACGACAGAGAATTTTTTGTAAAATTAATTTGATACGTGCCCTACATCGTCCTCGCAACATCTATTTTCTATTTAGTGCTGGCAATATTTTTGGAGGAAAACACACAACAAGAGAAATGGCGTGGGTGGATGAAAGAGCGCAATAACTAACTAAGCAATGTCTATGGTGTGAGGATGGAATGGAAATTAAATCCCTGCTCTAATTTTCCTATCTTTCACTGTATTTGTTAATGAAAAATCTATCGTATGATATTTTTTGGGGGGATAGCATAACAACATCGGCAGCAATAAATAAAAAAAAATTATATTTCGAGTCTAGCGAAATGGGCAATGACTGAATTAAGGATGGAAAAAGTGTGGAAGAAGAAGGAGCGGAAAGGTCATTTCCCTCGACTTTTTCTGCATCTCGCATGCTCTTATGTGTGTGTGTGTGTACAGCACTGCCACATACATGTGTACGTGCGTGACAAAAAAAAAATAAAATTTAAAGAAAATTTTCATGTCGCTGCACAATTCCGTTTTTATCATACAAATTTTCCAATTTATTGCCCACGAAATAAATTCTATGGTACATGATTTATGTCTTTATTGATTTCGACATCATTTTCTTTTTCTCAGTTTGTTGTGGTGTGTACATTCATAAAGCGAATCAATATTGCTGCATTCTTGGAAATTTTATTGTGCTGCTTTTGACAAAAAAAAAAGAAAAAAATGGCAAAATTTGGAATGACATTTTGTAGGTGTTTTTGGAAGTTTGAATGTAATTTTGGGGGTTTTGTGAGTTGAAAGGATTCTAGATGTATATGATTTTCTGGTGAATTCAATATGGGGTCATTAACTTATTACGTAACGCTAAAATTCGGGGTTTTTACCCCCCTCCTTCCGTAATATTTTTAACAAAACAATCACGTGTGAAAACAGTAAGCAGTAACAAACTCTCGGACCCCCTTCCCCTCAGAGCATTACGTAATAATAGAACGGTCCCTTTGATAGAAGTGAGCTTTTTAGAGTTAAATAATTATTTCCTAGGAATTTATTAATGAAGCTTTTAGTCGTTCAAGAAATTCACGACATGAATTTTCAAATGAAAGGAATTTCCAAGAATTTTGGGATATTACAATGCTATCGACGATTATAGTCTACAGCAGTGTTGACCAACCGGTGTGCCGCGGCACACTAGTGTGCCGATTTTTTTCTCCAAAAGTAACACGAGTCGTGCTCCGCGTGCGGTTTTGGTTATGACTTACTCACAAGGTGTGCCGTGGCACAAAAAAGATTGGCCATCACTGGTCTACAGTCATCATCGAATAACAAATCTGGGAACTTTTTCAATTCAAATTCAAAGCTTGAGGGTTGAGTCTTCAGTTCACAGGACCTTTTGGTAGGGTTGCTAACAATCTTGTTTAAGAAAGTTAAGTACATTCCATGACGATCCTTAAAAAAATTAAAACCAATTAAAAATTTTTGCGTTCTAAAATGTTCAAGTTAATCAACCCCCAACTTTAACAATGTTACCAAAAGATATAACAAAAAGTCTTAGTTTTTAGCCTCCAGCAATCCCCTCATTGTATCAATTAAAAAAAAGTATCCAAGGTGAGATTCCATTACCATTCAATAATTAATGTTACACGAAAAAAAAGTTTAAAATTTGATAATATAAAAAATAGAAGCTTGGTGTGAGGTCTATCAAGTTGTTGCTAGAGGGAGTTAAAAATTAATTAAAATAGGAAAATCAAGTAAATCAATACGTCCACGAGTAAATTGATATCTATAATAAAGCATTTCTTTTCACCATCTTCACCCCTCATTAATTGAAATTATTTTTATTCTCTTTAATTGTCCATGTACACACAAATTATGATTATGTATACATAAGTATATTTTTTTTTTGTAGACCCCTCATTTTATATTTTCCATCATCTGATGGCACGAAGAGATTTTTTCTTCTTCCTTATTTTTTTAGTATTGCTAATGGCGCTATTACGCTTATATATTTTTAATATCGTACATAAAACGGTTTTATGTAATAAACGCGATATATTTACATATCATACACATATACACACATACAAAAATAAATTGAAATAAAATTCAGAGAAGGAAAATTTTGTTATCTCTCAAAATTTTCCATACATATATAATGCTGTACAGACATACCAAAGGGGGGAGAAGCGCAAAAAAGGAAATGATGACGTGAATATAATGGTGGATGGAAAGAAAATTTTGTTACCAAGGCAAACTTCCTGCATTTTATGAACTGCATTTTGAACTTTTTTATTTTTGAGAATGCATGAGAGAAAGAGATTTTGAAGGGAGAGAATCCATGACAATTTTTGGATGATGAGGTAGATTTCGATCAGATGAGAATAATAACTTGAGGAGTCAACAGCAAGGCATTAACACTTCGAAATTTCGGGATTAATCCTGAAAAATCCCTAAAAAATCCCGAAAAATCCCTAATTTCCTACAAAAATCCCGAAATCCCGAAAAATCCTGAAAAATCCCGAAAAATCCTGAAAAATCCCGAAAAATCCTGAAAAATCCCGAAAAATCCTGAAAAATCCCTGGAAATCTCAAAACAATAAATTGATTTAAAATGGAAAGAAAATCTTTTTTCTCGTAACTTTTTCATAATTAAAAGCATGAAAATGTTAAAAAATGATATCTCGATGAGTTTCTTATCATAAATAAGATAAAACCGAAGAATTTGGCATATTCTAGTGATTTTTCATCCGAACAAAGAAAATTTATGCGTAAAATCGCTCTTTCGACGAATTTTCCTTCCCAACTAAGAAAATCGATACCAAAAATCACTTTTACGAGGAATTTTTCATCCCAACAAAGAAAATCAATGTGAAAAATCACTTTTTCGAAGAACTTTTTATCCCAACTAAGAAAATCGATGTGAAAAATCACTTTTTCGAAGAACTTTCCTTCCCGACTAAGAAAATCGACGCAAAAATTCACTTTTCCGAGTAATTTGTCATTCCAACTAAGAAAATCGATGCGAAAATTCGCTTTTCCGAAGAATTTTCCTTCCCGACTAAGAAAATCGACGCGAAAATTCGTTTTTCCGAGTAACTTTCCATCCCAATTAAGAAAATCGACGCGAAAATTCGCTTTTCCGAGGAATTTTTCATCCCAACTAAGAAAATCGACGCAAAAATTCGCTTTTCCGAAGAATTTTCCTTCCCGATTAAGAAAATCTATGCCAAAAATCACTTTTCTGAGGAAATTTTCATCCCAACTAAGAAAACCGATGTGAAAAATCACTTTTTCGAAGAACTTTTTATCCCAACTAAGAAAATCGATGTGAAAAATCACTTTTTCGAAGAACTTTCCTTCCCGACTAAGAAAATCGACGCAAAAATTCGCTTTTCCGAGTAATTTGTCATTCCAACTAAGAAAATCGATGCGAAAATTCGCTTTTCCGAAGAATTTTCCTTCCCGACTAAGAAAATCGACGCGAAAATTCGTTTTTCCGAGGAACTTTCCATCCCAATTAAGAAAATCGACGCGAAAATTCGCTTTTCCGAGGAATTTTTCATCCCAACTAAGAAAACCGATAACAAAAATCACTTTTTCGAAGAACTTTTTATCCCAACTAAGAAAATCGATGTGAAAAATCGATTTTCCGAGGAATTTTTCATCCCATCTAAGAAAACGGATACTAAAAATCTCTTTTCCGATGAATTTTTTATCCCATCTAAGAAAATAGATGTGAAAAATCACTTTTCTGAGGAAATTTTCATCCCAACTAAGAAAACCGATAACAAAAATCACTTTTTCGATGAACTTTTTATCCCAACTAAGAAAATCGATGTGAAAAATCGCTTTTCCTAAGAATTTTCCTTCCCGACTAAGAAAATCGACGCGAAAATTCGCTTTTCCGATCTATGCCAAAAATCACTTTTCTGAGGAAATTTTCATCCCAACTAAGAAAACCGATACCAAAAATGACTTTTCGAGGAATTTTTCATCCCATCTAAGAAAACCGATACCAAAAATCACTTTTCCGATGAATTTTTTATCCCATCTAAGAAAATCGATGTGAAAAATCGCTTATCCGAAGAACTTTCCTTTTCGACTAAGAAAATCGACGCAAAAATTCGCTTTTCCGAGTAATTTTCATCCCAACTAAGAAAATCGTTGAGAAAAATCGCGTTTCCAATGGGTTTTTCATCTCAAATAATAAAATGGAGCTTTTCCTTTAAATTTTTCACTTCAAATAGTTAATTAGTTGAGAAAATTTGCTTTTCTGAGATAATTTTTAACCTAAATTCAAAAAAATTATGAGAAAAGTCACTTTTCCGAGTGATATTTCTCATAAAATATGTATTCCTTACTGCTAAAATTAAAAAAACTCATGTATGAATTATTTTAAAATTCATAAATTTTAATATACTATTTTAAAGTTTCTAAACTTTTTTCAAAAATCCTTAAAAAATCCTGAAAAATCCCGAAAAATCCTGAAAAATCCTGAAGAATCCCGAAAAATCCTGAAAAATCCCTAAAAATCCTGAAAAATCCCGAATTTACTACAAAAATCCCGAAAATCCCTAAAAATCCCGTGGGAAAAAAAGAGTGTTAACGCCTTGGTCAACAGCGATAATGGGATTTTGGTGCTTATGCAAACTTTTTGGGTGAAGGTTGTGGATGTTTGATTGTGATATGGAAATGAATGTGGTTGTGGATTTTGGAGATGGAATTTAATATTCTGACGTGACTTTTAGGGAATTTTTTAAAAACTTATTTTGGATGTGGAAATAATTAAAGGTGGATGTGAGTTTTGAGAGAATCGATTATTTGAACTGTTTTGTTAATTTGCAAGTCAAATCTTTTAAATTAATTAAGTTAATCTTTTAAAAATTTTAAATTTTGATTTTTGGTTGTAATGAAAAGTAATTGAACACTTACAGCTTTTATCAGGTTTTTGGAATCTTCAAAAATTGCTCTTAATCATAATACTTTATTAATTCTGTCAATGTTTCAGAATGTGACAGTTTTTTCAAAATTTAATCGTTTTCTTTTTAATTTATTTTGTTGTGAATTTCATCAAATTTTGCCTAATTTTCCACTAATTTTTAAGTTCAAATTCTTAAATTTTGATGAAGAATTTTTTGAATATTTAAATGTGATGGTAAAGATCTCCGTTTTTAAACTCATACCTCACTTTTTCTTACTTTTTACCTTTAAAAATTAAATAGATGATTTGTTTGTTTTTTTTTTGGTGTAAAATTAAACTAGAATCTTTAAAAAAATCAAAGATTTCTAAGATCTTTAATCGATTGTTGAAAATTCAAATTCAAATTAAAATTCAAAACTCAATATCCTTAGCCACTTCAGATTTCTGATTTCCCTGAATAACAAAACATTTCCCATTTATTGTATGACACTAAACATGCACCACTAAAAAATCCAATTTCAGACTCTCTTCCTCCTTCAAAATAACTCCAATACAATTCAAATGACCAAAGGACATGAAAATAAATGTTTATACAGTCACTTACAAATTTCATTAACTTCTTCCTCCTTTAAACAATAGCTTTAACACAAAAAAGGCACAGAAACAGTGTTAAAAAAATTTGTTCAATCAACATGGAAACAAAAAGGATATTCAACAATTGATTCTTAAATAAAGCAGGAAAGCATACAATAGCTGTGTCTAGAGATGAAATTTCATTTCCATTTTAACCCACAATACGATAAATAAAAAATTATTCTTGGTAATAAAAAAAGGCACACAGAGGAAGAATGAGCTTTGAGGAGGAAAACTTTCACGAAGGCCATCACAAAAGGAAAGCACCAACAACAAAGGAATCGACTGAAGGAAAGAGAAGTGAAAAAACCAACATCAAAGGCTCTGCTTTCACTTTTCTTTCGTACAAATTAAATTGCCATTTTTCTCTCGGGCTGAGTTACAATTTTTTTTCTTCCTTTTTATGTGAACGCGCGCGCCCCAAACGTCCTCAACAATTTTTTTTTGTTCATTCCTTATAAAATGTGGTAATATTAAGGATGAGTCAGAAGATTGGTAATGATGATCAACGTCGAGGATATAGGAAAGAAAAGGGGTGGAGATAAAAGTGATTTCATAAAAGGTCAAGTGATTCATTGAATGAACAAAAAAGAAACAAGAAAGAACGAGAGGAAGGAAAAAAAGATGAAAATTGAGTCTCTTCACCTGTTGCATGACCGGAAAAATGGATTCAACCTTTCTGGGGTCAAGATTTTCTGTACAGTTTTTTATTCTTTGGAAGATAAGTTTTTCATTCAGATTGGTGCTGCTAATGAAGATATGAGGAATATTTTTAGAAGTTCTTAGCTTTTTTTATACTCAGTTAAAATTTCCTACTTGAAAATTGAAGATTAAGTTTAATTGGTTAATAAAGGAGGGTCATTAACTTAAAAATGATCTCTTTGAGATAAAATTCATATTTGCTAAAAACTTCTCTCAAAGCTGCAACTAGCTGAATTTGGCTGAATTTTTTCATAAAAACTATCTCTACTCTAAAAAGTAATGCTTTCCATCAACTGAAAAATCCTCTCATTTTATTACATCTCATAAAAGTGTGATTACTCCTGAGTTTAGTCTAAAGTTAAAGTGTAATTGGAATCTTAATAATTGCATTTTAAATAAAAATGAGAAAGTAAAGCTTTCCTTTTTTCACCTTCCATGTAATTGAGAATCTATTAGAATTATCCTCAGCTTTGTGGCATTCATCAACATGAAGCGATGAATGTCACATAAAAGAGTAAAAAGCTTTGAAATGTGTCACTTTTGAGTGAATATTTCAATGAAATAAGAAGTATAAAAATTCTGGGAAAATTTCTTGACTTGATTCAAAAGTGATGTTTAATTAAAAAGTTTAGGATTCTGTCCATTAATTTGATATATTGTATCCAAAAAATTTTAAAAATATTCTAAATTAAAATTGAAATAAAAGAAAACTTTTAAAAAAGTTGTATAAAATTCATGAAGCCCCTAAACCTACTCAAATCCTTAACATCATTAATAAACATCCCCCATAAACCATGAAAAAGCTTTTGACGCAGCTTTTGCCAATTTCACAGAAGTAATTTTCATTATTGCAACTTGTTATTTAATGATGAAAGTTTCTGAGAAAAAAAAAATTATAAATTTAAATGCCATGGCAACCGTGCTTGATAAATGGATGAACAAATTGAAATGGATTAAAATCATTCGGCCATTTTGCTTAGAATAATTTGTTTAGTGGAGAAGTAATGAATTTATTTTTGTAGAGCATGGCTGAACAAATTGGAATATATTGTTGAGTATTTCAGGAGAAGGAGGTTGCAAAATTTATATTTTGTGTAGTAGTTGTAGATGGTTTTTAGATGATGAAAATTTAAATCAAAAAATGAAAACTAGGAAATGGAACTGTTGAGTTTAAAAGCTCGAAATTACGCTTTAAAATTCTTGAAATATAAAAAAAATGATTTTTTTTAATTTGAGAGCTATTTGCTACTAGCTGCTCGAAAAATTTTTAATACAAAATTAAATTTTATCCTCTTCTTGATCAAAATTTTGAAAAATCACTCAAAACTCAAAAACTCTCAACAACAAAATCCTTCAATACAAAAAATCGTAAAAAAATTAAAATTAATTCATTGAAGTAAAAAATGAGACTTCTAAACATAAGATTGATGCCAAGGCAACAGAAAAAAATTATTTTCAGTAACAACAATTTTTTCTTATAAATTGTTCCCATGAGTAAGAAAAGTAAGAAAAAAAAATTCACAAATCGCAATCTGGCAATTCACCACGATGATATCTTCTTTCTAACACTGCTGACTGAAGGAGAGAGTGAGTAAAAGAGAAGAAAAAACCCTTAAAAAATAAAACTTTCGTTCGCACACTGATGAGAAAAGGAACAAAAAAAAAAGAAAAAAATCGAGAAACTTCACAACAAAGTTTTCTCATTTCTTTTAATTTGATTTTAAAACTTTTGCTTGAATTAATAGAAAAAGTTTAAATTAAAAATAAAGACTTTCATGAAATAATATAAAAAAAATAAAAGAGAAAAATTCTTTTTTATTTTCTGAGAAAAAGGAAAGCTGATGAAATTGACTCGTGTGGTGAAGTTCTTTTTAGCGCATTTTCCTCTTGGGAAAAGGACGCTATTGTCCGCACTTTGTCCGTCTGTCTGTCTGTCCGTCTGTCTGTCCGTCTGTCTGTCTGTCATCGCATCTCCTCCTAGGGTTTAAGCTTTTTTGATGCGGTTTTTGGCTTAAAATGTGTGTAGTATGTCTGGCTAGAGCTGGCGAAAAAATCAGCACGAATGGTCACTTCCTCTGCTGGAACCAGCGTAAAAAGTACCAAAAATGACATTTCTTTGTATGTTTTAGTGTGGTCGAATGCACTAAAATGTTGACTTTTCGAAACCTTAGCTGTCCTCGGTTCGAATCCCACCGATGACAATGTTCTTTTTTTTACTTTTTTTGATACTTTTTTGATTTCTAATGACATTTAATGTTGAATTATGTCATAATTTTCCATTTCCACAATTTTCCCGAGTTTTTCCGGAGATTTTTGTTAAAATTTTCAATATTTTTATGCAATTTTCATAGATAATTACTTTTTTCATATTTTTTGATATTTTTATTGTTTTAATTTTCTATTTTCATGGATTTTTCATAGTTTTTCAGGAAAATTTTGTAAAAATTATAAAAACTTGCATTTATATAAAAAAACTCATCAATATAAATAATTAAATTGCCACTTAAACTTCTTAAAAAAAGCGCAGCAGTGGCGTAAGTGGAAGAGTGTGCGACTCCTAATTTCAAGGTCATGGGTTCAATCCTATCCCGTAGCCGATTTTTTTTGCTTTTTTTATTTTTTTTTTTTTTAATTTTATGTCGCGTAATGATAACTTTTTATTAAAAATATTTTTTTTTCCTCATGTTTCACACACATTTTTTTTCTGTAAATTTTAAATTTCTGGTAAATAAAGAATATTTATAATTAAATATTAGGCTTTATACTTTTGGGGTTTTAATTCTTTGTGAATTTACTATACGTGGAAAATGCGCTTTCGTCGGTCACGAGTGACCACGTTGATACTAGTTTTTTATTCCACTGAATTTTATAAAAATAAAAAAGAGGTTTAAACTGAAAATAAAGAAACTTTCAAATGACTTTTTCTGTTTTACTGATGAAAAATTCTCTAATCACTTACAACCACACTTGATAATTTATCATTTTAACTTTTTTGCACACGTTTGTAAATTTTTATGAAGGATTTTTTTTTCACTGGGGGTGAATGGAATTTTGATTTCATTTTTTCGATACTTTCGCATCAAGAATTCAATTTTGTTTAAGATTATTATTTAAAAAATCATTTATTACTAAGCAAATGCGTCATATTCTTCAAAATACAATTTTAACCTCACTTTTACAATAAAAAATTAAATTAACAAAAAAAAATTTTCAGCCTACAATTCAGAGGGAGAAAGTATATTTAATCCTTAATATTACAATGCTTCCGATGTGCCTTAATTATGTCCCTAAGGATTATCGTCTTTCCCATTCCCAAACAACCCACTAATATTAAGCAGAATGAGAAGAAGGATAAATTGAATGAGATAGAATAAATTGAGAAAAATAAGAATTAAGCTCAAAGCTCATTTAAATTCCAAAAAAATGGCGGAAGTAAGAGGACTCTCTCATTATTGTCTAGTTGGTGATGGATTCTTCTTCTCATCTTTTTATGGAATCATTAATGATCTCAAGAATATTAACAAGAAAATGATATTTTGTTGATTATACAGCATCCAATTTAAATGTTGAGGAAGCTTCCTTTCAATTATTCCATGCTTTTTATTGTTTTTGTATTCTCTTCAAATGCCATGAAAGAAATTGATTAAATTCCTTCTCCCATCCTTCTCCCTCAATTTTTATGAAAATATTCATCAGTTTACATGATTGGCAATCTTCCAAGTATTACACAATTACTTAAATTTTCTTCTTTTCTTCTACATACTTTAATTATTCTATTTATTTTATATGCTGGCTGTTGGTTGATGACGACTATTTGGGTCAATGTGTGGTCATAAATTCATGCATTTCACTCATGCATGAGACAGAAAAGGGAATTAAATGAGCGGTTTGGAGGAGGAATTTTATTAAATTCACTTTTTTGTGGTAGAGAGGGATATTGATTTTTCATGGGAGAAGGCTGGTGGGGACTATCTGAAATTTTAAGAAGCTGTTTTAGCAAAACAGTCTTTACAGAAATTTGGGTGATGTTGTAATTTAAAAGTTGCATGCAATCATGAGTTGGTTCAAATTCTGAAGTTTTAATTTACATTATTCTCATTTCACTTGAGTTCTTTTTTTTCATTTTTCTTTTATTCATTCGTTTCTCAATTGAGCATCAATTTTTTCCTCAAATTGACATTCTTTAACTTTTTTTCATCATTCCTTAGACTCATAATTTATGTTTCTCTCCTATTTTATTCCCTACTTTAATAGCAATGTCGACATTGAAGTTGAAAATTGTAAGGAAATAGGAGAAATAATTTGTGGAATTTCAGAGTGGAATTTTTTTAATTTTATTTATTTGTTTTTCTTCAATCTATCTCTCTATCTTCTTTACTCTGGATTAGATGTTAGCGGGATTGTCTCGTAAAAGAAATTAATTTTAGTTATTTAAAAAAATAATATTTATGAAAGAAAGGTGCAAAAAATGATTCAGCATCAAGTCCATTATGACATATTGGTAATTCTCAAAATATTTTTTTAGGAATTGAACACAGATTTATTTTATTTAGTTCTAAACTTTCAGAATTTGATAATTTACTAAATTTTTCTATTTTGACTAACTTTTTTATTAAGAAATATTTTATTGATCCATTTAAAAAAAAAATCTTAAAACATTCATTTTGTGAATTTTCCTCAACTTATTTTCAGTTCCATTTCGCCTAGTCGTCGACGATCGATAACGAGTTGATTGAATTGTCGTGAATTCTTATTTTTGTTATTGCTATTTGTGTCTATGTACATCTAGTGCATATAGAGGAAAAACCAAAGTAAGCGAGATGGAAATAGAAAAAGGAAAAAAATAAAATAAAAAGAGAAAAATAGAAGAAGAAGCAACGATTTGTGAAGGAGTGTAGAAAAGAAATGAAATTGGGGTTAATGTTCAATTATTTTGATAAGACCCGGATTTACAATCGCATTGGGGGGTTTTCCTTCATTCTATTTTTTGTGTGTCTAGCAAGGAACATTTTTACTTTAATGTCAAGATAATTTTGGTATATAATATGATTCTAGTCATTTTAGAACGTAATTGACACATGAATCCATTACATCTTCTTTTCTAGATGAGGTAAAAAGAAGAAAGTATCATAAAAATAAAACTTTCTCGACTACCATAAATTCCCTTTTTAAAGCTCATAAAAATTAAGACACAAATTGTTTCTCTTCTTTATTTCACATTTATTTTTTATTTTTTATTTTCAAACGAGCAATGAATAAATGAGTAAAAATGAGTAAAGGAAATCCATTAAATGAAGCACACTCCATCTCTCACCTCCTCAACATCAAATGAGCTCTTTGATTCTGAAGAAAGAAGTCTCAATTTGGTGAGTTGAGTGAAGTTAGGCTGGAATCTTTAAGGGGTTCATTATTTTTAAACTTAATAGATTGCTTAGGTTGAAAAGTCTGATCTAATGTTGCTATATAAATCCTTTTAAGTCATCCATTATGGTCTACTATCCATCATTATTTTAAATACTTCATAAATATGAACCTTAATAGAATCGAACTTAGTACTTATTCATAGGTACACATCCTGAAGCCACAAAAAATATTATTCCAACTTCACACAAATTATTCACACCAACAATTCTCTTCTTCTTTTTCTTATTCAGATTATGCAATCAACCCACTTCCATTTAAATATTTGCTCAATAACTCACAGACAGAAGAAACTTTCCTTTCGTTTTTCTTTCTTCTTTTTTTTAACGAGCTTGTGAGCGAGTGAGTGAGAAAGACAGAGAGGAGAAAAATAGCAGAAAATTTGCATATAATCAACTTGATTGTCATAAATCAACCTCTCACGGGCCTTTATGTGTATATTATGTATACATAAATGTGTGATTGTGAATAAAGTATATAAAAATTTAAAAAAAAATTTTTTTTTCTCATTATAATACTCTCTTTTTTTGGAGGCAATGTCAGTCAGAAAGCGGAAGTAATTATTCATACCTTCAAGATCGTGTGATTCTATTTAATGAAGAATGTAGTAAGTGCTTTTGTGTCTGTGTGGATTGAGAGATGTGGAAGCGCATTTTGGATGAATTTTGGGCTGGTGTGATGAAGGTAGAGGCATTTGGGATGTTGAATAGGTTGAAATTTTTTTGAATACTCAGCTTTGAAGCCTAAAGATATTCATTAGTGTTTTCTGCAAAAAACACTTTCAAAGGCACTTAGGTATCCATAAAATCAATAAATCTAACATCAGAAGTTCTCGCTTGTCAAATCATAAAATAAACCTCATCCAGACAAGCCTACGGACACCATACCTTACTAAACCCAGAAAATTTCCCAATCACTTTCAGTTCCCAATGCTAACAACTATTTTTGCATAAAATATCCATTGTCATGATGTGAGGGATGATAGATTCTTTTAACTTTCCATTGTATTTTAATTACAGAATTATGCAACCTAGCAGTGACTCTTTTTTTATCACAATGAAGTTTGTAAAGTCATTCATGAATATTTTTTTCCTCTTCTTTCACAATCAACGTAAACTTCTGTTAAATTAAACTTCATAAACATGAATGCTTATAACTTAATTTACGAAAGCCGGAAATTTTGATAAAAATAATTGATAACAATGTTAATTTAATGATAACAGAGTGAGTGAGAGAGAGCGAAAAGCACACGACAGAATGAGGTTTCGTAAATTTGCCTTGTGCTGTGGAATTCAAGTGGCATTTATAGTTTAATGTTTGTACTTAGTTTAACTTGACTTTAACTTAATCATGCTCCAATTTTTCTTCCCTTCTGGTGATGCGATTTTTAGATTGTGGATGTGGAATTGGATGGTGACTTGAGATCGGACTGTCTGTTTGGATGGACGGATTATTCTATTTTTGTTGGTTCACAACATATGAAGTTAATATTTAAAAATATTAGGCCTTTTAAATTCAGGCAGAATTTGATCTACCTGATTATATCTTATTTGTTTTTATTTAAAGCAATTCTACCTCAATAAGTCATCTAATTAATTCTATAAAATTGATCAATAATTCCAATAATTTCCATATCTCATCCTACATTGTTTCATTAACAGTTTATCACGAATGCATTTTTGTATCATTTCATCCATAACTTTTGTACTTGTTTCATACTCTCATTCACTGTTAACATTAAATTAAATTATCGTTCATATAGACACATATACTTTGTTTGGTAATTGAGGTAGAGATAAGGAATTTACTTTAATTGAGTACATTCACATTACTTGTTTCATAATTTAACTTTACCCAATTTAGAGATAATTGAGAATTATATAAAAAAATTTAATATTTCAATCCTACCTTAAGTTTTTGTTTTGTTTTTGTTATTTTGCTGTCTGCGAGCTGGATTTTTTTTTTCTCTCACTATATTTTAACACAAATTTCACACCAAATCAATGTCCGCACAAGGTTTTATGTCAAGAATCAAATAAACATTAATTAAATTAACAATACACAATAAATTTTTATGTACTTTTGATTAAAAATTTATTTAAATTCACACAATATTAGATGTAAACAAAAGCACGATAAGAACCTTTGAATTTTTTGAGAACCTCACAAATGTCGTCACATACATTCAAATCTCGACTCTACGTTGTATGAGTTTAAGGTTCAGAATCGCTTGATGGTAGGATTTTTAAGATTAAAAATAATTTTTGCATTCATGCAATGTGCTTATTAAGTAATATTTCACACACAATATAGCAATAATTTATGAGAAAAAAGAAGAATTTTTCATTATAAATTACAGTAATAAAAAATAATTTTTCTTCTTTTTTCTAGGAAAGAATTCTTTTTCGCATGCCATTTACAAAGAAGCAGTGTTGATGTTTGAAATGGTTTGAAAGTACGGTTCAGGAGCAGGGACAGTCAACGATCAATGATCGTGATCGACATGATCGTGATCGCAAAATACGATCAAAAATCGATCAGTGATCGATCGATCAATTGATCGCCTCGATCAAAATCATTTCTGATCGAGACGATCAAACGATCGTCGATCAGTTGATCGATTTTGATCGAATTTTTTATCGATCATTCGATCAAAAAATCAAAAAAAGATCGTGATCGTACGATCAATTTCGATCCTTGATCGCTCGATCAGTGATCGATTCGATCAAAACATGATTTTGATCGAGACGATCAATTGATCGAACGATCAAAACTTTTTTACTTTGATCGAGGCGATCAATTGATCGATCGATCATTGATCGGTCGATCATCGATCATTTGATCGATTTTCGATCAAATTTCAGATAAATGATCGAAAAATTGATTTAATGATCGATAAACATTAATAAATAAATTAAATCTAATCAATGATCATAAGAGTACTGTTAAAAAATGTCTTGAACGAGAATTTTTAAAATTAAAGTATTGTAGGTTGCATTATCTAAATTAAATTTCAAGTTTGAACTCAAATTTGCTAACTGAATCTCAAATTTGTGCTGGTTAAAGCAACATTTTCTTGTTTGATATCGTTTTCAATACAAATTAAACGAAAAGTTTCAAAAATTAGGAAATAAAATTTAAATACAATTCTTACACTGTATTAGTCAAGCATTATTTCCCACGTAGCCAAAATCGACGTTTGAAAAAAATCGACGTAAATGGACGATTTTAGGTATAGTACATTACACGTCGATTTTACGTCGATCTTTCTTGAGCCATCATATACTTCACAAGAGCTAGCAGAAATCACTTATATAAGTCCCGAAAAATATTTCATACATAGTGAATAATTAATGTAATTAATTACATGAGTTAATCCACGTGCGTGAAGTGATGGCTTCATTTTTGCAAATTCAAAGTCCTTAATAATGTTTATTAATGGATTTTGAGTTTTAGAATTAATTATTAACAAAAAAAATATCTTCCAAAAAAAGTCCAAAATAACGTTCAAAAAAATTTTAAACTGTAACGGTCAAAAAAAGTTTGAAAAAAAAATCGACGTGAAATCGACGTAAAATCGACGTAAAATCTTCCATTTCCATATTAGCATAATGTCCCATGTACGTTCCATGGAATGTACATATGGAAGATACATGGAAGATTTTAATGTAATACATGAAATCTTCCATTGATCGACGTTTGGCTACGTGGGTTACTACAAGTTTTTTTAAAAATTACAAATTTGTGGCCATAAACGGTAACGCTTTTCTCTTAGAAGAGAATTTCAAGAAACTATTGCATACAATATAATATATTTTTGTAAATTAAACGAGATTTAAAATTATAGTAGTGAAAATATTGCTAATAGTGAAAAAACTTTTAGAATCCAAAATGTTTATTGTAGAATCTTAATTTTCGTTCGAATCTTAGTTTTTGTTAATAGTGTACAGTTTAATGTATAGTTTAATGTGTAATATTTAGGAATAATCTGTTTTTATTTACGCTAATTTTTTTCTCCACCTTATTTTGTAAACACACAAAATATTATTTTTATTTATAATAAGAACCATATTAATTCTTAGCATCAAATAAAACTTACTAGAAAAAAAGAAGTTCAAATTTTTAATAGGATCTTTCCATACAGAATTTCCTTTAAATTTGATTCAATGTATATTAATTTCTAATAGTTTTTTAAAGAAAAGAATGAATATAATATTATGATTTAGAAAAAAAAAATAATTAAGAGCTAAATTTCTTTCTACTAAATGAACTAAAAAATTTGAAGGGATTTACTCCTTTTAAAAGGAACTTTTATTATTATTTATTGATTATTAATTTTTATTTTTTTTTTCACCTTCGAACATTCGATCATTGATCGACGATCGTTTGATCGACGATCAATTGATCGGTATTTTTGATCGAATGATCGACGATCAATCGATCATATTATGAGAAAATGATCGTGATCGTGCGATCATTTTTCGATCAGTGATCGATCGATCAATTGATCGCCTCGATCAAAGAAAAATTTTGATCGTTGATCAATTGATCGTCTCGATCAAATTTGTTTTCTGTTCGAGTCGATCAATTGATCGATCGATCACTGATCGAGTCGATCAACGATCTATCGATCTTTTTCTCAAAATATGATCGATTGATCGTCGATCATTCGATCATAAAACATCGTTTGATCGAATCGATCAATTGATCGTTCGATCATTTGTCGATCTGATCGACGATCACCGATCACGATCAAACAGCGATCAATTGATTGACCCTGAATCAGGAGATGATGATCAGCTGGCATTTAACATAATTTAGAGTTTTTGAACTTAAAATTCAATTAAAGACTGAAAAATTGCAAAACTATCAATAGGAATTGAACTCAGAATTTTCAAATTTATCAGCAGCTTTTACAACTTTCTCCTTAGGGGCATTTCTTTTAGTACGTTCGCTTTTTAGGGGGGGGGGTCCGGGGGAGGTCTAGGGTTGTAACATGTTAAACAAAAGAAAATATTTTTCATATAAAAAACACAACGAGGGGGGAAGTGGGGTCTAAAAAGTCATTTTTTTACGTAACGTCCTAAGTGAACAAATAATATTATATTTAGATTTTTTAACTACACTAAAAAAGATTAAAGTTGTCCATAACTTAGAAACAAACTAACTCTCATCAACACTGAAATAAGGAGCATAAGGAAAATGTTTAAACGGAAGACGAAGAAGAAGAAAGAAAAAAAAAAAATCCCGATAACGTCTGCTGACATTTTTCACAGGAAATTTCATTATTTTCCATTATCGAGATATTTCTGCTTGAGAAGACTTGACATAATCCAGAAGAGCACAAGCTGAAATAGTCATCGAAAAGTATATAAATTTACTATACAAAGCCAGGGAACGTTGTAAAAATTGTGAAAGATTCATGATGTATGTATGCTGTATACTCTTAAATCTCCTTCCTTATTTCTGTCTCACTTATTTTTTTGCTTACTATCAACTTAAAAAAATGTCATTTCCAAGCATTAGATAAATTAGGGGGAAAAGTAAGATGCAAAAGCTGACAGTCAGTTCCTTCTGTTTTATTCTAAATGAGGAAATCGTGGATTTTCAATTCAGTTGACTTGTATTTTGTTACCTTGACAAAATCAATATTTTCTTAGAATTATTGCGCTGCTGAAATTTGCATTGATTTGAATTATGTCTGAATATTTTATTAGGCTTCAATAATTGAGTATAGTTTATTGAAGGATACTTGCATTTGCTGGTAAAAGACGATGTATGTTTGAAATATTTTAGGTTAAAGTTTGAACATTTAGTTACTGCACCTGAAATTTAAAAATTTAATCCTCATATAATTCTGTAATTAAATTATTTTTCTGAAAAAAGAGACACAAATTGAAAATAAAAACCATCATTTAAATGTATAGTGAAAGAAAAAAACATTTTCAAATTTTTATTTAATTCCTTAATTTTCAATTTTTTTTTTTTGTTTGCTTATCATTGTTTTAAATTTATTAATTATTTATTTTTATTCAATTTATTTTTAATTAATTTTTTTTTTATTATGTTTTTATTTACTTCATTTACTTTTTTTATGTTCATTTCATGTAGTAATTTTTTTTAAATCCTTGTTTTTTCATCTAACACAGCCTCATGCTTATGGACAATATATTTCTTTATGTGTTTTTTTTTCTTTTTTTTGAGAGTATGTTGTTCCTTATCATGATGCTTGAACCTGTTGAATTAAAATGGTTGAAAAAAAGAGAAAAGAAATGAGTGAAAAAATTGTCTTGTGATAAATTTTCTCTAAGATTATGTGAAGCTACGTAGGGGAGATAGAAGAAGGAAAAATTTTGGGTAGATTTGGTAAGTTGGTGGATTGAACGCATTTTTGGATTAAGATTGAAAGAAATTTGATGTTAAAAATTAACTAAAATACCTATTTTATAAACTTTTTAACCTAAATTAAGACTATCCCATCAAAGAAGGAACAGCAAACTTCTTGAATAGTGAAATTAAATTCTGACCCAGCAAAAATCAAAAATTGAAAAAATTTCATGCAATTTCAATGACAAACTGTTTATAACCCACACAAAACACAAATCTGTGAGCTTAAAAACAAGGAAGGAAAAAAATTTTCTAATGGAAGATTTTCATCTCCCCAAATTACAATCCCCCATCCAAATCTATATATGTACGGATTTAGAGACACAATTTTAAGGGATAAAGAAGGTAAATGGAAAGGAAAAGAAAATTCGACAAGTAAAATAAAGAAAATAAAAAGAAATCTTACAGCGTGTGAAGAAGAAAATTTTCGCTTAAATTTTTCCCATCCTAACAATTCCAATTATATGTAGGTATATGTCTATGTATATATGCATAATTTTTTTTTTACTTCTGTTGTTTTTCTTATTCTCGATCGTCTATATTTACAAACACATAAATAATCTCTAAGAGAAGACAAGCATTTCCGACTGCTGCTGAGATGCTGGCTGTTGTTGTTGTTGCTGATCAATGTATCCCTGTGTGGGCGAAACAGAACAAAAATATAAGTATAAATAAATTTTATTGAAATTTATGTTATTTTATGAAATTATTTATGTCAACATTTAAAACGTTTCATGTTTCAATTAATAATAATTTTTCATTTTTTTTCCTTAATATAAATTCATCGTAGTTGAGTGAAACACTGCTTGTGTATCATAAACAAGCTAATTTGCCAATATATATCAACAACATACAAATTAAATTACAAAATGATGCGATGAATGTATGAAAAAAGCCGTCAAATAAATTGAAAAATAAATATTCGATAAAATATTTATGTATACACACTCACAACACACAAAAGCCCCAGGTGGAAATTGAAATTGTTTTTGTGTACTTTTTGAATTTGGGAGAGCTTAATCGTTATGTTTCTTTTCGATTGAAGCCAATTAATGATAATTGATTTATTTGGAAGCTTAGAAATGAGCCTGTTTATGGTTTGGTTTGTTTTTGCAGATTTATGGACGATTTGAGAATTTTTGACAGGAATTACAATTTATATTTTAATTATGACAAATCATAAAAATATTAAAAAGAGTGATTAAAAGATTGAAGTTAATTGAAATCAAGCTTTGAGGTCACTAAAGTAAAAATATCAAAGCAGAAATTAATTGATTAAATTTTTATGGTTAATGAACTATTAGCACTTCTCATCCATTCAATATAGAGAAATGAGGAATTTTAAATAAGCTTAGATTTGAACATTTATACACCTATATGCACTTATTACAACCTCAAAGGTAAAAAATAAATCCTTCATCAACATCAAACAAAATTCTAAAATAATTAATCTCAAAACTCTCGCTGTCTGAAAAGGATAATTTCCAAGTATTCCCACCTGGGTTTATTATTTTAACACAAGTCACAAAAAACAACATTTTTATTTTTATTTATTATATTTTCATTTTTGCACTCAGTTATGTTATACATGAAAAAAATGAAATAAAATGAAAATTAACAACAAGAAAAAAAAAATATTGTGAAGTGAAAAAATCAACTCAATGTTAAGCCATAAAGCATTTTTGTGTGCACACATTTTTTTGTGCTTTCATTCATGCCACAAAATTCATTGAAAAACATAAAAGTATTTTTCACACTCCTACTCTCAAAAGAGGAGCAGGCAACAGTGGCTGAGTAAATGTGTGTTGCATGATGTTTGGCGCACGCTAAGGGAAATGAGTTTGAAGTTTAAGAGTCATTGAAGCGCTTTTATGATTACAATATGCACAAAAGTTATAGTTTCATACCTGGGGTTGATTTCTCAGGTATAGATGGGGAATACCCTCGAGGATACTCCTGATAGAAAAAAAGTAAATAAATTATTGCATTAAAGAGACATCATACACTCGAGGGTATACTCCAAATACTCAATAATTTTGCAGACTGCACATTTTTTTTCAAATTCACATTTCAAATAATTTAGCATGAAAACTTTTACATAAAAAAATATGTTGTGTGAAAAAGCTTTTCCAATTTTTATATATTTTTATTTAAAACATTTTTTTATATATTCATCTCACCTGTTGATTAATATATTGTTGCGGACCTGGTTGTTGTTGTTGCTGTTGTTGCATATTCATCATTCCATTCATTCCATTATGTGGTGGAGGTTGCATCATATTTGGATTCATTGAATAAAGTAATGGCTGTGAAAAAAAAATAAATTTAAGAATTTTAATTTCATATTTCTAAGTAATGCCGTCATGATGAATTTTTCCATACCTGTTGAGGTGATCCATAAGGTGAGGGTGTATGTGAATAAGGATGTGGTGATGGTTGATAATTGTGCATTTGTTGTGGTACATAACTCTGCGGTGGCATCTGATGATGCTGTCCTGGACTCATGCGATGAGGTCCATTTGGTGGCATAGATTGCTGCTGCATATGTTGAGATGGCGGTGGTGGTTGTTGATTTTGAATCTTGTGTGAATTTTGTGATGATACCGTAACGTTTTTCTGTTGATGTTGTTGATGTGGTGGAGATTGAGACTCCGATTCTGTGCCCTGTTAGTCGTACGATGGATGAAAAAAAAAAAACAAGTTAATCAAAATTGATGTTGGCAAATTAATTAATGTAAGCAAGCAGGAGAAGTATAACGAAGAAACACAAAAGGTTTTTATTTTTATTTCAGCAATAAAGTCAATAATAAATTTGGCCATGTCAGCAATCGGATTTCGGCAATTTATCTCACACTCTTGTTAGACTCATTCCACTATGATTTTTATTTTGAGACTTGGATTTTTGAGACTAGTGTGATTGGTTTTGGCAGTTTGTCGTGAGTTTGAAAATTATTTTGACAGTAAGGTTGAAATTTAAATTTTTGGAATGTCCATGAAAAAATTGCAACATATGGGTATGAATAAAATTACAATTTTGCTAAAAAATTCCATAAAATTTGATATTTTGTCAATCAAAAATCTATCTTGCCATGCTTATAAGCACAATTCAGCATTGAAATTTCTGATTTATTTCTAAATCTTTGATAATTTCTTAAAACAATCTATCAAACTGTAGATTTTTAAGAGCATAATTGACTATGGATTCAAATTTTATAAAAATTTAAATTTAATAAATTGAAGATCTTTGATTAAAAATACTCATATAATTCTACCTAAAAAATGAAAATGCGCTTTTAATTCATCACAATTGACTTATCCAATCTTCTTTTATATATTTGCATGTTGTAAATATTCCACCCAATTTGATTCAACTCCACCTCCCTTCATTTAGTAAATTGTATGTATGTATGTTTGACAGTGAAATTAATACCCCCCCGCACAAAAAAAAGCAGAATAACAACAGCAAGAGTAATTAATTGCCGCCTTAATTAAATAATGACTTGTTTTACTCAACTTGTCATGATTTTTCGCTGTGCTATGCTGTTTACATTTATTGTAAACGATAAAAATATCCCCAAACCATACCTTTTTGGTGGGTGATCAAATGCCTAGTTATATTGACACTAATAGATTTTCGGTAAAAAGGCAAATGTAATTCAATATCGGAAAATGATAACAAATCAAGTTTTGCGTTTTAATAAAATTTGTGGGTGTGGAAAATTTTTGGAAAATTAATTAAAATATTTCTTCTTATTAATTCAAAACTTTTCGATAGAATTAAATTAATTTTTTTTTTTTTGTGTATTTCAAACTAAAAATAATTATCTGTAGTAGATTTTTTTGTTGATAAAAAGTTTTAAATGTCAAAAAATGTAAATAATCCAATGAATGCTGTAAATTAATCTTAAAAGATAACAAAATGAAGGAATAGAATTAAAACTTTTAGCTTCGAGACATGGAATTATGAATAATTGTGAAATTAAAATTTTTAATTGAATTATTTTGTTGAATTTTTGGTATTTAATGAGCTGAAATAATAATAGTAAATACTAAGATTGCTAGCAATAAATAGCTTGAAGTGCTTGATTAATTACAATTTGATTTTTGAAAAATGTTTTCAAAATAATTTTCAATTTTATTAAATTTGTTTGAATAAATAGAGTGATTTAATCGATTTATGACGTCAAATAAAAATCACAATTACCAACAAGCTTTACAATTTCACCATAGCAAATTTAATTCAAAACAAGTCTTGATCTGAATTATTATTTAAAAAGTCAAAAGTCATACTTAATGAACATCATCGAATCTTATCAATCTAATTAGTTTTTAATATGAAATTTAAAGTTAAACAGAATTTATTTGAATTTTTATTATGATGAAATATATTTTATAATATTTTTAGAGATTTTTTTTAAATGTGATCTTACTGATTGATTTTACTAGATTTTCCCAGATTTTCAGTTCAAATTTCAATTTAATTTTTTAAAAAAATATGTTTAAAATTCTCAAAATTAAATTTTTTATTTTAAATTCAAAATTAATCTCTCTGCAACAATGCAAGTCACAGCAATAAATCCGACATCAAGCACAAAAGACTCAGCAAATGAAAAAATTTTCCCTCCCAAAAGCAAAAATAGAATAGAAAGTCATTAAGTTTCTCTTCCTCATTTTCAAGAATGCCATTTAAGCACTCAATTAAGTTCAAAAATCTCATGAAAATTCCTTGAATTTCATTAAATATTCTAATTGTATGAAATTTCTAATAAAAACAAAAATCAATTTAAAATGAAAAAATTTGAATTTCAAACATAATCAAGAGAGTGAAACGCAGAGTGAGTAGAACAAAAAGAAGAAAGGAAAATTTCATCATTTCTGCGCGTTCAAGAAAAGTTTTTTTTTCTGTTCTTTTTCTCTCATTTTAAATTAATTCTTAAGAAAATTTCCTGTTAATTTAAAATTTTCACAATCAGCGCTCAATTTACATTTCTCATAGAAAATGAAAGAGAATTTTTTTTTTGAAAGCTAGAAAATTCAATTGTCGTAGCGGAGTAGAAATTTTCTTTCATCATCATCATCATGATCAAATGGAATTGTGGAGCAAGTCATGGATGATTTTGATTTAATTAGAAATAGCGCATTGTTTGTTGATAAGATGTTTGAGGAAGTGCTCATTAAGTGCCACACAAAATTAGTGAAAATTGTTTTTTGATTGAAGTTTGCTTGGTAATGACGGTAGACAAATAGTTTGAATTTTGAGATGCCTTATTTTCCCACAATAATTTAATAGTAAAATTTAAATATTTAATTTCAATAAATTTAAATTTTTCAATAATAAAAGGACAAATTTTCCCTTTACAGTCATCAAAATCCATCCAAATAAATGAATAATCTACAAATCACAAATCTAACCTCAAAATATCGAGAAAACCGCGCTTTAAAAACAACCAAAAAGCCTTGAAACAAAACCTAATTGCTTTCCACATAAAACTTTGAAAATTTTCCATTCCACTCTCTATTCCTCCCATTTCCTCCAAAAAACTACATCATATGAAATAAAAAAAAAATATTTTTCGTTATCTCAAAATGAAAATTTTTGTTTTTTTCCCTTCCCTACTTTTCACATTCCTCATCCTCCAAAAATTCTTTGTTAGTTTTCCACTTCCTCATACCCAACAGGAAGGAATTTTTCATCCACTATATATGAGGAGATGCTCCTCGTACATCCCCAATCCTCATCAGCATTCCCTTCTTCTCGAGAGTATTCACACGACATTAGAAACTGCGCCGAATCCAGAATCAGAAAACCCGAAAAAAACGACGGCAATAGAGGAGAGCAAATTTTAGAAAATAGAGATTTTTTTCAGAAAATTCGCTGCTGCTTGTGTGTATGTCGATGAGACCTTGCGGCAACTTTTAGAAAATGATGATGAAAAAAATTACAAAAGTCCTCGTTTATATCGAGGGACTTCAGCGCATTTTTGACGCAGCGATTAGCAATTGATTAAATAGAAAAGAATGCCTAGTTTTAAAACTCTATTGCTGTTTCTTTAATCATAATGCATTTCAATAATAAGTTTAAAATTAAAGATCAAAACTCTTTTAAAATTGATTTTTATAATGTTCAATGCAAACAATAGCTTCACGATTTACCGGTTTTTTGAAATTCAAAATTTTCCATTAGCGAAAAATTTAAATTTCTGAACACATCCATTATTTTTCAAATTTCTAAACGCACTTATATTTGTTTTGTATGAAAAAATTAAATGTTAATTAATTAAGATGTGTAAAAGAAAAAAATTTAATCCGAAATAACGGTCAAAAAAATTTCAAATTTTTTAACGGTTAGAAAAAATTCAAACTTCTCATCAGCATAGCTTTGCCCTGCATTGTTTACATATTTTTTTGAAATATAAAATCGATGAATTAAGCTATTTAATGAGTGTTTTTTGACTTTTCAATATGAACGGCGGGAATAAAAACATTAGTAGTATCAAATGTAGGAATCAGTATGTATTTTGACATTTATGACATTTTAAATTAATTAATAAGTTAAAGTTATAAATTCTGACAATAAATAACATTTCAATTTTTGTAATAAATGAACATTCAAATTATTAAAAATTTAAAAAATTTTCAATAAATGGACATTCAAATTATTAAAAATTTAAAAAATTTTCAATAAATGAACATTCAAATTATTAAAAATTTAAAAATTTTTCAATAAATGAACATTCAAGTTATTAAAAATTTAAAAAAATTTTCAATAAATGAACATTCAAGTTATTAAAAATTGAAAAATTTGTCAAAAACTGAAATTTGAATGAAAACCATATAACAAAATAAATATAAATTCTTCAAGTTTGAATTAGCTTGAATATTTTAAAAAATATTTAAAAATTGAAATTTTTCAAAATTAGCTTTGAATAGGACTTTATTTGCATGATAAATTTAAATTTTAAAAAATGATCAAAATCAAAATTTTCTCTTGTGTTGTTTTGACTAAAATGTTATCCTGATCAAGAATTTTCTATTTAATTTTGTATCGATTAAAACTTAAAATGAGAAGTAATTTGGAAGCATCAGAAATCAAAACTTTGATTTTATTCAAAATTTGTTTTTTATAGTCTTGACTCTTAACTGTCATCAAAGATCACAATTTACCGCATCAATTTATATCATTTAACTTTGAAGACGTTTTGGTGAAATGAAGAGTTGCATGATGCTTCTTGTTGCACTTTTTACAACTATTTTAAACCTTCTCTTGAAGTATTGCTCAAATATGATTAACATACCTAAATATGATGAAATTCTAAACAAATCTTACATTTCTTTGTAAATTTTAATCTTCAATAGTCTTCAATATTTCCATATTGTGTTGATATTATAGTACACTTGACAATTCTGATTCAGTAGATGATTGCCTTCATTAGATGATTGACATAAATAACGATACATAAAATGATAAAATAAATATCTCAACAATTCACGTAAACACTTTTAAATATACTGACAATAATCTGATATTTAAGCAGATTTCTAATAGCTTTCAACAATTTTGATATCATTTCACTCCTCCTTTTCAACTAGGAGATGTTCATGTTAGACTTTAAACATTATTGACTATTAACAATTTTTTCATTAATTTAAATATCATTTTAATTAGCGTAAATTCAAGAAGATCAATTTTATTTTTCTTTACAAATTTCTGATATATGAGATTAGCACAGACCCTCAAACTTTATATGCTTTATATAATAAATGTCTCTTATATATTTCTCATATATATAAAGAATTCTTAATATACACTGACCATCTCAATGAAATTTTATAAACATTGATTAGGTAATAAAAAATAACAAACATTTGAATAATTTTTAATCTTTCACAAAAATTAAGAAATAAGACGTTAGCTTCGATGATTCTAAATTAACAAATGCAAAGTCATTTGTTATTAATTTTTTTAAATTCGATTAGCTTCTGTTTCTTACCATTAATGAGCAATTCGAGAATTAAAATTTATATGTTAAGAAAATGATGGAAGAATTAAAAAAATTAGAGGAGAAAACGAATGCAAGAAAATTTATATTAGATGCTTACAATATGAATCATCAAAACAATGTCACTAAACTTTTGTTTTGTAGCCAATTTTAAATTATACAAATGTTCTTTGCTGTTATTTAGTTATAATCAATGCATATAAAAAACACATTCTTGAGAATTATCATCATAACTTTGTGATTCTCTCGCTAATGTGATTCTCAAATGTGCTAATGCTAATGTGAGTTCACTAGACCAGTATTTTAGTTGTTAATGTCTGTAGTCTACAAAGGAAGGCTATGAGTCACATTTTTCGCTAATATTTGATTCGAGAAATAACAAATGAAAAACTTTATGATAGTACTTCGATTTCTGATAACATCCTGTATGGAATAGAAAGCTTACTCATCAACCGTTTTATTTCATCTGTCGAGAGTCGATACCATAATCGTTGTTTGTCATTGCGAAATCTAAATTAATACCTTAGTACTAAGCTATTTTTCTACCTAATGAGACTATAAACTTATTCTTAAGAATGATCAGTGGAAAAAATTGATTTTGTGAAATCAAAAATAAAATTTTTTAATTTTTTTTCCATTCACTCTCTACTGTTTTCGATAGATTTGCAAACTGCAAGCATTCAAGATTTTATATTTTTGTCGCTTCATTTCTTTTTTAAAAAATGAAAAGTTATTTAAACGAAAGAAATATTTGTTAATGCACAATTAATTCTTAACATTCATAGTGAAAAGTGTTCCTTATTGAAATATATCTATATTTCTAATGGAATTAAAATTTTTTTAAAAAATTAAGCGTCGTTCACAGGTTTACGTTAATAGCTAGCTGCTAGAAGGATGCTGAGTATTAACTGGACAGATAATTCGTATGTACAAACTATTTTCAAGACAGCAACAGACTCAGATGGAAAGTATTTTTGTAAACTAAGTTCCATATAGTCGGTAAATATTTCATAAAACTAAAATTATTTAAAATAAAAATCATTATTTAAAAGATTTGCAAAATAGAAACTTATCAGTTTTCGAAAGATAAGTTTTCCATTATAACTAACTAAAACCGGTAAAAATGCACACATTAATATGACTCCCTATTAAGGAAAACATATTGAAACTGTGTTCTAAATTTCAAGTGATTCTGACTTAAAAGACAAACTTTATACCAAAAAAGTTAAATTTGTATGAAAAATATGAACTACAGTCAATTCCAACAGTCATTACTCGGAAAGAAAGTGAACATCTCTACCTACGCTAAATTTCAAGTTAATTGTAACTTACCTGTACTAAAGATCGGATCGAAAAACGCTCAAAGTGTCTACATAAGAGTCCTTCGTCCACCTTGCTGCTCGCTTTCGATAAAATCAAAAGAATTCTTATAATATTCAGAATTCAAATCAAATCGAAAAAGTTCGGCTAATTGCTGAGAGAAACAATTTATTTATTTTTTAAATGGTATCCGAATCATTTGTAAATAAATAAATTGCAAACTCGGCAGCTAGGATTTTTTCAGAGATGATTGTTTTCCTGGAGTTTAAATGAAACTGAGAAAACGAGCAATTTTACATGTCTTTATATACAAAAAGATACTTCTATGCGGAGAATCGAATAATGAGGATAAGGAAAACTGAAAAATCATCAGAGAAACATCGTTTGCTAATTCAAAACAAATTTAGAAATGATTCTTTTTTCATATTCATCATTGAGTCCTCTGACTTTTGCATTTTTCGATTACACCTTATAAATATTATTTTGAAGATCAAATCATCAAACTAGTATTTTTTTTAAATCTTGCATCTTCTAGTTTTATTGGAATCAACCTCTCATTCTTCTCAGTTTAAAAACAAGTTAGGCAAACTTAAAAACATAAAATTTTCAAATTGATCGTTTCGAAAAATAGCAAGTCAATCATAAGGAAATCAAGTTTCCACTTTTGACTTCATCTCAGTCAAAAGTAGAAGTAATATGTAACTCGCTACAAAGTCACTAGCGGCTAAGCGGCGAGCGGCGAGCGGCGAGCGGCGAGCGGCGAGCGGCGAGCGGCGCGCAGCGAGCTGGACGATGGACCCCCCCCCCCCTTGTCACGTGCGTGTGACAATTTTCATTCATGATATGAGAAAAGGGGGGTCCATCGTCCAGCTCGCTGCATGCCGCTCGCCGCTCGCCGCTCGCCGCTCGCCGCTCGCCGCTCGCCGCGTAGCCGCTAGTGACTTTGTATCGAGTTACATATTACTTGACTGAGATGAAGTCAAAGTGGAAACTTCCGTATGATTGACTTGCTATTTTTCGAAACGATCAATTTGAAAATGTTTTTAAGTTTGCCTAACTTGTTTTTAAACGAGAAGAATGAGAGTTGATTCCAATAAAACTAGAAGATGTAAGATTTAAAAAATACTAGTTTGATGATTTGATCTTCAAAATAATATTTATAAGGTGTAATCGAAAATGCAAAAGTCAGAGGAACTCAATGATGAATATGAAAAAAGAATCATTTCTAAATTTGTTTTGAATTAGCAAACGATGTTTCTGATGATTTTTCAGTTTTCCATCCTCATTATTCGATTCTCCGCATAGAAGTATCTTTTATGTAAAGACATAGTAAAATTCTCGTTTCGGATTTAAACTCAGAAAACAATAAATCTCTGAAAAATCCTAGCTGCCGAGTTTTGCAATTTATTTATTTGCAAATGATTCGGATACCATTTAAATAAATTAAATTTCTCTCGGCAATTAGCCGAATTTCGATTTGATTTGAATTCTGAATATTATAAGAATTCTTTTGATTTTATCGAAGCGAGCAGCAAGGAATGAACGAAGGACTCTTATGTAGACACTTTGAGCGTTTTTTCGATCGATCTTTAGTACAGAGTTACAATTAACTTGAAATTTAGCGTAGGTAGAGATGTTCACTTTCTTTCCGAGTAATGACTGAATTGATGATTCATATTTTTCATACAAATTTAACTTTTTTGGTATAAAGTTTGTCTTTTAAGTCAGAATCACGAAATTTAGAATATTTCAATATATTTTCCTTAATAGGGAGTCATATTAATGTGTGCATTTTTACCGGTTTTAGTTAGTTATAATGGAAAACTTATCTTCGAAAATCGATAAGTTTCTATTTTGCAAATCTTTTAAATAATGATTTTTATTTTAAATAATTTTAGTTTTATGAATATTTACCGACTATATGGAACTTAGTTTACAAAAATACTTTCCATCTGAGTCTGTTGCTGTCTTGAAAATAGTTTTGTACCCAATTATCTGTCCAGTTAATACTCGGCATCCTTCTGGCAGCTAGCTATTAACATGAAACCTGTGAACGACGCTAATTTTAAAAATTTTGAATTCCATTAGAAATATAGATATATTTCAATAAGGAACACTTTCACTATGAATGTTAAAATTAATTGTGCATTAACAAATATTTCTTCGTTTAAATAACTTTTCATTTTTAAAAAAGAAATGAAGGACAAAATATAAATCTTGAATGTTTACAAATCTATCGAAACAGTAGAAGTGAATGGAAAAAAAATTAAAAAATTTTATTTTTGATTTCACAAAATCAATTTTTTCCACTGATCATTCTTAAGAATAAAGTTTATAATCTCATTAGGTAGAAAATAGCCCAGTACTAAGGTATTAATTTAGATTTCGCAATGACAAACAAGCAACGATTGATTATCGATAAACAGATGAAATAAAAACGGTTGATGAGTAAGCTTTCTATTCCATACAGGATGTTATCAGAAATCAGTACTATCATAAAGTTTTTTCATTTGTTATTTCTCGAATCAAATATTAGCGAAAAATGTGACTCATAGCCTTCCTTTGTAGACTGACATTAACAGCAAAATACTGGTCTAGTGAACTCACATTAGCGATTAGCGCATTTGAGAATCACATTAGCAGAATCTAGATGATGATAATTCTCAAGAATGTGTTTTATATGCATTGATTATAACTAAATAACAGCAAGTATTTGTATAATTTAAATTGGCTACAAACAAAAGTTTAGTGATTTGTTTTGATGATTCATATGTATGGCATCTAATATAAATTTTCTTGTCGTTTTCTCCTCTAATTTTTTTAATTCTTCCATCATTTTCTTAACATATAAATTTTAATTCTCGAATTGCTCATTAATGTAAGAAGAAGCTAATCGAATTTAAAAAAATTAATGGCAACAAATGACTTTGCATTTGTTAATTTAGAATCATCGAAGCTAACGTCTTATTTCTAATTTTTGTGAAAGATTAAAAAATTATTCAAATGTTTGTTATTACCTAATCAATGTTTATAAAATTTCATTGAAGATGGTCGAATATATATTAAGAATTCTTTATATATATGAGAAATATATAAGAGACATTTTATTATATAAGCATATAAAGTTTGAGTCTATGCTAATCTCATATATCAGAAATTTGTAAAGAAAATAAAATTGATCTTCTTGAATTTACGCTAATTAAAATGATATTTAAATTAATGAAAAAAATTAGTCAATAATGTTTAAAGTCTAACATGAACATCTCCTAGTTGAAAAGGAGGAGTGAAATGATATCAAAATTGTTGAAAACTATTAGAAATCTGCTTAAATATCAGATTATTAATCATTATATTTAAAGTGTTTACGTGAATTGTTGACAGATATTTATTTTATCATTTTATGTATCGTTATTTATGTCAATCATCTAATGAAGGCAATCATCTACTGGAATCAGAATTGTCAAGTGTACTATAATATCAACACAATATGGAAATATTGAAGACTATTGAAGATTAAATTTACAAAGAAATGTAAGACTGTTTAGAATTTCATCATATTTAGGTATGTCATATTTGAGCAATACTTCAGAGAAGGTTTAAAAATAGTTGTAAAAGTGCAACAGAAACATCATGCAGCTCTTCATTTCACCAAAACGTCTTCAAAGTTAAATGATATAAATTGATACTGTAAATGATCTTTGATGACAGTTAAAGTCAAGACTATAAAACAAATTTTGAATAAAATCAAAGTTTTGATTTCTGATGTCCAAATTACTTCTCATTTTAAGTTTAATCGATACAAAATTAAATAGAAAATTTGATCAGGATAACATTTTAGTCAAAACAACACAAGAGAAAATTTTGATTTTGATCATTTTAAAATTTAAATTTATCAAATAAAGTCCTATTCAAAGCTAATTTTGAAAATTTCAATTTTTAAATATTTTAAAATATTCAAGCTAATTCAAACTTGAAGAATTTATATTTATTTTGTTATATGAGTTTTCATTCAGAATTTCAGTTTTTGACAAATTTTTCAATTTTTAATAACTTGAATGTTCATTTATTGAAAATTTTTTTAAATTTTTAATAACTTGAATGTTCATTTATTGAAAAATTTTTAAATTTTTAATAATTTGAATGTTCATTTATTGAAAATTTTTTAAATTTTTAATAATTTGAATGTCCATTTATTGAAAATTTTTTAAATTTTTAATAATTTGAATGTTCATTTATTACAAAAATTGAAATGTTATTTATTGTCAGAATTTATAACTTTAACTTATTAATTAATTTAAAATGTCATAAATGTCAAAATACATACTGATTCCTACATTTGATACTACTAACATTCAATGAAGCTATTAAAACAATTCCGAGCTTGCTACGAAGTCTAGATCAAGAGATAATTGGGACCCGAACGACCGAACGACCGAACGACCGAACGACCGATCAAAGTGCATGATTGAGCTTCCTTTTTGAAAACAAGTTTTCAAAAATGCGCTAAAAAAAATCATTTTTTTGGATGGAAGAAAAATTTTTCAATATAATTTCCGCTGACTGGCAAGAATGTCAAATGAGTTTCGCACTAAAAAAAAAGTTTCTTAAAAAACGAAAATTTTTAAGGCCAGAAGGAAGTAAAAAGTAGTAAGGAGTAACGATAATATGACAAACTTTACTAATTTCTTGCTGACTATTCACAAAATAATAAAATCGTTGATCATATTTCTAACAAGCTGGCACAATCCTAAGCTTATCTTCTTCGTGGTTTATTCTTATTTTCTGCTTACTTAAGAGATATTTTTTTTTTCATTTTTATGAATTTAAAATGGAAATCCTTACCTGTGACACTAAGCTTGCACGATAAGCTGCCAAAGCTTTTAGATACTCTTTCTTTGCTACTTCCGTTCGCTTTTTATAAACCTGTAAGAAAAAAAAAGAATGAAATTGTGATAATTAATAAGATTATTTTAATTTTTTTGTAGATAATTTTTGGGAGTTTTTTGAAGGTTCAGTTGGATTTTTTGGTTTTGTTGCTGTTTGAGGAATTATTAAAATTTTAATTTAATTAAATTTTACTATTTTTCGAGTCTATAAATTAGCATTTATGATGACAGACATCAAAATTACTAAATTTGTCAGTAATCACCAAGCAATGTTCCCCACTAATGTATTTCTAGCTTCGTTCTATCTCTAAATAATATTTAAAATGAAATATCCATTAATATTGCGCAAAATTCCACAAACTTAATTCCAAGTTTCTCAATTTCAATGATATTAAATTGACTTTATTTATGACTCATTTGAACCCAATAGAATGAAATATTCTCATTATTTATTGCCTTTCCTGAAACTATTCGTCAACTTTTTAATTAAAACTTTTCCATTTTCTCCCATAAATCATTTGGAATGTTTTGTTTTTGAAAATTTATATTTTTCGATTTATTATATTTTTCATTTCATCCAGATAGCTGGAATGAACATGAGAAATAAAAATAATAATTTTTAATTCCTTTACGATGTTTTAATATTGCTGATATTAATCGCACTTTAAATCATCAAAATTATTATCAAGAAATGCTTCGTTTATTGCTTTTTTGTAAAAATATAAAATTATTAATAAAAATGAGAATATTCTTTCAACATAACATACAACACATTAATAATATAAAATTATTATTTAAAGAGCGGTGAGTAAGGAAATTTTGTGAAAATATCATCATTAAGGCGCTTAAAAGATCTCAAAAATAAAATTTGTAAAAAAGATTGTGATGTATTGTATTTACGAAATAATTTTCAACTTTCTGTTATGAGATTCGAACTCTATGTTTTGTAATTAAATCTGAATCATAGGTTTTTAAGACAACTTATGGTAAATGAAAAATTTTCAATTTTACATTATAAAAAAATCGAATATGAAATAAATTCAATAAAACAACCAAACAGCCAAAATTCCCCAACACTTTCTTCACAAAAACTTGTGCTGAAAAACATATTAAAATTTTTTTGTTGTTCACAATTCACCGATCATCGTGTGCTGGAGAAAAAAAAGTAAGTGAGTGAGAGAGAGAAAAAAGCAAAGTAAAATAAAATTATGATTAAGAGCAAGCAGGTGCAGTCCAGGATGAATAAATAACATTTCATAACTTTTTATTTTCTCTTTTTTTTCATTCTTTCTCTCTCACTTCCACCTATTGCCTGGTGAATTGCTGGAGAAACAAAGTCGTTGGTGTTTGTTTTGGAAAACAAAATTAATAAACAACACGTTTTATAGCTTCATAGGAAAATGGAGCCATTTTTATATACCATTTGGTTGTTTATTTTTCTTTTTTTTATTTTTTCATCCATGAGGAAAATATTGGAGATGGAAAAATATTATTAATAATTTTTTTTTTGTTTTTTATACACACAACATTTTCCAATTTTTTTTCGAAAAAATAATCTCCGATTTAACATCCATAATTAATTGTAAAAAGAGATTTAAAGCACCTGCTGGACGATCTATATTTATGTATCTGTTACTAGAGATAATATATTTTTTTCTACAAAATAAATGGATTGGATGGAGCATTTGGCTGGACAAAATTAGAAAATAAAAAAAATATTTCTCTTGTGCTGTTGAAGATTTTTAAATCGATTATTTTAGATTATTTTATCATTTTTAATGTTAAGTGTGGGCTGGGGATTTTTTGGATGTAAAATTTGGTCAATTGGTGGCGGATTATCAGGGGATTTAGGTTAGAACTGTTGATTATTTTTTGAATGGATACAAATAAATATTCTTAAATTTTTTCTAAGATTCAATTTAATTCAATAAAGTGTCTGACATAAAAGGACATGAAATTATGTTTGAATTGTTGAGCTAGTGATCAAAAAAATTAAATTCACTTTTTTTTTAAAAAAAAAAATAAAATTTAAGTTAGATTCTTACTAAAAATTTTTTTTATTATACTTAATATCGGCCTTAAATAAAGTAGTAACCAAAAAATTCTGTAAGAAGCTGTTTACTTAGTACGTTAAGCTAAAAAACGACTTTTTAGACACCAGCCCACTAAATTTCAATTCTTTCGTTTTCATCACCAGGCATCCATCACATGAGCTAGTCTATAAGTGTTTCAAGTGAGTGTATACATCACTAAATCATAAAAACAAGTTTGTTAAAAATTTTCTCTTTGATCGCAGTTCAGAGGGCAGCTTTCAAAATGTTTTGATTAGAATTTAAATTATGAGTGTATCGTATCTTGTTTTAATGCTTCCAACTGTTGGATATTAGTTATATTTTTATGAGTTGAATATGACAGAAAAGAATTAAGAAATGATAATTAAATGAGACATTTTGGAATTTTTAAATGCTTTGAAAATTTAATATTCAAGAGTTTAAAAAAAAAAATTTAACAGAAAAGTTTTCCATTTTTGCAATTCAGCGACCAAATTATTCCATATATTGACTAAACCTAACCGCAATTAATTTTAATTTGACTTACAAAAAACTTTTTCTCGAGTCGAAAAATTACCACAAAATTTTCTCGACTTGCAATAACTATTTTAAAAGAAAGAAATTTGCCATCTTTACTTGTCACATAAAAAACCTCATCATGAAGATAAAGTTAAAGTCAACCAAAATTTAATTTTCTGTGTCACATAAAATGAGCACCACTGCAACCCCTCCAACCATCGTACAAATTTAAATTTCTTTAAATTAAAATAGATGAAATGATTTGAACATATAAAATGATAATATGCAAAAAATAATCGTCATTTCCAATGCAATGTTGATAAGATTCTTGTTGAATTTTCACATATGGAAATTTTTCCAAACCACCCTCAAATGCTTCTTCTTCCTATTTTTCTAGAGCAACTCGATTTTTATTTTTCTCTGAATTTTCTATGTCATTAAAACTTGAAATGTAATTTCATTCCAATTTTCTCATTCCTTATCTGTAAAATGTCGTCCCACATCCACCCCCAAACAGAGAAAAAGAAGAAGTTGGTGGTTGAGTGAGAGAAAGAAATGTCACGTTGATGGAAGCAATGGCAGCAACAGCAGAAAAATAAGAAGGAAAAAAAAACTATTTTTTCAATTCAATAAAATGTCAGCAATCGTAATGGTTGATGGAATGAATTTGACATGGTTCAGAGGATACAAGTTGGAAAATATTGGATGTGATAGCTTTGGTATGGTTGTGGATTTTTATCAGGAATTTAACATTTTAGGTACAAATTATTGTAGGTTTTTGAGGTTAGCAAATTAAATTGCAAAATATTCAATTAAAGAAATCTTTAAGCACCAAAATTTACCCAATTATTCTCATATCAAATCAGCAACAAAATCAATTTTCTCAACTTATTCAGACCCAAAACATTTCATACTTACATTTTTATGATCGGGTGCCAGCACGTCCCACATAGATGCGACAATTTTTGAAACCTCACCAAACGATGCATTTGGATTTTGTCCTTTAATTGAGGCTTGAGTGTCACGGAAAAATAGAGCATATGCTGATACAGGTCTGTAAAGAAATAAGAAGGTAAAAAAATAAAATTTTAATTAAATTTTTCTTCCATTTATTTATCACCGTAATCATCATCAATGATAATGATGATCTGTATTATCTTAATGTCATATTATTATTAACGCATGTAAATTGTCGGATGGGAATGAGAATAAGAAGTAAAAGATGTAAAGCAACAGCAGTCGATAATTGGCAAAAATTATTTTCAAATTTGTATTCCATTAACGTCTTCAAATGAAGCGAATTAACATTTTCATAATTTTTTTAGCTTGATTTTTTGTAGATGGGAGGAAGTTGGATGTTGGTTTTGAGATATTGGCTTAGATGTTTGGTTACGATTAATGTAAATTTAATAAAAAAAAACAAGGAGAAAAAGAACAAACATTTAATAAGTTGTGAACTTGGTGGATTCGAACCCATAACTTTATCAAAATTTGATAAACTAACAGTTTTCTATTTGATTTATTTGATTGGAAATTGACAAAACTTTACTTTATAAATTAATCTCATCTTCATCACCAATCAGATGCACTTACTTCCAACAAAACTCACACAACTTTCCTACTTAATAAATTTTTGTTCTCATTTTGCATTTTACCTTAAGGCTAAAAAGCATTTCCCCCATCGTACCTCTCATCATCATCATCTATAATATTTAAACATGCTCACGTATACACACAAATAGTTATCATACAACTAATAGTGGTAATAACCTAGCATCTCTGAACAGCTGTTTTGTCCGTTAATTTTTTAGTTAAAAGGCCCTCAATTTTTGAAAAAAATCAAAAATTCAAATCTTTTTTTACATATAATCCGACCAAGAAAAATTCTTTTTTGCAAAATTAAGTGTTTTTCCTAAGTTTTTATTTATTATAATAATGATTTTTCCATAATTTCAGCCATGAAATTTGATATAAAAAAATTTAAACTAATTATAACAAATAGAAAGTGTATAAATCTTAATTTGTTTCTTAAAAATTTAACGGACGACTTGTACTAAAATAAGCCGTACTAATGCGATTTATTTTAGAACAAATTCAAATTTCGCACGTAACGTATTTGTTCAGAGATGCTAGGTAATAACAATAATATTCTTATATTTTCAAGTTAAGTAATAGTAAAGACATTGAAAGGCGACGCAAGTATGCGAGATAATAATAAAAAAAACTCTCTCAATTTTCCTCAAATTGTTTACTATTTCCATTCTAATGGGAGCATCGGATAAAAACAATAAGTGAGAGAGTGGAAAATCAGCAAAGAAGCACGTATTGATGCTGAATTGTTTATCAAAAATATATACACACAAAAAAAAATTTCACTTGCAACGAATGAAAAGTTGTAAAAAAAGTTTTAGAGCTAAAGTAAAATGAAAGTTTTTGAGGAAGATAAGGCATGTTTACTTAAGACGTCTTAGAGTGATAACTCATAAATGATTGGTATTGATGATATGAGTTGTGTTTTTGTCATGTTTTTATTCATAAATTATGAGTATGGGACATGATCGTAAATTATGAATTGGATAACATTTGAGTGTTGTTTTTGATAAACTTTGGTGGAGATTGGAATTTTGCGGAGGGGAAAGAAACTGAGTCGAACTTATTTGCTACCTTTCTAAACTTGAAAATTGATAAATTTATTCCTTTATTCCAGAATTTTCAAACTTTCAAAGAGAATTGTAAAAATGTTCAATATTAAGTTTCCACCCCAAGGCAACAGCAATTTCTTCAGTAAATTCCAAACTTTTAAATATTTCATTTTATATCGCATCAAAGTAGATACAAAATTTATTGATTTTTTTTTTGCTCCCTGCCTTCCACCATCCTCATCGTTTGAAAAGTTTTGGAATTTACTTAAAGAATGAATGAGACGAGATATGGTGGGGTTGTCTTGTAGTTGGTGGTAAATAATCTCAAATGATAACTTTTCCACTCCATACTTCTTGGATATTTTTTTCTTCTCTTGGTTCTTGTTCTAAACAAGACACAGAGTGATTAAACTTTTTCAATCAAAAGATTGTAAAACAGATTTCTTGTTTTGCGGGTGAATGAAAAGTTTTTTTTTAGTTTTGCTTCTTTTTTTTCAATCAAGATTTGAAATTTTTTTTTGTTATTTTTTTATGAGACATAACATTCACGGAAAGTGATGAAAAAAAATAAGAATTAGAAAAAGAAAGGGAAGAAAGTAATTTGGAAATGGCTCTTCTTAATCCCCTCACACATGCCCATCTTATTTCATTTATCTCATTCACATGCAATCATAAAATTAAGTCAGAATCTAAGGGGGTTATTCATGGATTATGGTTAGGGTGGGGATTGTTTTTTGAAATAATATTTAATCAGATTTGCTTTAGAATTTTGTTTTTTAGTAAAGCTATTGGGAGGATAAAAAATTCTTCATAAATTTTTATTTTTTGACTGACCCTATTAGCGTAGATCTCCCCTCTCCCCCAGAAAAACTCAACAGAAAAACAAATGAAAATTGTTTTTATCTTATTTCTTTTTTTAGGCACAGAAAAAAAGCAAATACAAATTTTCCATATAAAAATAAAAACAACAACAATTTGTAAGCAATTCCGCATAACGAGGCCAAAAAAAGAAATTGAGAAGAAAGAAGAAGCAAAAAATATGGAAAATTGTTATTTTCTTATCATCGCCTCGTACAAATTGAATTTGAATTAAACATAAGCAGCTGGAGCCCTCAAAAAAAACTAAACAGCAAAAAGCTATTTGCTGTGGGGGTCGTCTTTGATGTTGTGAATTTCTAAAAAGGAAAGATACTTTTATGCTCATCGAAAGGATTCTCCTTCTCTCGATTGCCATTTTCCCAAAGAAATTTAATACTTTTTTATCAATTTAAAAATTATATTTGATTTTCCCAATTTTCTTCTTACTTTTTTTTTTATATCGTGTTATTGTGTATTCTATAGCGGCACTTTAAAAGCAAGAAAAAAAGAAGACACCCCGCAAAAATGAACCTTTCCAATTAGTTTGTTTAGCAATTTCCTTTCGGATTTTCCCAATTTTCCTTTTCATTTTAGGAGACTATAGGAAGGAGATGAGAAAGGACAACAGTCACTTTGAAGGAGAGAAAATTAGATTTTTTTCGTCCCTTTTTCGTCTTCTCGTTTTAAAGATTTTATTTTTGGGTGTTTTTTTTTTTGTTTAGTTGTCATTTAAGGTATTCATTGCTGTTTTTGGTGTAAAAGTTTGTCTGACTATGATGGAAAAAACATCTTATTTTGAGTTGAAATTCCAAATAAGTTGTCAAAAAATCACTCTCTAAATTTTTTTTTACTAACATTTGAATCAGTTTCAAAAATTTGGAAAATTTTATTTCTAAATTTAAATAAAAAAATTGAAAAAAAAATTAAAAATTAATATTTTTAACTAGAATCTTTGACTTTTATACCCATTTTTGATTTCGTAACTGTCTTAAATTGTTTATCTTAATTTTGAACCTGGTCAAAGCCCAAAAACCTGTTAACCGCTTAATATTACAAAATAATATCACATGGGTCACAAAATGAATCCAACAAACCCTTCTGCTGCTCCTTTACAACAAAATCTCATTCATCTTAATATTCATAAATGCGTAAATACCTTTTTACACCCAATTACTTTTTTACTGACTCCCCATGTCAGATTCATAGGCTTTGTCTCTTCGATCTTCTTTTTCTTCCTCACCCCTCAATAATAAAAAAGTAAATCTTTGTAGTCAAATTCATAAGTCGACAAAAAAACGAATCTCCTTTTTTTATGCGAATGATAGCACAAAAAAGGGATATTCGTGCGACCTGTTGAGAACTTTTCAAATTATCCCTAATTTATTTTCATTTCTTACACAAAATCACTTACGAGAAGGAAAGGAAAGATTAAGGAGGAAGTTTCTTTTTTTTCTCAACCCACAGACTTAATACAGACAAAAGCATCATGAATCGACATAACAAGCAATTTGTAGGGAAAGAAAAAAAAACTTACTTTTGTGGCTCATTTGGATCCTTTTTCTTCTTCTTTTTCGATGTCTTCGGCTTACGTGCTGGAGCTGCTTTAGCCTTCATTGTACTGTTATTGCGATTTGGTGAATCATTTCCAATGTAAGGGTCTGGTGATGGACGTTTGAATGTATTGGCCTGTGGAGAGAGATAAGATAAAGAGAAAAAAATATATAATGAGATACTTTGTGGTTGATTATTAAGGCTAATTATGCTAAGTGTGAGATTTAGAAAATTGATACAAGTCACGCAATTTGCACTTGTTTATGATGATCAGGTGGATAGGATGCTGTGTGTGGTATTTGCTTATATTATATGACTTCATTTGAGATTGTTGGGATTTTTCTGATTTTAAGAGAAATTTATGAATTTTTGGGATCATGTTTAAATGATGCATAACTAAAAATTAATATTCAGTACTTTTTCATCTTCAACATTCTTAAAATGTAAGTTTCAATGATATTCTGATACCAACAGTAGGTATTAAGTTACTTAAATCTATGCTTAACCTAGAACGGCCCCACAAAATTTATTAAAGTAAAATCTAATCCAAAAGCATGCACTCCATCGATTTTTTCACTCAATTCCAGATTTATTTATAGCTCACAACCAATATCTGCCATAATCAGCAAAACATTATCTATAATTATTTCGTTAATATCCCACATAATATATCCAGTTTTTACTTAACCTTTCCCATTTTTTTTATCGCAAAGTTCCAATAAAAAATAATTGCATTTCATAATTCGTTTGGCAAGATTGTATGTTACAATTATTTATGTATTAAAAACAAATACCATAACCTGTTATAGTCGCGCATATGACAACTTTCATAATACTCTAATAAAAATATACAGCATTTCATAATGAAAAATCGATAAATTTTTTGACTTTTATCGCATTTCATTTTTTCTTCCTTTTTCTTTTTCTGTCTTTGTTTCTCCTTCTTTCTCACTCGCGCGTCCGTACTCGTAGAGACAGAGCTCCTTCCATAAGTCAGCAGAAAAAAAAAATTTCCGATCACATCACGGTTACAATATCGAAAGGAAAAAAGCAATTTAAAATGGCAAAAACTGTCATAAATCATAATAAAAGCAATAAATTTTCATTTCACTGCACGTTTACAGCATAAAAATTGTATAAATCTTCAGTCAGCTAGCGAGCAGCTCCAGCAGAAAGAAATTTTTTTCCTCTCGCTCTCTTTTCTGTGATTCAATTTTTTTATGATGAATTTATATTTTTTTTTGTTTCATTTTTAATTCAATTAAATCAAATATTGCAATGTCTGATAATTTTAGGTTCCGTTCATTGTGTTTTATTTTTATTTTTTGCATTTCAATATATTTATTTTTTATTATAAATAATTCAAATGAATATATTTAAACATGTAGGTATTTGATTTATGAAATAATGATAGTAAAAAAATAAAAATCGAGTCAATAATTGCAAAAGTCATTTAACGGATGTGATAATAGCGCATTATTTGCAGGAAATGGAATGCATAGAATTGAGATATCTTAATGAACGTGTTGGGAAAAATTTTTATGAGAATTGCTGGAGTTTTGATGGTTTTCCTGTTTCCTGATCAATTGATTCTTATTAGATGTAATGTTTTGATGCCAAATTGCATTTATTTGATTGCAGACTCAAAGTTGCTCCAAATTGAGTTGTTTGTAGAAGCTAAGATTTGAAATTCAAATTTTGAGTCAATAAGCTTATCATAACCTCAAACTTAATCCCATCACAAAATGTACACCCAATCCCATCCATCCCCTTATTAAAAACTGCACATAAAAATAAACTTTTTTTATAAAATCTAAATAACGGAAAGGGAAATAAAAGTAAGAATATTGCTGTGTTTATCTTTAACATTTAAATCTTTTTTGGCATTGACATGAAACCTTTCAATATTCAACAGTATAAAAAATATATTTTTTTCGACGTCTCATTTAAGCCCTAGCTGATGAGCACATGTCTGTGACACAACGATAAATCTACAAACACTATGAAAAAATAAACTATAACTAATCCAATTAATTAAATTGGAAATAAAATAATTCACAAGAGCAAAATTGACGGAAAGGCAAAAAGACAACAAAAAGAAGGAGGGGAAATAAAGGTCAAATAAGTCAAATTCATTCATTGTCATGAGTCTCAAGGTTTTCTCTGTGAATACACTTTTTATAATTCTTTATTTTTTTCTCTTTTTTTTATTTTTGTTGCAATTTTTTTATGCAATGCTGTATTTAGACACGGAATCGTAAATCAATTGCATAATAACATAAGTTTAAGTTTAATACTGCAATATACTGCAATACACGGTGTATTGTAGTAAACAAAAATTGAAAATGTAGAGGCAATATTTGCATAATATTCTGCCTGCATATTGTTTATTCAGTTGGAAAAGTGCACTCATCGATAAACATCTAAGAATCTACCAGCTTTATTTTTTTGTGGATTAATAATACAAGAAGAGATAAATAACATCATCACATGAACTACTAAATGCCATGGATTGATATCTCTATGTATGTATGTAATTAAATAGAGAATGACTTGAGGATTAATTGTTATTGTCATTTCCTTGACATACTTTTTTTTAAATTTATCGACAAAAGAATGTAATGAAGTGAGAAAAAGAGATGGATATAGAGGAAAAAAATTAAAAAAAATATATTGATTGCAGTGCCTTGCAAAATTATATTTGTTTTTAGGGGTTTTGTAATCTCGATTTTTTTATCTTTAAAAAATAATTTTTTGTGCTGATTTTATTTTAAAATTATCACTAAATTTAATTAAATTGAACTGTTGAAAATCAGGTGTCTTCACACTTTGGATTCATGCAAAAACTACTTCACACTTTGAGTTTATTTTTAAGTGTCTTTACATTTTGGATTCTTATTTACGTGCCTTCACATTTTTGGTTCATATTCAGGTGCATAAACATCTTAAGTTAATGATAAATTCAGATGCATTCACAACACATCTTTAAATTTACACCCAAATCACTTTATTTGGTTAAAATAAGGTGCATTTACACTAAAAGTTCTAATTCAGGTGCCTTCACACTAAATATTTAAATTCAGGTGCCTTTACTCGAATATTCACACCTCCAAAAAAATCCCTAAAAAATCAAATCCTCCATCTCTTCACTCCATCATAGTAAATCGAACAACGAAAAGCATTTATTCATTCATCCATTCATTCATCTAACTATCTATCTATCGATCTCTGTCTATTTAGTTCTTCTATTTCCTCACTCGACTATTTTTCTTTGCTTACTCACTAATCTATCTTCAATTGTGAGAAACGAGAATTGTGTCTTGTTAGTGTCAATTAGTGGATTTAATCAGCTTTGATAGATTCTTGTATGCTCGATATGTATATACTATTTTTTTTTTTTTGTATTTTCTAGATCAATAAAGAGTAAAATATTTATTCAGCAAAGATAGAGCGAGAGTTCATGGTGGAATAAATAGGACTGCATAAAAAAGAGAAGTTGATTGAAATTCAATGCAATTTTAATGGAGATGTTGAGAAGAATATAAAAAAATTGCAATGATTCTTATTTCTATTATGGAATTTGCTAACGTTTCGGGCTGACGGCGACGATGATTTTGATTTTTAAACAGCGATAAAAAAGAGAAATGGAGAGAAATATTTCATAATTTGTAGCACATGCATTCTAATCATATACGCTCGTAATGATGTTATTCACACAACATTTTGTACTTCCTTGTTATTCTTCGTGCAGTAAATCCATAAAAAGACGAGAATAATAGGTGAAAAAGTCGTCATAAATTGGGGATTTGAGGTAGCGCTGTTTTCTCAGGATGGGATTTTCTTGGAGATTGAACTTGATTTTGATATTAAATTACTTAGAATCAATTATTTTGTGGGAACTGAAATTAGGTTCTGTTGATCAAATTTACAAAAATCAAAAGTCTTTTTCAAGAGTTACGTTCAAATCCTATGATAATCTTTGTTCTAAAATTAATTAAAAATCCTGTTCCAAAGACACAATAACTCAGACTTAATCTCAAAAATGATATCTCAAGACCAAGCAACTTCAAGTATATCAGTCTCTAGGAAACAAAAGCAGCAAATCCTCAAAGTCAAAACCGACTCACCTTCGGGAAAAATCACGTTAAAATCAGAACAAATAAACAAACAAAAAAACATTAATACATGAATCGCATAAATCTCCAACTGTCAACACATAAAGCATTCAGCATTCATATACAAAAATCCATGTTCACATGACATAAAGCTATCAAAGTGGCATAAATCAAGCACACGAGAGAGAAATGAAGGAAAAATAAAGCGAGACAATTGACATATAGGAGAGGGAGAGAAAAAAATGGACAATAATTAGGCCTTTGTTATGTTTTCAATGCAAAGCAAGTTACATAAGAAATACCTTTGTCTTCTCTTATTTTCATTTTCATTTGCCTTGAAACATCATGATTTCGATCATTTATTAATGCTAAATATTTATTTTTCTCAGTTTTTTTTAAATTGGGTGATGTTGAATTGAATTTGATAAAGAAGAAGGAGAAATAAATCAAACAAAAGAAAGAACCTTGAGATGATAGGAAAATGGAGCTCTTTTTTTTTTAAAAAAAATATCCATTATTCATTCCATCAAGCAATCTCAATTTAAATGCTTTTCAATGCTTCAATTAAAAAAAATTTATTTAAAGTCGCGGTTCATGGATATTCATTAATTAGATTTTTATTGCAATTTAGTTTCTCTTTCTGGTTGTGCTTTTCTTCTTTCAAGCTTCATTCTTTGCTGGATTTACTGAACCGAGAAGCAAATAGTCAGTTGGGGGACTCTTTTATGACCTCAAACATACAAAAAAAAATTTAAATTTGCAGATCATCAAGTTTTAAATTTTGTCCTTTAACACCTCCTCGCAACCCCAAAATATTCACTGCATACCGGGCACCAGCTTTTAAATTCATTCACATTCATACTAAATGCTTAATCAGAATAATTTTCAATTCAGAATTTTAATTTGACATGAAAAATGTTCTCATTTTTTTGTGTTGCTAGATTATTTCACTACAGACGTGAATTATTCATTTTTTTCACAGATGATTAGTGGAACAAATTTCAACCAGACAAGTCGTGATATTTACATTTGCCTTTGGATATCAGCAAATTAAATATTTCATTTTTGTCGCCTTATGGTGTTTTTTGGAATATATATTTTTATGTGTGAGCCTTGCTGTGATGTAAGCGAGTGACATATGGAAAGTGATGGAGATTTGAAGGTCTTAAATTAAATTTTATGCGAATTTTTGAGAAAATTCTTAATTTAATTGGATTTGATTCTTTACATCCCAAATCCCTTAAAAATCAATTTCAATAAAATTATTTCAAATTGCAGTCAAACTTCTCAATCATTCAAACGTAAAAGGTACCAAAAGCCACAAAACACAAACAATTTATTCAAAAAATCATCATCTTCAATTCAAATTAAAATTCTCATTCTGTTGCATTGACCTTTCATGCCATTGCCATTACATCCGCATACAGATGAGCGAGATACTCAACATTATCTGAAGAGCATCAACAGAAAAAAAATTCCAATTTGCCTGATGGATTAGTCCATGAAATTGAAATTTTTTTCTCCATTCTCAAATATTTATCTTTTGGATTCTTTCTCCAACGTCCCGTTTTTTAGAATGTTGAGATGACTGTGTTAAGCTCTTTGTGCTATGCAAATTGCATGCTTTTTAACATGCACACATGTGAATAGATGTGGGTAAGAGCATGTGTGTGAAATTGTAGTTTTATTCACAATAAATAAAAAACTCCAAAGGATAAAGTTTTAGGGCAGCTTGAAAGCTTTTTGATAGTTTTTTTTATCTAGTTGATTTTTCATGAACTAACACGAAAATGACGACTCCCATCCACCCACATCAAAATATCATAATAAACTCGACTGTCCACTAAATCATATAAAAATAAAGTATTTAAAATCAACTCACATTTGGATCATTAAGTGCATTATTATCATCACTATCATCACTCGTTGAGCCATTTTCATGACTGTTAATTGGCGCTGTTTGCGGTGGCGATTGTCCAATGTAATTATTACCGCCACTCATTTGTGGCGACATTTGTGGTTGAATTTGTTGCTGCTGTTGCTGTTGATGCTGATTTGGTGGTGGCTGTTGATGGGTCTGTTGTGGCGGTTGCATCATTAACATTTGTTGATTTGGACTAGACAAGTGATGATAAGTGGAATGATTTGTTGGTGAATGTAAATTATGATATGTTTGATTTGCAGACATCATATGAGATTCGGGACCTTGAGCCGGTGACGCTTGTGGATGTTGGTGCCATTGATGCTGACTATATTGATCATTCATTAGGCCACCCATTTGACTATGCATTTGATATTGATCTAATTGATGATGTGAAGGATGATGAGGTTGTTGATGATGATGGTGGGGGTGCATTACGCCTGGCGGTATGTCAAATTCTTCATCTCCAAATGAGGGTGTGTGAAATTGTGTCTGTTGATGAAGTAAAAGAAAAAAAATAATTGTTAATTAATGAAAGTAATTGCAATTAAGTTCGTTTTCATTTTATCCAGGCACACGGATGATGACCTTCATTAAAAACACACTTTCAGCTACACCATGACGAGTTAAACGGTTATGAAATCTCAATTAATGATAATTAGATTTTTTTAGTCATCTTCTTCTTCTTTTTTATTCCTTCTATCTTTCACATGCAAGATGCCATGAGAAATATAAGAAAAAAAATGCCAAATTAATGCCTCTTTTATTCGTAATTACACGATGTCCGTATAAAAATTCTCTTTCTCTCCGTGTCTTCTTCTCTTCTTTAATCGACGTTTAATTTGACTTTAATCACATTTTTCATGGAGTCATTATTTCATTAAAGCAAATCTCTTTATGATTTCTTATTTATTATGAAATTAATAATGAGGATTTTGTAAATTTCTTCTATTGTCTTTTTTTATGAGTTGAGTTTCGGAATGGCTTTGATATTTAGATTTTATTGAGATTTTAATTTTTGAGCATTGAAGGAATTGCTTATTTTGGAGGTTTATTTTGGCGATTTCGTAATTAATTGTTATGGATAAAATTAAAATGTTAAAAAATTTAGATATAAAAAATGCAAAATTTGAGGTTTGAATCCTAAAATATTTAATAAAAGATCTGCAATTGCATCTTCAAAAATTTTATTTTTGATACTTTGGATGCATTTTCATTTCTTTTTTGTCACAAATTTCGTATTTCTTTTATCAATTAGCTTATGGCCACTTATATCCCAACCTAACATCAAGCATATCCTAAAAAAAATACTAACCTGATCATTTAAATTATGGTATCGTATGTGACCATGTGGAGGTGGGGGTGGATGACCGTTATATTGTGGCACTGATAATGAAACATCCAAATTCTCATCAGGTCTCTGTAAAAAGAAATAGTAAGGAAGAGAAATTAATGTTTGAAAAAAATGCAATTAAATTTTCATTACGAATCTAAGATACATGTTTGAGCTACATATTTTTCCTTCTTCTTCATTTTTCAGTCATTGAACTTTATTTTTTTGCAATTACGTGAGCTTTATGGTCTTGGTCATGAGAACTTTTTTTTTTGTTTTTTAAACTTCATTTGAAATGTAAACGATTTTTTTATCAATTTTTATTTATTCTCTTTTTTTGAAATTAAAACATTCCAGAGTATGAAAATTGCTTTTTCAATACTATAACGAGCATACATGCAATGTACGTTTGTTCCTTAGCAACATTTTTTTTGTTGTTGCTATTGTATGCCATTAATCTTTTGTGTTTTGATACATCAATTGCCATATCCTTTGATGTTTTACAACACATAATTCAATTTTTTGGATCATTTACTGCGGAAAGATCAAAAGAAAATTTGTGTGTGACTTTCTTTTTTGTCTTTTGTATTTGGAAGAATTTTATTTGGTATGGTTTGAAATTTTGTACTTATCAGAACAGCTCTGTCCAAATATCAACAACTATCTCTATATCTATGATTGTTGTAACTCAGTTATTACAAAGTAAAGATGAAAATTCAATTTAAATTCCATTTTGATTTCAACTTTTTTTTTTTGTTTGAAAGCTTTTTGTTCGACCAAGTTACTATTCATACAATTTGGATGATATTTGGATTGCACTTTTTAAATAGTTTCTAATTTTATGGAGTTAAAGTTTGTTTTAAATTTGTTTGAAACTTTTTTGATGAAATGATATGTTTGCTTTGATTTTGTAATTTTTTAAAGAAATGTTGCACATTTTTTATCAACAATGATTTTAATTTTGTGATTTACGTGCATAGTTATGATTTTAAAAGGGATTCATTCGTAAATTTTGACAAAATTTTAAGGCATAGATTTAAATGGATTTTATGTTTAAAAAAATTTTTAAAATGATTTAAAAAAATTAAAACTTATAATTTTCATTATTTCATAAATTAATATTTACACATTTTTACAAAAATTTTCAACATAAATCATTAATTCAACGAAGACAAATGCTCTTTAAATTTTGTTTGATTTGTCTAGCTTGCTCTATGTGCAATTCTTTTTCTCTATTTATTTATGAGCTATGCAAATTTCAATAGTCACAGAAAAAAAAGAGTTTAATGACATTTTGTTCATTTTTGAGACAGTGTATGAGACAGTGAACGGACATTTAAATGCCAGAAGTATTTTGTCTCATAGTTTTTGTTTTGTAAGTGACAAAAAATTTTTTTTATTGTTTTGAATATTTTGAAGAATTTTTTTTATGAATTTGTATCAAAATTTTCAAAAATTGGTATAATTTTCATTCTGATCAAAATGCTTCCAAAAAAAACTATTTTATTCTTTCAATATCAAAATTCCAAATCCAAACCCATCCCGAGAATATAAATTAATAATAATGAATTCATAACAACATGCATGTAGACTTAATTCACCTCCAATTACAATCTTTATTACTTCAATTATTTCAAACTATTGAATTGATAGACAAATAAACTCCACAAAAATATTATTTTTTAACTATAGAACAATAAAAGAGTACAAAAGAGGATAGAATAAGAGATGCACACAGAACAGAACAGAAAATACAACAATAATTTTTCTTCTCTTCTTAAAATCATCAAAGTAGAATAAATGATGATAAAAAAAAGAAGAAGACAAAAGGCAAGCATAGAAACAGTCTCAAAAGAGGAATTCAAGAATCATTAAAAATATGCGGGTGATTGAACTTTCAATCGAAGCCATTTTTTTTTTCAAAAAATAAAAACGAGAAACAAAAAAGTAAAATAAAAGTTTAGGTTTTTGTATGTTTAGAGACTTAGAAGAGGTGAGGTAAAGAGTTTGTGGGAAATTTTTGAATGACTTTATTTTTTTTCATTTTTCTTTTTGTTTGACGTACTTTTCATCTAGATTTGAAAAATCCCGTGATTTAATTTCGGGGAATTTATTTTGTGGGATTAAAAAGCTTAGTACAAAAATAAAAATAACAAAAAAAATTTTTCCCCAATTAGTTAGCAACAAACTTTATCTATAGACAAAGCTTATCATCATAAGCTGCAGACAGTCCGAAGTTTAATTGAAATTTTTTTTCCGGTTGTCTGAGCTGTGGCTTAATTGGAATTTTAAAAATAGCCAAGGTTGGAAGATTTTTTTACCTTTTTTACTTTTTTTTTTGCTAAATAAAAAAACCCAAGTGAGTTCATTTAAGTTTGATAGACTTAATGGACTTTAAAGTTAAGAATCTAAAAAATTATATTAAAATTATTATATTTTTTAGTTTTGACATGATTGCAACTTAAAATTTGAATTTCAAACCTTGAATACTTTTTAGCTATTTTTGGACTACTTAGTCCTTATTTCTTCCTTCATACATCCCAGCCATGAAGACATACTGAAGCCCATCCAATTAAACCTTCCACCCACAAAATTCAAGCTCCACAGCTTCAGATCATCATCAAAATTTCATTATTCTTTCTTATCTTTCTTCCCTTTTGTTTTTACTTCACGTAATTCAGTTAGACACAAAATCCAAAGTGAGAGCTTTTCTCGGTGCATGCATACTCTTTATTTCATTTTCATTCTTCACAAAACAGAGAAAAAAAAATCTCGATAATAATAAAAAAAAAAATATATTCTTTATCCCAAATGAAAACCTGTTTGGGCAACAGCTGTAAAAATTAATCATTCTTTGTTTGTAACGTTTTAATTTTTATTTTTGTTTTCTCTCACTCTTCGTTTCTCTCTTTATTCTTTATGTGATTAATTAACATTCCTATTCTTTTATTTTAAAACATAAGTAATACTTGTTTTTTTTTTACATACACAATACATGCACAAGAAATGAAACGAGAATTAAAATATATATATTTTTTTTATTCTTTTAAAAATTCAAGATCAAGCAATGTGCGATGATAATAAAAGGAAGGGAAGTGTTAAAGGTTATATATTACGATTCTTTTTTTATTTTTTTTTTATTGTAGCATAAAAGTAAAAGAGAGAGAAAAAAGGATTAAAAATGCATTGAAAGGGAATTAAAAAAATTCTTTTCGAATGTAATAAAGAAATTAAGGTTGAGTTTAATTTTCATTTTTTTTTTTGTGAGATTCATTTGCAGGTTTCTCAATTATATTATTTTTGCTGAGTTTATGGGAAGAATGAGTTTTTCTGGGGTTTATATCTTATTTTGCTGATAAAATGTCCACGGGGTCCTCGATTTGAACAGACTCGATTTGAACAGACTCGATTTGAATAACCAAAGATTTTCCATTCACAAAAATTCAAATTTTCATTTTTAACGGTCATTTTTCATATGTTTCGATTTGAATAAATTCGATTTGAATAGAAAAATTTCGGAACAAAACAACTGTTCAAATCGAGGACCCCCTGTATTAAAATTTTCATTTGTCCTTGATAATAAGTATAATATTTGATAATTCATTGTATTATATTCAGAAAAATGTTAAATAATTAAAAAATAATTATTTAAAAAATTCTTCATTCAAAAAATGCGCCTTTTACCTCTCTTAATTTCCAATAACTCTCAAACTTCCCAAAAAAATATTTTAATTGCCAGTAAGAAGTCACATGAATGTTGTTGTAATCACTTCATTTCTCGAATCATAATTGAATGTTAATGACTCATGACATTTTTTTTATTAGCTGTGAGACATTCAAAAAGGAATATGTGTATTATATTAGGAATCTAATTAAATGAGACTAACGAACTGACATTTAAATAATGAAGAAAAAAAATTATTAAAGTCATTATTGCGGATAAAAATCAAATAAAAATTTGAATAAAGTTTTTCTTTTTTGTTGTTTTTTTGATCACAAAGGTTGTGTTTGAAGGGGATCAGATGTAAGAAAAATTAAATACGGATATTGTTAAGGTTTATTGTTTGGTTATTTGTTTCATTTTTTTGTTTGTAAGATGTGATGTAAGTTATGGATTAGTTAAGTATGATTGGAATTTTAAGCTGGCAGGGTCATTTACTTGTGATGTCATTTATGAATTAATTAAAATTAATTAAAAAGTTGTTAAACTTCTGAAAATATTCTTCAAACTTTCTAAGAACCTAACAAAACTTAAGCCTACTTATAAACTCCCTAATCAGATTACTATCAGCAGTTCTGAAGCTAGTGAAGCATTTAAAAAACAATTGATTGATGATCAATGAAACAGCCAATTAATTTGAATTATTCTCTAAATTGCTGAATTACAAATTGGCAATCCTCTTCAAAGTAAATTAACAATCATTAAGCTTTAAGCTACTTTGTGAACTAATATGGTCAATTAAAATCGCATTTATTAAAAGCAAATGAATCATGATGAAAACATTTTGAATCATCATTATCAATTTATAATGTTTGCGAATATGAGTATGGAGTGGATTGTTTCATGGTGTATTGAGTATTTTAATTGAATTGAGAACATTAATATAATGTTTGATGGAAATTGGCTATCAAAATTACAATTTTGGGCATGTTTAAAAATAAATTCATGGAAAATTTGAATTTGATTAATTTTAACCCTAATCTTGTCATTTTGTGAAAATCAATTTTAAATTTATTAGAAAATTTCGCTTAACATAAGAACACCCCAAAAAAATGTTTTCCATGATCAGCTCCTAATTCTAAAACCATTTAAAAATTTTCTTCATTCACAAAAAAAAAATCTAAGAGAATCACGACTGTTTATAATTCTGTACGTTTCACTGCCCATTCTTGATATCCTTAACATCCACCTTAATTTAATTTTCCTTACTCAAAATTCACTTGAAAAGCTGTAATTTTTGGGTCGCGAGATCAAAAACCCACAGCACACAATAAACTACACAGATTACAGAAAAATTTGCTGAGAATAAAAAAATATATAAAAATCAACAGAAAACAAAAAAAAATCATGCTTGCGCATTTATATTAATACATTTAAGCTCATTAGCGTGGTTTTAAAAAACTTTTTTATATTTTTTCATTCGCATACATGATATGGACTTATGCAATTTTTAGTGCGATAATTCTGAGTTCTAATTAGCACTTTTTTTACAACTTGCAAAAAAGATATTTTTTTCTCACATTTTACGATTAAAAAATATAAAACGAAAACATAAAAAAAATTTAAAATTTTTCATTTTCAGATTAACTGCTTTATAAAAAAATATATATAATATAAGAAATAATTTTTTATGATTTCATTTAAAGCATATTAAAGGAAGTGCAATAAAGGCTGTGCGAGAGGAGAGAAAAAAAGTTTTATTTTTACACTGCAAAAGCAAAAGTTTTTCATGAACTCGTTTTCATTCTATGCTTTAATCGCTTTACAAAAGTTATGAAATAAAAATATTATCAAGTTGGGAAGTTTATGGGGTTATGGAGGATAAAGCGCATTTTTGGGGAGGTTAAAAGATTTTTTTGATTACAAGTTAGTGATTTTTATTTTGTTGTTTTAGAAAATGATCAAAAAAATCTGAGCACCCAAATGGATGGAATTTTCAACACTTTATATTTGAATCTTTGGTATTTCGTAAAAATGATCAGTTTAGCATCTCTTTTTTTGACCTTAAGCATAAGGTCAAGAAACTTCTCAAAATTTCAATTCATTTAAGCTCAAACCATCCAAATCGCCACCAAGTTCTCCCATTTTCGGTAAACTGAGCTCAAAAAAATTTATAAGAAATCGTGATAGCCATAAATAAAAACTTAAAGAATGAGCAGAAAAATCTCAAAACAGGAAAGACGAAGGAGAAGTGAAAATATAAAAAAATTGCATTGGCATCAAAAAAATATAAAACGAGCTACTTGTTGATGATCTCGAGAGCTGCTGCTGCTGCTATTTCTCACATTAACAAGAACCACTTTTGAGAATTTCACACATCTCTACACACATACACACACTCACAATAAGTATCATCAACAGTCACCATTCATTCTTCTCCCAAAAAAATAAAAATAAAACAAAGATAAAGGGGAAAATATTTTGAGCACACACAAAAGGCAGCAACGAAAATGAAGGCAAAAAGGAATAAGCAACATAAAACAATAAAAAAAGGTTCTCCAAACTCTCGAGAATTATATTTTTTTCCTTCTTTTTCTTTCATCTTTCGCTTAGACTATGCTCCATGCTGTACACACACAAAATTATATTTTTTTTTTATAGAAAAGGAGATTTTCGTTTTTTTTTGGATGTGAAATCATGGAAAAGAAACTCAAAGCATTTATAGCACGGCGGCAGCACGAAACAGCAACATATGGTGCATCTTTTTAACAACAATAAAATAAGATATTTTATGATTCCTCCCCGTCTCGAGATATTCTTTGTCTCTACGCTTGATTTTCTTCTTTTTGTTTTTGTTATTTTTTTCCGTTCGTTCGTCAAGTCCTTTTTACTTCATCCCTTTTTATCAGCTCTTTTTTGGAGACGACGTCGTCGGGGCGCAACAATTTGCCGCTTAACAATGAGAAAAAAAATTTTGTGGCATTTTTCCTTTTGTGACATTGTGATGATAATTGGCGTAAAGGAATTCAGATGATGCTACTGAAAATTATTGTATAGCAAGTATATTACAAGATGGTTAGATCATGCAGTCATGGGTGGTATGGTGGTATGGTGTCTCATTTTTGGTAGGATAAAAAGATTTGAATATGAAACTTTTGATTGCTGTTTTTGTGGATCAGACAAATATTAAAGCGTGGGTCAATGGCTGAAGAAGATAAGAAGAGGTTTTCAGAATTAAATCAGTTGGAGAGGTTCGAGTCCTTGAAGGTAATTTTTGGGAGAAATAAATCATAAAATAAGTACTATTGATCATAAAACCATCCAATCTAATCTAAATTAATTCACCTCAATTAGTTTGAAAAATCCACACATAGTCATTACAGCATATTTCATTTTTAGTAATAAGATCGAAAATTAATGTCCAACAGTAGCAAAAAAAATAAATAAATTTTATCTCTTTAAACCTCATTCTTTATCGCATATTAAAAATCAGCTACTACAAAAAAAAATTATTTTTATTCAAATTATTATAAATGAGTGAAAAAGAAGAAGAACTAACAAGAAGAATACTCGGAAGCTTTCATGGTAAAAATTTCTTAATGAGGCACCAACTGAGCTCACGTCGACCGTGCTTTTTTATTCTCCCATTGTGGGCATCATTAATTTATGTGGATACGCATAAAGTATATATTTCTCGTACTGTAATGTAATTCAATAAACGTCAAAAAATTTTTATTGTTTGGTTGGCGTGAGGTGGAGATGATGGGAGAATAGATGAAATTGGAACCATCAATATCTATCGACTATTAATTATCGTTTGATTTTTTTTATTGACGATCAGATTCATTTTTGGGGGTTTTATGTTATTTTTGGCAAGTTAGGAATTATTCTAAAAATTAGTCAAGCTTCATTTTATATCAAAATTTAAGTCATCAAAAAACAAATCACCGACTGATACCTCCAGCTTAGATTTTACTATCATCATTTCCAAGGAAATAAAGTAAAAATTTGTCATCATAAAAAACCTTCTTATTTTATGCGTCTGTCTTTCCATCTCTTTCACTCACTCCCATTTCTCATGATGTTTCATATTACATGAACAAATGAGGCATTATGGTTGAGAGGAAGAAAAGAAAAAAAATGGAAAATAGATAAGAAAGTCTTCCATTAATTGAAACTCTAAATCATCTTAATGGTCTTCTATCATTTTAATTAATTGAGTGTATAAATAAATGATGGAATAAAAAAAATATCTTTAATTTTTTATGTTGAAATTAAAAAGAATTTTTTTTTGATGTTTGAAATGTGAGAGATTCCCATCGAGCATAAAACTGAGTGAATGAATAAAGATAGAGCTGAAATTACTCAATTAACTGATAAATCGAGTGGAATTTTTTTCTGTGGAAATTATTTTAGTTTTATTTTGTGGATAAAGTTTGCTGGAAGATTGAAAAATATTTCAATATTTTGTAGTTTAAATAAAATTTATTCCAAATAAATTCTAAATTTTTTCAAGTTAAGGATTGAAAAAATATGAAAAAAAAAATTCTAACTACAAAAAAAAAATCATTTCCAAGAAAAGCTTTCCCCCATTCAGTCACAAAAAGAATTTGTTCAAGTTCCGACAATTTACGAATAATACTTTGAGTATTTATGTATAAACACATATTTATTCATTCATTCATTCACATTCATAAAAGAGAAAAAAAAGAGGAAAAAAATGTATTAAATTGAATAATGAATTCCATGAAGAAGAAGTGAAAAAATAATTCATTGAATGAATAAATAAATTTGTTGATTAAATTAGTAAATTGAATTGATTGAATGTTATTGGTCATAAATGTTTGTAATTATTTTTATTTTTGTTATTCTTCATGCTTTTATTGATGAGTTATTTGATGTCCTTTAATGGATTTTTATGAATGGCATGGGGGTCAATGTGAGTAATTTTTTTCAGAGATTGTTTATGTTTGTGTGATGCGATTGAGTAAATTGGTTGTATGAATCAGATTGTAGGAAGCTCATTGAGTTTTTGTTAAAAAAATGTGATGAATTTTTGCAAATTTTTAGTTTGTTATTAAAATTAAATATTTTGGTGCTTTTTCTTGCATAGTGAATTAAAATCAATCAAAATAAAACAAATATCACAAATATACTAAAATTACTAAATTATCACCTCAATGTTCACTAAAATATCACAAAAAAACCAGACAAACTGACACCCACACACCAATATGTCCCACAATAAATCAATAAATCAGACAACATCAAAATCAATCAATGATTGTGTGCTGCTTTAATTATTATTTTTTCAATATTTATTGACAAGTTTTATTTGCTTTTTTATTAGCATAGAAGACTCGCAAATGCCACGTGATGTTCAATAATTATTGTCGACAATCAACATTTTTTGTTGACATTTTATTTAGTGATGTCTAATTCATGTGATACATCTTCCTACATTTTGATTTTTGCTTTTGTGACAATTTTAAATGCAAGACTGGCATTTTCAAAATTTGCTGCTAAGTTACTTCCAAAAATATTCACATTTTAATTAATAACATAAATACAAAATTCTTGCGAATCCAACCAAAATTCAAGACACTTCACAATTTAATTATGATTAGTAAACCAAAAACCCCACAAATCTAATTTGCTAAAATCAACAACATTGTCGAAAGCGGAAGTTTGTGGTATCTACATTGATTGACAAATTTCGACCAGAAACTTAATTCTATTCATTAAAATTGCTCATTTTGCGTAAAATTCCAAGTAAATTAATTTCCCAAACAATGTAATTTCCTCGATAAAATTAATTTGATTACAATTTATATTGCGAAAAATTTAGTTCCTTTCATTCATTAAAAAAAACGCATCATTATCCATGATTGCCCATAAATATCCAGACAAAGTCTTATTAAACTCAAATCTGACAGACATTGATATCTTCTTCTACAGAAAAAAGAAACAATAAAACAATCAATCTTTTATTATTTCATTCACGGCGCATTCATTCATGCCTCATTATTCTCTATAATGCACATTTTCATTATATAAAATTCATTACATGGATATCATAAGTCATTACATGATGGAAAGTTATGAAATTGCATTGGCTTAATACTCCATTATTAAATGGAGAGAAGAAGGGAAAAAATCATCAGAACGTCATTGTTGATGTTTCCGTCATCATCATTTCATGTCTATTATGTTTGAAGAGCAGACAGATCTGCACATGTGGAATTTATGATGCATAAATAGATTTTCAGGTAAATAAAGAGGATTGGCTTAAGTTTTATGGTAATTAGCATTAGCTCTTAGTTGCATTTTTGTGCAATTAGTGCAGATTATTTTTCTCAATTCTAGTTCATTTTTGACTACTTTAATTCTACTATGTACCCAACTTAATCCTTAATCCCTCAAAACTATCCATTCTTAATCCATAAAATATTTACCAAAATCCCATTTTCAAAAAAAAAAGTCCGAAATTTTCATCTGTCATTTCTCATTATAATTCTTTTATTTATTCAAACTATCTTTCTCTTATCCATAATCCTTCCTCAAAAAAAGAGCTCTCCGACCAATTCTTTCATTTCACACATTAGTGAATTTTTCGAAATATTGCACCTGATACAGAAATTGGATTTTCTGTTGCACATGAATGAACACAAACATCAGCATGATCACACATAGAATGTACAATATTGTAATTCATATTTTTGTACCAGAAAGCAAAAAAAAAAAAATAAGTTCCATCTTCTGTCTCGTCCACAAAATGCATGACCACAAAAGCCACACACATGCATGAAATTCGAAATTCACAAGAAAAAAAACTTTTTTTTTCATTTCAGATTGTCAATTAAGAAAATCATTTGATCGGAATGACTGGTCACAACAATAATAATACCAAGCCAAAAAATATATAAATCTACACATTTAACAGAAGCAGCTAGCAGCTAGAGTATTATTAGACGTAGAAAAAGCCTTTCATAAATCACAGTCTTGTTAGGGAAGCATGAACAAGCAAATGTTTGTCGCAAAGCACATGAGATGGTTGAGTGGTCAAATGAAAACAGAGAAAAAAACTATCATTTCTTGTTTGTGCTGTGTCGCTGCTGCTGTTGTTGTTTATTTATTCTCTTTTTGTTGTTTGTAATTCGACTTAAGTTTAACGAGTTTCCGCTTGATTGAATTTTTGTTTTCTTCCTTTTTTTCATCTCTTTCTCTCATTTCATGTAGATGTGATTTGATAGAAATAGAATGAGGCACGAGACCACCTGACACTAAATCAATGAAATGAAAATTAAATTAAATTGAAGTGTAAAATTTGCAGAATGACAAGCATGAGGCTTGATTTCCTTTATCGTTTATTTACGAGAGATGAAGTGGACAAGTTGGTCAGTTTTGGAAGGGATAGTTGATGTTGTTGGATATATTCACAAAATTTTGGATTTGAGGTTATGATAGGTTTTTGTCAGAAAACTTAGGATTAATTGAATTTTATGGAGATATTTTGATGCTACTTTGATCTTGCCACTTTTTTCATATCTAAATTAAGAAATTTAGTTCATTTTTTAAAGCAAATAAGTAGAAAAATGAAAAAAAAAATCTTGAAACGAGAAGTTTTCAAAAATTCAAATTTCGACCGTTAAAGTCAGTTTTAAATAAGTTTTAGTAATTTTAGTACAAAAACAAACTTTCTTTTCTATCAAATGCACTTTAGACATCGACCTCTTTTGACTTTTTCACTCATTCTACATCGTGTGTCTAGCATGACCCCACATTTGTTCAACGAACGAATAATATGAATAAATTTTGAATAATGACCCGCAACAATTAGCCATTTATCATAATTTACTCGTGCGTATATAAAGATAGTCGCGTAGAAAATAATAAATAAGTAAATTCTATGTCTACACTAGCATAACAATCAAGACAGAATTGAGTATACAGGAAAGATGAAAAAAAGTTAGCGTGAGATGAAGACACAATGAAAAGAAATAAATGAAAATTATTATAACAAGAAAAAAATTATACACTCCAAAAACAGTAGAAATAAGGCACTTAATTAAGTCAGTGTAATTTGCCAAGTATTTCATTTCATCTCACTTACTCGGGTTGGCAATTAAATCATTCAGCAATGCTCATCAATATTAGCTTAATTGAGGCATTATTATAATATTCTTCATCTCATCTCACTCTTTTAACTCTCTTTAATTCATTGGAAAAATGCTATGCTTAAAGAAAAGTGGCACTTAACGAGTACTAATTATGGAATTATACTTCTCTTTCTTCACAGTGCCTCGCTCTATCGCTCGTCTCTGAACAAATCTAATTATGCTTACAAAATGCCCGAATAGCACAGCGCGTCGAAAAAAACCGCAAGTCGGTCGTACGACCGCCGTGAACGGCACGTAAATACGACGACGTGGCGGCGACGTAAAATTGGCCTTGACGTCGACGTCACGGTTAAACAAAATTTTTTATTCTGTAATTTCAAAACAGAAAAGACTGTTAACAATTTGACGCAAAAATCAAAATTGCGTCGACCTCACGGCTCCCTAACGAATGTTGTGTTTCCAATTTTTTATTTTTTTATTTTTTTTTTTTTAAAAATCATAAGTGTTTCAGATGTTGAACAGGCAACATCATAATTTAGATTAATTGATATTTAAAATATAAAGAGCTAATTTAAGTGACGTTTGTGCAAGGAATATAAATTGGAAAGTAAAAAACGCGTTAAACCAATAAAATGTAAGTAAAAAATTTCAGTTTTCAATTTTTTAATTAGAAGTTATCTTTCCATGCTTGTTTTTTTGTTTTATTATAATTTTTTATTTAGGTTTGAATAGGTTCGAATTTATGAGGATATAAATAAGATGAGTATTGTTTATCTTTAAAAAACAAAAATATATAAATTTTTAACTTAAATTTTTTCTTATTTCAGTCAAATTAATAAAATTTAATTGTGAAATTGGAACATGCTTTATTAGGTAATGGAAAAGGTATATGCTAAATATGATTTATGAATAGTTTTGTTGAAGTTTAATTGTTTTTCATTTATTTTTTCAGATTAAAATGACAGGATGAAAAAATGGCATTATTTAGATTTGGGGCGCCATCATTAAAAAGTGCTGAGGACAGTATTAAGAAAATGGACTAGTTAATTTTGTTTTATAAAATAAATAATGTTTTTTTAAAATAAAATAAATGATTTTCATGCAATTTTATATATTTGTATTTTATTTCGAAGCATTTTAATTTCAGCCCTATTTTAAGCCTTTAAGTAGCCCCAAAGCCGACGCAAATTTTTTACTGGAGTGCCGCACTTCCATACAATTTTTTGCCTTGGAGGCGACGTCAAGTTGCCTTCGCGGTGACATGTGAGTCGACGTGGCGTCGCCAAAATTGGTCCCAAAAACGTCCCTGGACGGACGTCACGTCGACTCCACGGTTTTGCATTGCCGTGGCGTCGCCGTCAAGGGGAATTTTGACGTTTTTTTTGTGCGGTGAAACGCCAAATTTTCGACGCCAAGTCGACGTAGTGTTTACTTTGTGTTATCCGGGATGACTATAAGCGCAAAATGAGTAAACTCTTTATTTTTATTATTATTATTTTTTCATTTCTTTTTCTATATACCCCAAGTTTTTCTTTCCTTCTGTTGTTGATGTTTCTTCCTTGTTTCATTTACAGAAAAGGACTATTTTAATAGCGAGATTTTCACGTGATTTTGTTTAAATGGATATTATTCGATTCATTTTTTGGTCAATATTATCTGAGGGGCAAGACACTAAACTTTAAAAAAATTCAATAAATCACGTATTTTTTATTTTGGTAAATTCAGCACAATTAAACACAATTCTCCCTTGTATTCTTTGCACACCAAATTTATAATTTTGATACAAAACATTTAATTTCAAAATAATTCAGCACGATTGGTCAAATTCCTCCTCTAAACCTCTCAAACACATCCACCCACACAAATCTTATTCAACAAAACATAAACGCGCTATCGGATACAATTAGCAATAATTCCTCTTTAACTTTTATTACGGCTTTTATTATTTCATCCTTTTCTTTACACGTCTGACTGACTGACTAGGTATGGTTGACTCAATAGCTGGCTGAGTGCTGATAAGGTGAATAAGATCAACAGCATAAAGTGCACTTTAATATTTATGAGAAAAATTTTTTTATGAGCACTTCTCCTTCATCTCTCTGTTCCTTCACCAATGTAGTTCTTCTCTTGAGTATGTGTGCCATTCCAGTCTTTTAAAACATTCATTTTCATTATAATCGCTGATGATTAATTCATTGCGATAACTCGTTATTTTGTATATCAATTATTCATTTCTCTCCTTTTTCATGTTACGTGTCTTATCGATGCGTGGTTAATTATATGGTAATGTGGTAATTAACTTGACCAATAATATTTTTTTTTTTCTTATGCTGTTTGAAAATTACCTTTTACTGATGATGGAAAATTAGTCTCACTACAAAAATTTTTTTTATTTATTTATTTATTCTCTTTCGTCTTCTTTCATACTTAAATATATTTGAAATATATTCTGTTGAGTAAAGGAAGGTTGTAATTATCGCGATTGAATATTATTTGTACATGCATGCATACATGGGAATTTGATGTCTCATACATGTGCTGATAATTGATGATGTAAAGAACATTAATTATTTTCTTGATTTGATTTTGTTTTTGTGATTTTTGTTCGCGTTGTGGGAGGAGTGATTGAATTTTTAATTAAGAGAATCTACAGTGCTCAAACTTAATTATTTTCTCAGGTAAGGATATTAAAGAATTGATTATTTTTTAATTATAAAATCTTCACGTTGCTATCAAATTCAAAAATCTAACCAAAGTAACCAAAAAATTCATAAAGTTTCTGATCATAAACCATCAAAAACTTCTTTAAATGTCTCCTTAAAACCAACCATAAAGACTGTCTATATCCATTTAAGTCTCGAAATTTGTAATCGTCTCATTGCTGTCATAAATATAATATCAAGTCAATAGGAAAAGTAGACGAAAAATTGTTTTTTACGAGATATAATAAAATTATTATTTTTATTGGCCTTTTAAAGTGGATATTATGGTGATAACGTAGAGTAGACAATTCTTTTCTTTAGCTTATGCTTGAAGATTATCGCATCAGTTCGTGAATTTTATGGAAATTTCGGATTAATTTTTTAATTAGGTATTTTTTAGTAAGACTTTTTCAATTTAAAATAAATCTTGAGTTAATTTACAAAAGTGCATCTAATAATATGAAGTAAAGCGTTCAAAAAATGATCTATCTAATAAAAAAAGAAAAACCCCTCTTATAAAGATTGGGGAACATGGTTAAGTGTAGGATTCGAACCTTCTTCGATATGAAATTTAATATAATTTTTTACTTAGAATCATTTTCTATAATAATCTTTTTATGAATAATTTTGGCTAAATTCCTTTCTTATTCTGAAATTCAGTAAAAATTTAATATTTTTTAAAAATTTTAATGAAGATTGTTAATAAACTTAAATCTGCAAACATGTCTTATTTATGAATTTAATATAATTTAAAAATTTACAAGAACATTTCCATCACAAAAAGAGCTAAAAATCTTAATCAAAAAGCAACAACATGTAGAGCATAAAGAACTTCAGACTTCAATCAAAAATTCATTACTCTTGAAGAATTTTCATAAACTCCAACCCTGCATGCTTCCAACAAGAAATGAAAGAAATTTATTACTCATTTTTGTCGTAAACTTCTTCAACTTGGAAATCTTATTTTTTTTTCTTCCTTGTCTTGTAATAAAAGTTCATCATATATTTTATTCCTCATTCCATTCACTTGTCAAAGACCAAGACCAAAAAAAAAAAATTAAGAAAGTAAGAAAGAGAATCCTTCATGAAATTATAAAGCGAGTACAATGAGAAAAAATTGAGAGGAGTAGCATGAAAAAAAATCTTTTTAAAATTTAAAGCCTCATAAATTATTAACAGTGGAAAAATCAAAAGGAAAGAAATGAAATAACAGAAAGAATAAAATAATAAAAGAATCCCTTGAGTAATAAAGCAACAAAAAAAATTTTTTGTGGAGCGATGTTGCCAAACATTTTCTTCTTTCTGCTTGCTCCTTGTGATTTTCTTTTCATTTTTGGTCTGAGAAATTGTTTTGGTGGATATTGTTGCGTGTTGTTGGAAGTATGTGTAAATTTTTTGCACAGATTGAGAGGCTGATTATAAGAATTTTTGTTTTTGTGAATGTAATTGAGAATTGTTAATTTAGAGCTGACGTTAAATGTGTGAAATTTGATTAAATGTCATGTCATTTAATTTTTGATCTAGAATAAGTTTAAATCCTAAACTTAGCAGATTTTTTTTACGGCAAAAATTTTCAAAGCATGTGTTCGAATCCTTTATAGAAATTTAGTTTCAATAAATTGAACCAGATCTAATTGCCCTATTTGTATTGAATTTTAAGGTTTCTGATTTTTGCACACTACGGCCGAATCTAATCAAAATGAGTGAATCACTAAATCATAATCAAAATTTTAAAAACTTCAACTTTTTTTCCATCCAATAACTTGCATGCTCCTACATTCAACATATAAACGTTTATGCAAACATACAAGAAAATACATATTACAGAACAAAAATTCTCATTTTGATCCTGAAAGAGATTTCCAACTCCATCTTATTCTTTTTTTTTTGTACCCCAAAAAATAAAAGAAGAAAAAAAAAATAAAATAAAATCACAATGAAGCGATTTTTTCAACTGTGAAATTACTTTCAATTTTCTTCTTTTATTTTTACAAATGAATGAATGAGCGTACACATCGTGTATGAATTTCAGACGGAGCAAGTTGGATGTACTGAATGAAGGAAAAAAATAATTGTTTCCATTTCTCTGGAGCCTTTCATCGTATGCGTTTTAAATTTATGTTAAACATATTTTCTGTGCTATTTGCTTTATTCCTTGGTATTGTTCCTTTTCCATATCCTCATAATGTCCCATTTGTCATTATTATTTTTTTTTGTACTGTTCAAATATGATGATGACGGGATATTCATGCTTGTATGACATGCAAGTTGTTGCCATTGGAGATTTTTTGTGGGATTTTGAGCTATTTTATGTGGGCGGATTGGATATTTTGCATGAACAGACTATAAGTTCAAAATTTTGAGGCTAGTGCTGCATGAATCAGATCTGTACACTTTAAAAATTCAAAAATCTAAGTCCTGATTGAATCTACAATCCTCAATTGACTCAACCACAAGATCCCATCATGCAACATCACAGACATCATATCCCATGCCATGCTACCATATGAATATATTTTCATATCTGATAAGCTAATATCAAGCGTAATAAATTCAATTTTTCATTATGTAATAAATTTTCCACTCCAAAAACATGATTTAAAATGAAATTATGGATTTTTTTGATCTTTTTTTTTCTTCTTTCTGAAGTCATTGACATAAATTTATTGGCATTTGATGAAATAATTTCAGATTAAATGAAATCAAAAGATTTAAGAGTTTTTCCTAGAAATTCCTTTAAAAAATTAAATAAGCGTTTACAAAAATTTGATAAGAAAATTTATTTCATCATGACATGATGTTGTCGCCTGCTGTGTGCTTTCTACTTGCACTAAACAACTAAAATGGATTAGGTTCTAATCATTTAAGCTCATTAGTAGATGTAGATTTGTAACGTGGAATTAACCTAAATTTATAAAATGAAGCACAATGGAGTGAAGAAGCGTTGAACTGATTTCTTGTGGGGAATTGGATTGTGACGATGTTGTCAACTGAAAAGTAATTAATTTTTATAAAAATCGATAATTTGTGTGGGAATTAGGTTTGAGATTTTTTTCAATTTTGATTGATGAGTTAAGGTTTTAGACGTCAATTGAGTTACTGAATAAAAAAAATTTGAAAACTTAATTTTGTATGCATTCCTCAAAATATGTTGCCTATCTATCTAAGCCCCAGTTAGGCACCACAAAAACCCCCCCAAAAAATTCGAACTAATCCACATAAAATTTATCTTCACATAGAATAATAAATTTTCTCAATCTACCAAAAATTCGATTATCCTTCAGATATTTTTCCCTTCAATTTAATCAATCTCAATTCTCATACATCGAGTAAGATATAAAATCTCATTCATTAGGAAAAGAGCAGCAATAAATCCACTTGAAACTCATCGAATAATATATATTAAAGACATATATACACAGACCAGAGTTGAAATCTGACATGTATCTGTAAAAATACATTTTCTGTATACAGATATTATCTGTTCCCGGAAAGATTTTTTTCATCTGCATGCAGATCATCTGTATGCAGACATTATCTGCATGCAGATAAAATCTGAATGCAGAAAACAGATATCTGCAAAAAGAACAATAGAATCTGCATCCATCTGCAAAACAGATGAGCAGAATCTATCTGTTTGCAGATGATATCTGTAAACAGATCATCTGTATGCAGATGAAAAAAAATCTTTATGTTTGCAGATTCTGTCTGTATAAAGATAATTTCTGTGGCAAATCTGTCTTTGTATCTGTTAACAGATATCTGCTTTTTCAACTCTGACACAGACATAAAATGAAGAAGCAAAAATCAATAAAATGTGAAATAAAAAAAGAAGAAGAAAAAATCTTCAATCACGATTCAGTAAACCACTCGAGTGTATCATAAACGAAAAAACCGATAATTAATTAATTAGCAGAAAAAATAAGAAGTAGAAATAAAAGTTTTATTTTAACGTACGCACTCACGCAAAGTTATCTCTGAATCTATCTCAATTTAAGTAGTTTCAAAGAGAAAACTTTCTTTCATTTAAAGTAATTAAGATAATTTATATATATATGTGAATATCTAATGCCCCATAAAAACTTGCCATCTATTTGATAAAAAAATAGAAGAAGTAGAAGAGAAAAAAGCAGGAACAAGAAGAGGAAAAATTAAATCGAGGGGTGAAAATTTATTGAATTTCATCAACATTGTTTTCTGGCTGAAGAAAAATCGATTTTTTAGCGCATTCTCGAATGGGGGAAAGGTGGTAGTTCATGGAATGTTTGGCCAGCTGTTTATCTGATTCAGTCTTTGGGTGTAATTTTGGATGGAATCTTGTTTGGCATGGAAGTGAGTCTATGATATTTTTGGGGAGATGGAGTCATTTTGAATAACTCCATGAGTTTTTAGAGGGTTTTGGTTATTAATTTTTGCTTTCTATATTCGACTTTTTGGTCTGATTTTTCAGTAGGTTGAATACCTAATCCTAAAATCTCAATATAAAAGTTAAAATTCTTAGCATCCCATTCATAAATCCTGACTGGCATTAGGTCAAGGAACCCCAAAAATTTACCGACAACCCCTCAACTTCGACAATTTAAATTATTTCCAAGATATCACACAATCAACTCTAAATTAAAATCCTGAAAATTGCGCTCACGACACACCCCAGACAATCTCAAACTTTCATAATATTTTCTCTTCCTCCATTAACTATTCCGTGTTAGATAGTTGAAAAAGAAGAGGAGAAAAAAAAACAACCTTAATTGAAGGAGAGAGAGATAGAAATTAAATTTATTTATTGCATCAAGACAGATCCCAGGGTGTGTTCCTTTTAAAATAAATGTGTTGACCACATGCAAAGTGCAAGGCACTCATATCTATTGTGAGATATCAAAAAGAGAATTTATTACTTGAAAATGATGATTAATTGTAAAAGTTTTTCGTTTCGTTTATCGATTAAGTTCGATGATTTAGTTTGTTGGAAGATTTATGTTGACGAAGATTGCTTTATTATTGGCAATGGAAGAGATACTTTATCATATTCATTTTATACCCTTATCTTGACCCATTGTCTGAGACATTCTGTATTTTTTTCCTCTCAACCAACTTGTTCTGTCCTGTGTGATTTTATAATGTGACTCTTAAGTCTTTACTCGTTGATCTTGTAATCCAATTTGTTGGTCGTTTTTTAGTGTCTTGCATGATTTTTGTCTCGATGTTACACTCTCTCCCATGTAGACTATATTATGTGTGTATTAGTATCTTTTTTTTCTAATGTAATGGATTCCAGACACGAAAATGTCTCTTGCACTGTTTTTTTCCTTAATTTAATCAGACACGCTCGAAGGGGATTAATTATTACCAGATTCATTTTTTTTTTCTCATTTAATTTCAATTTTATTTTAATTGAAGAAATTTCTTGGAATGAAAAATAATGAAAATGTTCGCAAATGATTTGAATTTTTAATGAGATGAAGGTTGGAAAAGAAGGATTGAATTGAAGGGGAATAAGACGCATTTTTTGAGCTCATTTTTTTGGAACTAAATCTAGGTTTTTAAACTAGCATAACTCAAAAATATATTTTTTCAGAACATTTTTTAAGATTTTTTGAAAACAATTTATGCAAATTTTACAAACAAAGATTCAAAGTATCCATGACAATAAATATTTGATTCTACAGCGAAAATGTTAAAAGCTACGAACTAAATTTTTCAAACAAGAAATTCAATAAAATAAAGTTTTTAATCCATTAATTATGTGAGAAATTCTTTTTTTTTGCCAATCATAAATCTGGCAAAAAAAAAATTCTTTCAATTAGGTATTTTTGAATCATTAAATTTTAATAAAATTCTGACGAATAAGAAATTTCATTGTTTCACAATTTTTGATATTTTTCATAAATTTTAAATTTTTCATTTATAAAAAAATTAAAACAGTTTTATCCAAAATGAATTACAAATATTGATTCAACTGAAAAAAAATTTCTAAATTGTCGTTTTTTCATACACAAAACATTTTGTTTGAGAAATTTGTTTAATTAATATAAGTCAATGAACCTTACGTTAATAGACGGCAATATTTCATGGTTGTTTTGCGTTTTGTGAATGTATGCTTCTTTTAAGTCATTTATTTCGAGGTATGGGCACTAGGTTTTACTAATTAATTTCATTTAATTAATTTTGAAAATTCCATAGATTATAATTTCAGTCAAAATTTTGTAAAATAAATTGCTAAACAAAATAGAGTAAAACTGGTCAAAATGTTAAAAAAATTTTAACTCTTACGAATTTCATACCAGGAAGCATCAAAGCTTGTTCTATACGATCTTGCTTTATTGATTTTTTTGCAATAAATTTGCAAATACAGATGCTAACATTAAAAACTTGTTGATTGGCTTTAATAATTAATTTTTTAAGAGACAAGCTTGCAAAATTAAAATTAAATCAAAATAAAAAAATTTAACACTTTCTAGCTTGTAAAAAATACTTAGAACTTCTGATAACAATATTTTCATTAATATAGCACTTTTTTGAAAGCAATTCAAAGCTTATCGCTATTTTTTTCCAAGAAATAATTTCAAACGGAATTAAAAATACTTCGAGGAATATGAAGCTTGATAGTCACAGCTGAAAGGTCAAATTTTTATATATTTTTAGACTTGATTATAAGTTTTTGGAAGTTATTGTAAAGCTTCATTTGAATAATTTTTTACGAGGCAAGTGAACGACGTTAATGTCGAAAAAAATGTTGATACAGAATTAATTTGTGGTGGTTAGTGATGGACATTATGCTTAAAAATCAAGGTTTTTTAAATTTTAAGACGCAAATTAAATAATAAAATAAATCGGAAGACACATCGGCGTCAATTATACAGGAAACTCGTCAGCCATAATAAATTCCCAGGTAAACACTGAAATTGTTTTCTCATTTTCGATATCGCATAAATATTAAGATACACAATCGAGATAAACCGTAGCGATGAATTCATTATCGAATAAAATTATATGCATGTGTCATTTTTCATTATTTAAATGTATACTAATAAATTTATTTATTTTTGTTAAAGAAGAAATTCAAATAAATTAGAGAATCGTTCATAAAATTTATGATGAAGAAGAAAGTTTCAATAAATTTTTATGGCATTCTTTTTCCAAAAGAATACAGCATAATTTTATGAGAAAAATATTAAAATTCATGATATATATTTTTATGCTACAGAAAAAAATTTAAATAAAAATAATTCTCAGAAATTTCTGAGCTAAAAAAATATAGGGTAAATAATCTATTTTTTCGAAAATTTTATTTTTTCGAAAACTTTTCGAAAAATTAAATCCTCAATTTTACTCAAATGGTCTATTCTAAAAATAAAGTGTAGATCAAAAATTGTTAACAATGAAATAAAGAATGATTTTCTCTTATTTTCATGAAATTGGAACTGCCTAAATAGCCAAAATCCATGAATTATTGTTTTCCATACAAACCGTTTAAAATTTTTCGAAAGAAAAAAATCATATTTTAAAGCAAGTAGAGCTTTTGGTTCTTAACATGAAGCGTAGCTCATTCCTCCAACTATCAATTACTAAAAAGTTTGAGGCAAAACATTCAGCCGTTCTTGAGAAATTACAATTTTTCTGAAGTCCAAAATCAATTCTATTTTTTCGAAAGAATTTTTTGCGAAATTTTATTTTTCCGAAAGGTTTTAATCGCATTGTTCATTGAAATTTTACTGTTTTGTTTACATAATTTTTAATTAAAAGCATCATTCAATGGCTCAAAATGCAACTTTTTAAGGAAATGGTATCAAAAACAGCAAAAGAACTTCCAACAAATATTCAAGCTTATCAAAAAACGGAAAAAAATCAAAAATTTTAATTTTATCGAAGTTTAGAAGAAAATACTGGAAATTTGTTGTTCTTTTTCGAATTGGCTGCCTTCTTGCTTAAAATATTTATTTTATGACATGAACGTTACATTATCAATAAAATTATGATTTTAAAATTGCATCATTTTGCTTTATATTGTTTTTTTTTCATTGAGCCTTCAAAATCTTTCAGTAATTGCTTTAAGTTCAAGCGGGTTCACGCTTCATATTTTTAAAATTTGTTTAGTTTTTTTCAAGGTTTTTTTATTCTTTATGTAATAAGCACTGGAAGAACCTCAGAGTCATTAGAAATAGAAACTTTTATCACGTAAGAACAAGAACTGTCAGCAATGATTTTTTTGTTAAGAAATTAATCAATATTAAAATTTGGGATCAAAAATGATAAACTGGACTCAATTCCTTCGTTATCTGAGGGAAAACATGCAAATTCATCATCAAAATAATTATTGTTTACATTTTTTTCATCAAAATTTTTCAATGCTTTCTGTTATAAAATCTTTCGAAAAAATAAAAATTTTCTTTCGAAAAAATAAAATTTCTTTCGAATTAATAAAATTTGACTTTGAATCAAATTTTAAGGAACTTCCTTTATGAATGCATTAAAACAAATATTAATTGCTAATAGTTCCTATGTTCCTTTATTAATTACTTTTTAGTTGAGGACCAGAAGGTGCATGGTTTAAAAGTTCTGTTCGTTTAAAGTTTTCAAGTGCAAAATTTTCGAAAAAATAGATTATTTACCCTAATTTATGTAAATCTACCATCCATACATGCTTAGAATATTATCATTATCATAAAATAAATTTTCTTATTCTCGCAAACGAAAGAAGAAAAAAAAATGATGAATTTTATCGATTTTTTATTTTCCAATGGTTGCACCGAAAGAATCGCTCATAATTGCTCCCTCTGTTCAAGACACGAAGATTAATGACTCTTTGACTCAACAGATTTCTTTCTTCATTCTTTTCGATTTTTTTTTATTCAGTGAAGCATCTTTTTTCTTGCTTAACTAGGTGAGGAGATTAGGGAGGTTTTGAATGACGAGCTGAATGACTTTTCCGACTGTCAGAGGTGATGGGTGAATTATAATTGAATTTAAAAGGGTTTAGAGATATGAATTTAGGTTATTTGTGTCAAAATGGCTCCTAGTTGGGGTTCGAATCTTATGAATTTAAAACTAAATAAAAACTAGAATCTCTAAATCTGTAAATCCATCAAGTAAAGGTTCAAGTCCTTCTAAAAAAAATAAGTTGATAATAAGCTTTTAAATTTTCCCCACCAGACAAATGCGCACCATCAACACCTGAAATTACCTAATGCCACTCACTTATCCCCAACATCCTATCATCTTTCATTCCTTCTCCATCGCATACAATTTTTTTTTTGTCTTCAAAACTTGAGATCAAGTCAAGTCATCTAGATAATGTCGTTAAGATAACACACATATAATCGGTCCACATTTACGTACAATGAGAAAGGAATTTTTTATGTAATGTAATCAGTTTATTATCGGAAAGTAGTCTTTTTATAGCGATAAAACATGATTTTAATCCAATATTCGAGTCCAGATATAAGAGGTGTCCGTGAAGTACGCGGGAACAGGTTGTCAGAATGCCCTGAAACTTGGCCAGAATTACGTCCATATTACGTCCATTTACGTCCAGCATTCAAATATTTTCGTCCTACCTTCAGTTCCTGGATGTAGCACATTAAAAGTTTTTGGTATCTTTCCCGCGTACTTCTAATTTTTTTTGCGGGAAAGATATGCGGAACTAACTTTTATGGACATATTATATATCAAAATGCATCTAATTATTACGTCCAATTACGTCCTGCAAAAATTTTTGGAATTGGACATGATGGGCAAGAGTTATGGACTTCCAAAGTTTTGGACCAAATTTCTTGAAGAATAAAATTTTTTTTACCTGAAACTAAAAGTTTCAGGACATGTTATTATATATCAATTCAAATCTAATTATTACGTACAATTACATTCTGCAAACATTTTTGGAATTGGACATGATGGACAAGAGTTATGGACTTCCAAAGTTTTGGACCAAATTTCTCGAAGAATAAAAAAAATTTACCTGAAACAAAAAGTTTCGTAAAATTATTTTTTTTTTATCAGAATTCAATATCTTAAACATTTTTATGATTTTAATTTATGTTTTTGGACTTTTGGCAGTTCCAATTAAATGGTCGTGCCTTAATATAGCACAAGCAGATCTCAAAAAATCCTTAAAATCGTGTTGTATATCAAATAACATCTATTTTTTCTAACAATTTCAAATCTGTTAACATTTTTAAGATCCATTTTATTATAATTTAGATCATAAGGCAGTTTTATTGTATCGAATTAGGAAACTAATAATAATAATTCTTCTTTTTATTTATTGATTTAATGTTCGAAGTACATTTGATTATTTTTAACACCAACCTTATCGGTTTTAATTTAAATACAATTTGAATATTATTTTGTTTGTTGATTTTGATTGTAATTGAAAGTATTTGGATGAAAAATTTTTAAAAAAACATCCTAAATTTTTTTAACTTATATACTAATAACTAATAAGACTACAACTAATAAGACTAAAACTAGTAAGACTATTGACTAATGAGACTATCGAGATTACTCATAGCGATCTGGGTTTCGGTAATTTATGCTTAACTCTGAATTCCAAGGAGTCATACTCATAATTCCCTAGCTTGGAAATTAATTCATTGTTTATTGATCTATTGGAGTTATAAAATCGTGAGGTTAATTTTAATGAAAATTCTCTCACTGTTGGGAGGTTGGCACGTCGATGGAGTGAATCATTAGTTATGAAATCATCCCATTTGGTATTAAAAATTAGACGTAGCATTTTGTTTTGAAATACTTGAAGCTTATTGAAGTGGGATGCAGCACAGTTGACAAAAATTGGACAGGCATAAGTGAATACCGGGCGAATTAATGATTTATAGATTCTGATTTTTGAGTCTATTGACACACTCGACTTTCTACTCATGAGACAATAAAGTGTTTTGAATGACAATGATTTGGCTTTCGATAGAACCGTATTAATGTGGTGTTTGAAAAGAAGTTTATTATCTAAGTGAACACCTAGATATCTAACATGAGCTTTCCATTTGAAGGTGAGTCCATTGAAATTGATAACATCTGAACGGCACTTATTTAACATTATGGTGGATTTTGTAAATAAGATAAATTCAGTTTTTGAATTGTTTAGCTCAATTTTCCAATTATTGAAAAATTTTTGAAATGATTGAAGTGCTTTTAATAGTGAGCTATTAATATAATTGAAATTATAGTTTTGGGCTTCAATGAAAAATGCGGTGTCGTCCGCAAACAGAGCTATTTCACCACTGCTCGGGATAGGGATGTCATTTATGAAGATGTTGAATAAATGAGGAGCGATTACTGACCCTTGAGGGACGCCAGCGAGGATTCTAAATAGCTCAGAGACTGAGTTATTGATCGATACAAATGCTGTACGTCCAGCTAGATATGATTGAATAAGTTTAATCAAGTATAAAGGATACTTATATTTGATCAACTTGTGTATCAAGGCATCATGCCAGACAGAATCATAGGCTTTTTTAGGTCAAGTAAAACGACTCCCAAGCTCCTGTTAGTATTGAAGCCCAAGGCCGCTTTTTCGGTGAGTCTAAGTATTTGCTGAGTAGTTGAGTGACGAGATTTAAATCCGAATTGCTGTTTAATAATGATTTTATGATCAATTTCAAACGAATTAAGTCTTATTTGGATAAGTTTCTCGAAAACTTTTCCTATCGTTGAGAGAAGTGAAATTGGTCTATATTCTGAGGGATTGCTTGAGGCTGGGGCGGTTTTTGGTATTGCTACAATTTTAGCTAGTTTCCAGTTGGTCGGAAAGTAAGAATATTTTACGCATGCATTGAATAATGATGTGAGTTTTGATATGAAATTATTGGAATTAAGTAAGGCTTTTAGGACACAATTAGGTATTGTGTCAGAGCCAGCAGCTTTGCGAGTTTTTAGATTCGAGATAACAGAAATTGTCTCTTCATTGGTAAAGTACTCAAAACTTGGAATTCGATCCTGTTCTAATTGCTCTATTGAGTTTTTGACTATTTGCTCCAAATTTGAGTTCATAGAGGCTGAATTAGTGTGAATTTCGCAGAATTTAGTTGCAAGAGCTTCAGCTTTATCCTTATCTGAATAAGCGTAGTCTTGACCTGATTGGATTGGTGGAATGTATTTCTTGCTATTTTTTAAGGACTTGGTATATTTGAAAAGAGAATTATCTTCGTATGTTAAATTTTTCGAGTTTAAGAGAGAATTCAGCTTTTCTCTCTAAAGCTAATTCGCGTTTAATCATACGATTTAATTGATTCACAGCAGACTTATGAGAGTTCTGAAGTGTTCTTTGATACAAGTTACGGAAGTGATTTCTGTGCTTAATCAAGTTTTGTACATTTGCTGAAAATTTGTGTCTCAATGGTGGATTTGTGTTGCATTTTGGAACAAATTTATTTATTCCACTTTTAATTATTTCATTAAATGCACAGATGGAATTGTCAATCGACTCTTGAGACGCTAGATTGAGATTTAGGGAACTTGTGTGAGTCTCTATGTAGGAGCATAGTCTTTTCCAATTTGCTTTAGAGTAATTGAAAATCTCATTGTTGGCGTGTGAGATATTATTCGAGTGAGAGTCGACTGTAAAGCAAACTGGAAGGTGATCTGATGAGAGTTCATTCACTGTGATTAGACTTGACATAAATAGTGAAGATCTATTAATTGCAAAATCTATTGTGGTGAGCTCACCGTGATATGGTATGTGTGTGCTTGGACTATTTGGAGATAAAATATTGAAGTTATGAAAATTTGTGAGGTTTAGTAAGTCTCTTCCCTTATGAGAATTAATTGAATTATTCCACGCTTGATGCCTGCAATTGAAGTCTCCCGCAATCAGGTGTTGGCCGGGAAAGTTTAGTATTTTACTAAAAAAGGCTTCAGATTGCGATCTGGAAGCTGCTGGAGAGATATATAGTGACGTGAAGTATACGCAACTATTGTTGAATTGGATATTTACAGTTACAGCCTCAGCATAGTCGAACTGTGTTTTAATCAGAGAATTGTGAGGAATGTCTGACCGTATAAGTAAAAGTGCCCCTCCTTTTTTCCTATCCGCTCTGTAGACATTATAATTGTGAATATGAAATTTATTATGGGATTCAAGCCAAGTTTCTGATATAAATGCAATGTCAATTTTATGATTAATTAGGAAATTTGAAAACTCCAAAATCTTATTTCGGATCGAATGAGCGTTCCATAATAGAATTTTAAGTTCCATTATGAGATGAAGAGGGCATGAGAAGTGCTACTTCATCGAGATCATTTTGATCTGGAATTTTGAAATCGCAACAATATTGTAAGATAATATAGACACGTTTCTTATCACATGTTTCTTGATTTAGTTTCTCAATTAATTTTTTGAGGAGATTGAGGGATTTTTTGAATATTTGGCACTTCTTCTAACTTTCCAGCCAACTCAGATAGCTGGGTGAATTTAGAGTATGACTCATTGGAATTATTAACAGCACTTGTTTGCTTAACTTGCTCTGCATATGTTGGTCTTTTAATCTGGTTTGAAGCAGCTGATGTTGTTGGAGTTGCAGGACTCGCTGGACTTGCTCTTGTAAGATTTGGGAATTCTGCTCTGCTTTGCACTAATCTATCTTGCAATTGCTGATTTGGACGTGCTTGTTGAGCCTTTTTAATGCTCAGTTTGTTCATAAAGTCTTTGAATGACGCACATTCTTTATGATTAGCTGCATGATCGCCTTTACAATTGACACATTGAGGTGATCCTTCAGTTCTTGTTATTCTCGGACATTGGCCTATTTGATGGCTATTAAGGCACTTGACACATCTGAATTTGTAGCCACAACCTGTTGCTGAGTGACCCCAACGTTGACAATGATGGCATTGTAATGGCACATTTGATTTATTTTTGACAGGTTCCCATTTCACTGAGATGTCATCAATTACACGATTAGCATGATTTAGTACGTTGCAATTGGTGCTGTGTTGCTGAAAAATTACCAAATATAATGAATAATTCTCATTTTTGAATAGAGTTTTTGCTTTGGTTGCTGGAACATTCTCTTTTTCAAGATTTTGAGAAGCTCCTCTGGCTCGATGTCATAGAAGCCTTTTAATACAGCACTAATGGCTTTTTCCGTTTTTCACAGAACGTATGATGATCCACTTTGCTATCTTTAAGTGCTTGGATCACTTTTTTTGTCATCAGCTGATTTACAGATAATTTGCGTCGATGAATTGTTGCTTACTTTGTAGGTTGGTTTAGCCTCAAGGTTGAGTTTTTGGCATATTGTTCTTACCACGTTGAGTGCAGCAGCAGTGAATATTGGCTTGGCAGCCTTACTTGGAGTGTCTATATCATCTCCTCGTTGAATTGGAATTACATTTTTATGCGATGAGTTCGCTTGTTGACTTTTTGTTGTTGTTTTGACTTCGCTTGTTGACATTTTTGTTCGTTGACTCTGGGTTTTTTTTCAGAATCAACTCTTTGTGGACTTCCCGGGAATGGTATCCTCTTCCTAGAAGTGTCCGGAATTTCCATCTCTTCCTCACTATCGCTCATTTTAGTTGGTTTAGCACCAATAAACTATTTTTTTTTTAAATATTTTTTTTATAGAAAATTTTTATTACTTTCGCCCTTGTGGCAAAACGTGCGATAGGAAACTAAATATGACAAACGTCATATTTAAATTTTTTTCAAATTTTGGCCAAAACATATTTTATGTTTAATCATATCTACTTTTTGTAAGAATTTTTAATTTATTGAAATTTTTGATTTAAAAAAAGACAAAATTTTATTTTAAAAAATCAATTCAATTTTAAATTTTAGAGAAAAAAAAATTATAAAAAATTAAAAAAAAAACTTTTATTCAAATTAAAAGTTGGAAAACAATATTTAGTAAAAAGTTTCTAAAGTTGAGAATAATTATAAGATTTTCTGATTAAGTATCCATAAAAAACGTTTTTTATGGATACTTAATCAGAAAATCTTATAATTATTCTCAACTTTAGAAACTTTTTACTAAATATTGTTTTCCAACTTTTAATTTGAATAAAAGATTATTTTTTAATTTTTTATAATTTAATTTTCTCTAAAATTTAAAATTGAATTGATTTTTTAAAATAAAATTTTGTCTTTTTAAATCAAAAATTTCAATAAATTAAAAATTCTTACAAAAAAGTAGATATGATTAAACATAAAATATGTTTTGGCCAAAATTTGAAAAAAATTTAAATATGACGTTTGTCATATTTAGTTTCCTAATTCGATACAATAAAACTGCCTTATGATCTAAATTATAATAAAATGGATCTTAAAAATGTTAACAGATTTGAAATTGTTAGAAAAAATAGATGTTATTTGATATACAACACGATTTTAAGGATTTTTTGAGATCTGCTTGTGCTATATTAAGGCACGACCATTTAATTGGAACTGCCAAAAGTCCAAAAACATAAATTAAAATCATAAAAATGTTTAAGATATTGAATTCTGATAAAAAAAATAATTTTACGAAACTTTTTGTTTCAGGTAAATTTTTTTTATTCTTCGAGAAATTTGGTCCAAAACTTTGGAAGTCCATAACTCTTGCCCATCATGTCCAATTCCAAAAATGTTTGCAGAATGTAATTGTACGTAATAATTAGATTTGAATTGATATATAATAACATGTCCTGAAACTTTTAGTTTCAGGTAAAAAAAATTTTATTCTTCAAGAAATTTGGTCCAAAACTTTGGAAGTCCATAACTCTTGCCCATCATGTCCAATTCCAAAATTTTTTGCAGGACGTAATTGGACGTAATAATTAGATGCATTTTGATATATAATATGTCCATAAAAGTTAGTTCCGCATATCTTTCCCGCAAAAAAAATTAGAAGTACGCGGGAAAGATACCAAAAACTTTTAATGTGCTACATCCAGGAACTGAAGGTAGGACGAAAATATTTGAATGCTGGACGTAAATGGACGTAATATGGACGTAATTCTGGCCAAGTTTCAGGGCATTCTGACAACCTGTTCCCGCGTACTTCACGGACACATATAAGAGATATAGTTTTTTTTATTAAAGTCAAGATGCATGCCCATAGGTCACATAAAATGTCATTAATCATCGACACAATGAGTATTTGAGATGAAAATTTATAACTTCGCGGAATAAAAAAACTTGCAGCAATGGTGGAAGTTTTACACACAAAAAGCCCATATTTATTGTTATTGTCGTAAATAGTTTGCAATATGCAATTATTTGTGATAAAAAAGGAGATATTTACTGATTATATTGCAAATAACTGCTGTTAGCTAATGCTATCTAAGTAACTACCTAACTACTTGTGCATACATGATGTAAATAATGTGTGTATGATTATAGCATTATAGGAAAAAAAATTATAATGATAACTTGTTTTGCATTTTAATCCACGGCCTTAATCCCACCAATAAACTAAAAACGTTTATTTTCCTTTTGCTTCTTCTTCTTATTTCTTTTAATAATGAATAGCAATAAAATTTTATTTTATGGAAAATAGAATTAAAATAGATAGCAAATGAGTTGTAATGTAGCAATTTGTGAATTATTGTTGTTGCGCATTTTATGTATAAAATATTCATGCTTAGATGTTTGAGAAATTAAGTGAGTTAGAAATGTTTCTATTCTTGTAGGTTATGTGCAATTTGAAATTATGAATTTTAGATAAGGAGCCGTTTACTTATGACGTCCATAAAAACATGGATTTTTAGATCCCCCTCCCCCCTCTGTCACAAAATTTTCATTAAAAAAATTCTATTGTTTAAAACTGTCACACAGCCTCAGACCCCCTCCCCCCCTAAAAATCGGACATCATAAGTGAACGACCCCTAAGTAAATTTAAATACTAGAAAAGTGGTTTGTAACCAATGAGATTAAGCGTAGACTGCAAGTCTACGTAAACAGCTGCTATAGAAGGATTCTAAGGATCTGGTGGACTGGAAATCCAAGTGATTGGCCTTCAAACGAAAAGCTTCTACAATTGGCAGGCCAAAAAGACATCAATAAGGAGATACAGATGAGGAAGTACGGCTGGATTGGACATACACTTCGTAAACGCAATGCCAGAGAAAATGTCATTGCTGGGACAGAAACACAAGTTTGTTACACCGCCCTTGGTTGGAATCCGCAAGGGAAGAGACGTCCAGGAGCTCCAAAAGCTACTTGGCGCAGAACAGTGATGAAGGAATGTCAGCTTAATGTGCGGACAGAGAACTTGTACAAACTAGGTGATAAGGCCAGCAACAGAGTCAGATGGAAAGCATTTTGTTGTAACCTAAGCTCCACATAGGAACATGGTTGCAGTAAGTAAGTAAGAAAAGTTGACGTTTTGGAAGCACAATTAGACACTTAATTAATTTAAGGGCCTGAAACTAGATTATGATATTGATTGTCTTTAAGATCCATCTTTCATGTTTTTGAATCTTTATTAAAGTTATGTAGAATAATAGTGGTTCTCAAAAATGAGTTTGATCAACTTTTTAGCTGAATCCTATAAAAAATGAAACTGGAACCTTCAATAAGATACATAAAGCAGACAAATTGTACTATCTAAAGCAAAATTCCTAACTGTAACCTCTTGAAAAGGTGCTAAAAAATTGAAATGCGGAAAACGATATGCAAAAAAGTTAAAACAACTAAAAACAGAAAGTGAGATAGAAAGACACATTACATTAAGGAGAGAAAAATAAGTACAACATGAGAAGTAAAGTAAGAAATAAAAATGGAAAAATAAAAAAAAATTAAAAACTCATGTAAATTGTAAAAAAAAAATAAATAGAAAAATGACTTAACTAAACAACATCAGTTAAATAGTTTTTGTGTATAAATGTGACTTGTATATGCTTATATATATTTATATATTTGTAATTCGAATCCGCCATTCTTGTTTGTACAGTTTAATATTTATTTAAAAAATTAATATTCCAAGCCAAATGAAATTTATGTCGTTTTAATAACCTGAACAGCACACACAAAAGTGAAAGCCAAAGAGAAATGAATTTTTCCTCCTTTTCGAGTTTCTTTTTGAGTTTGATTTTTTTTTAACTTTTCTTTCTTTCTTCTTGTTTTAAATTTTTCTGATATGCTTCCACCTCACCATCATCTTCTCTTTTTTTCCTCATTCCGCATACTGCAGTATCAATATTCATCGTAATATTTTGCATTCTCTATTTTCTAAAGGTCCATCTAGCCATGCTGATCATTATTATTATTTTTATTATTATGAAACATAATTTTTTTCTCATGACATCAAAATGCATAAGTTACTGCTGAGAATGGCAGAGTTGTTGGATGTGATGTGGTTAAGATGGAAATGTTACTGATTAAAAGATCAGTCAGAATTGGTCGAAAACTCCAATATTTTGAGGATATGAGTTCAAATCCCATGAATTTTTTGTTGTTCATTTACCATTCATGATTTTGACATCACATCTAGCATTAATTTAAGAAAAATTGAAAGTTCACCAGAAACTAAGAATCAACCAGTAAAATTTCATCCCTTCCAGACCATAAAAAATCAACATTATCACGATAAGCCGCACATATTCAGTCATTAAATCACAAAATACATTACCGATCAAATACTAAAAAAACTCGATAAAATAAAATTGAAACTTTTTTCTGAGTCATATGACATAAAAGTCGTGGCGCTTGAATGTAAATAAACAGTTTTTGAAGCGGATTCTTATCAGCTTCACATCAAATGACACATCCAATGAGCATACAACTCACAATTTGTTCCGTGAAATGGATAGCAACAATTTATTGCCTCAGATTATAGTTTAAATGACATGAAAAAAATGGCAATGGCTATATTTTGGTAATGTCGTATTCGAACATAATAATTTGAACTATGTAATAACAGTTAACAAGAAAAAATGAAATTTGAAGAAAATTTTAATGGTAGACATTAGCTGGATGTGGCATTTGCATAAAATAAAAATTCCAAAAAAATTTAAGTAAACATTGAAATTTTGCAGAAAAAAATTTTTTGTGACAACAACTCTGAATTTGCACTTTAAATGCACAGCACAATGTGTAGATGTCTCGTAAGTAAACATCTATATAAATACACACAGAGAGAAGAAAGAGCGACTGTAAAAGTAAGTAAAAATTTCCTACTTTGTAATCATAATATTATTTATCATCCATCTGATGCTTGTGCTGATTAGACGGGAAGATATAAATTATTTTCATTTTTACTGCATTTTACTGCCATGAGTATATTATTACACTTTGTGATAAATTGAGACATTTTCGCAATTAAGAGCTTTTTTTCTCTTTCAATCTTTCTTTCTTTCTCTGTCCCTCAATTCTTTCTCATACTTAAAAAGGCATTTGAAAGTTATACAAATGCATGAGCTATAAGTGAGTGAAATGAAGAGATGATTGAGGTATAAAATATAAAAATATTAAGTACCATAAAAATATATTTTTTTAAAAGCGAAAGAAGAAGAAACATAATTCCAGAAAATTGCTGTGAATTGAAGAAGAAGAAGCAGAAAGCTTTGTTGCAATGTGATAAAAAGTTTTTTTAAGTAACATAATAGAGAGGCAATTAGTAGATTTTTATGACTGTTCTATTGTGAGTTAAAAAAGAAATAAGAGTGAATGTGCAGTATTTAACATTTTTTTATTGTTTTATTTTTAGTTTTAATGAATATTTTCAGTTTTATTTCCAATTTTTTTTTCCTGCTAATTTTTATAACTTTTAAGTTTGTTTAATGATTTTTTCTTAGTGAAAAGTATTTTTGGTAGTTATTTAATTATTTTTGGAATATTTCGCTAATTAAGATTTTTAGAAGTCATTAACTTGCAAATCTTTAAATTTCAAAATGGGTTAAAATTTGACAAAATTATTCAGATTTAAAATGTGGCCTAAAATCATCTCAAATCTTTAAACCATTTCACTTTAAAAATTCCTCAACCTTAAACCGGAAAAAAATTTAAATTCCATTCCATCAATGCCAAATATTTCCGACAGTTCCTTTCTCTGACAACAAAAAAATTAATCTACCTAAAAAAATTTCACCCTTTATCATCCGACTTTAATCTCAACCTAAAGGCGATGAAAATATTTTCGTAAAGTCATCTATCATGTTGACTTGATTATGAGGCCCCCACCGAATAAGATGACGATGATGATAAAAATCTATTAAATAACTTCTCCTAAAGGCCGTTTGCAAATGCAATGACAATCCACTTTTATTGTTATTCAATCTTACTGACGTTAATCGATTAATCATTAAATGATTTTCCAAAATTAAGTATGCGAAATATTAGCTACAAGATTTATCATTTTTTGCATAAGGCTTAAAAGCAAATCAGGTCACTTGCAAGTCACTAGAGTTCTCATGAAATTGTGCAATCACATGCCTTACAATGGCCTTCTCAACATCCACAACAACTCATGGCGAAAAAAAAGAATGATTTATCGATATTATTTCTTTCTTACATGCTCTCTGAGTCTATCTATCTCTCTCACATATGTGCAGTCACTTCTTTATGTTACATGCTGCTGCCACTCAAAATTTCAAATGTATTTGATTGCATGATGACTGTTAAGGAATTTTTATTCATTCTTTTTTGTAATTCAATTGCATGCAATGAAAAAGGTTTCTTAACTGTTAAATTCAATTTTTTTTCTTGTGCATTTTTTTCTGCTTTTAGTATTTCTTGTTCTTTTAGCGGTTTGGTTTGTTTAGATTTTTACCAGAGTTTGCAGGAGTACTTCAGTAACTAATTATTCTAATAACGACACAGCGATCATGGGTTCGAGACGGGAAGTGTAATTTGGATGGACGTAATTTGGATGGAATTTTGGCCAAAAATTTTTGGCCAAATTCTTTTGGCTAAATTAATCCTAAGATTTAATTAAGTCATGTTTATATTAACAGCCAAAATATTTTTGCCAAAAATTCAGCCAAAATTTTTTGGCTAAAGTAATCCAGCCAAAACATTTTGGCCAAAAATTTTTGGCTAAAGTAATCCAGCCAAAATTCTTTGGCTAAAGTAATCCAGCCAAATTTTTTTGGCTAAAGGAATCTAACTTTAAAATTTTGAAAAGTTTTAGCCAAAATTTTTCTCCCAAAATTGATCTTTTGACAATCCAGTTTATTCATAGAAATAACGCAAAGTTAATGGTTTATAAATATAATTTTTTTAAAATAAATTTGTTTGGATATTCATAGACATTTTTAATTCTTGTTACAACTAACTAATTTGAGAAGCGAAAATCACTTTTTAATTAATTTATTATTCTTTATTCTTTTATCAATTACTATTTTTAAGAAATAAAAAATTCTAATACCTAGAAATATCAGCAATGTAGCCAGGAGGAATTAAGCCTCTTTGGGGAAATTTAGAGCGGTATAGATTGACCTGATATCAAAAGAAATCTTAAAAAAAACGAAAGTATCATGTCTTTTAAACTTTATCTTTTGAATTCAAGATTGAAGAAAACAATTTTATGCATGTCCAGTTATTGTGGTCTAAATGGTCCAAAAGAAATTGGAGAAGCTAAAGTATGACTCAGAAACTGACCAAAGGACAAGTGTATGTCTTACCGAGGTTTTTCCTGCACCGCTGGCGGAATGCACCGCTGGCGACCGAGCTCTGTGTCGTGATAAGCACTTAAAAGAATAGATAAAAAGCCTATCCAAACAACCTTGCTTAAAGGGTGGCATAAAAACCTATCATTTCCGAAACTCATAATAAGAAAGCAAACACGGTGACAAAGCTAGAAACAAAGTCAGATGAAAAGCATTTTGTTGTAACCTAAGCTCCACAAAGGAAAATATATGGTTGCAGTAAAAAAGTAAATGGTTCATATTAGCAATATATTTTCACATTTTTTCAAATACAAATTTAAATCGTGTAGGTTTTGTTCGTTCTTTTACTTATTAATATCGGCTAATACTTTTAACCCTGTATAATTAAGTAATTATAATGGTATTGATATTATGTAAATCAAACTAAAACTTAAAATTTGAAACCACATCCCATGTAATCAAAATGTTCCATTCGTTTTCCTTTTCCTTCAAAGGAAGATCCAATGTGCTATCAAATTTTTCATACAAAAAATTGTACCAAAAATATTCCATTGAAGGAAAAGCATCAACGCGCAAGTTTTGGCTGAAGCTTTTTAAAATAATTTATCCAAAATATTTTGGCTGAACGACTTTAGCCAAAAAAATTTGGCTGGATTACTTTAGCCAAAAATTTTTGGCCAAAATGTTTTGGCTGGATTGCTTTAGCCAAAAAATTTTGGCTGAAACTTTTTAAAATAATTTATCCAAAATTTTTTGGCTGAACGACTTTAGCCAAAAAAATGTGACTGGATTACTTTAGCCAAAAATTTTTGGCCAAAATGTTTTGGCTGGATTGCTTTAGCCAAAAAATTTTGGCTGAAGCTTTTTAAAATAATTTATCTAAAATTTTTTGGCTGAACGACTTTAGCCAAAAAAATGTGGCTGGATTACTTTAGCCAAAAATTTTTGGCCAAAATGTTTTGGCTGGATTGCTTTAGCCAAAAAATTTTGGCTGAAGCTTTTTAAAATAATTTATCTAAAATTTTTTGGCTGAACGATTTTAGCCAAAAAAATTTTACTGGATTACTTTAGCCAAAAATTTTTGGCCAAAATGTTTTGGCTGGATTGCTTTAGCCAAAAAATTTTGGCTGAAGCTTTTTAAAATAATTTATCCAAAATTTTTTTGCTGGATTACTTAACCAAAAATTTTTGGCAAAAATATTTTGGCTGTTAATATAAACATGACTTAATTAAATCTTAGGATTAATTTAGCCAAAAAAATTTGGCCAAAAATTTTTGGCCAAAATTCCATCCAAATTACGTCCATCCAAATTACCCTACTCGTTCGAGACTCGACAGGGGAAATTTTTCAACTGTTGTTTTTTCGAATCATATGTACTGGAAATGAAGCTCACAGCCTTTTTTGGAGGCTATAGGCAGAAATGTCATCAAGAGAGTGGTTCTGATCCCACTTTAAACTGTAGGTCTTTTAAGTGCTGTGATCTGGCGAATCCTCACTCGCTAAACAATATTAGCTAAGAGACACTTAATAAACGCGAACCTTTGGATCAAACTTTTGATCTGTAATAGGTAAAGTTTTTTTTTGCAGGAATGATGAAGCAACAGATTGAATTTTTATAGACTAAATTTCTAAAATTCTGTCTTCAATCCTCACAAGAAACATTTTTCTTGCATTTTTCAGAAGTTGTTGCTTGAATAAATTTAAATTGTATGTTTTAAGCTTTAAAACTCAAAATGAACGCAATTTTTGATCGAAAAATGGCACATTTTTGGACAATAGGGTGCCGTCATGGTAACTCCAACTAAAGTATTAAAAAAATCACAAACTTTACACTCAAACTTTATCGATCTATTTTCACTAAAATTTTCAATCAAATAAAATGAACAAATTTTTTACTAGGTATCTAACATTTCTAACTTTTCAACTCTTCCGTACTCTTCTTGAATTCTCAACAAATTCACAACAACAAAATCGAATGGAATGTCTTTTAATCACAGTTAAGATTCATGTTTATTTACTTTTTGTGTACACAAACAACATCAACATTTGCAGATATTTTCAATTAAAATTTTCCTTATAATCCAAAAGCTAAGCCATGTTGAGCATATAACATACTTGAAACATCTTTGGAATTTATTTATTTTTTTTTTTATTTTTTTATTTCGCATTATAATCTTTAAGGAAAATATTTATTTTTTGCATTAGAAATGAAGAAGAATGAGAAGTACAACGAAATGGAAGAAGAAATTTCTATTTTTCTGTTGCCTCCTTTTTAGATTGAATTTTTTATTTTTATTTTATTTTATTTCAATATTTGTTGAAAGTTTTCTAAGCAGGCCAAGAGACTTTTATGACAATCGATTGACAATTTTTTTTACTTCTTCTTTTATTATTTTATTTCTATGTCATGTGTTCAATACATTTTTATTTTATAACTAGCACAGAAAATAAATATTTTTTTTTATCGTAAAATAATGTTTTGCAAGTTTATCGATTAATTGGATGAAATATTTTTTTAGCTGCAATTAAATGCTATAAAAGTTTTACAATTTTCGGGCCATTAAAATTGTTTAATGATTTGGAAAATTTAGTTTTGCGGAAAATTTTTTTGTAAGAATTTCAAAAATGTAGTTTTATGGAATATCGAGCAGAAAAGATTTGCAAATAAGTTGGGAAGTCATTGGTTGTGGATGATTAGAGCGCATTTTTTCTTAAAATTGATTTAAAATTTTATTTTCTTAAATCTATCAATTTTTTTAGCCCCAAATGCTCACAAAAAGTAGCAACAACAAAACTCACATTGCCATGCTTCATGAATCTCAACATTTCACATAAATCCAACCTAGTCAGCCATTTTACTAACCAATCTAGATGATAAATTGAACCACATGTTCATTACAGAAATTGATTATAAATTGGTTCAATAAGTCACATAGCTACCAAGAATGAATGTGACATGTTCAATATCTACAAGTTTTACAGCACTAATCTCACCACGGTCACTGTTAATTAATTACATTAGTGTCATTAAATTATTTCTTTTCGTCACATTATTTTTTTTTTCTTTATTTTATTTATTTACTTTTAACAGTTTTCCATTAACATTTTTTGTACACAACTAATGAATAAAAATAAGGCTTCATATGCGAAAATTAGTTAGACAATCAAAAAAGAAAAAAAAGAGAAAAGATTATCAGCACGTGGTATTGATAATAAAATGTGTGAAATATTGTGTAAAGCATTGTAACATTTAAATATTAATTTGTGACAATGACGATATCAAAACCAGATGAAATAAAATGTGCGTGAATATCAAATAATACGACACAAAAAAACTGGAATGATTTGATAAAGGAGAGAGAAAGAGAGAGAGGAAAGAATGTCAATGAAATCCATCGCATATTGCCTCGTGTAGACACTTTGGAAGCCAATCCAATTTTCGATTGACATGATTACGATAAAGAAAGAGAAAAAAAAAATAAATTAGCAGCATAACAATACGAGTATGGGATTGTTTGGAAGTGACGTAAATTGTGATTGAGAGCTTTAGAACTCAAGTTATATTCCATCATCATTATATCCCTTAAAACCTTAAACACAACCATCAGACATCATTTACACCCAATCCCTAAGAATTTTCGTCCATTTGTCAACTTGTGATGGCAATAAGGTAAAGTTCATGGATAAATGACATGAGTACAATAAGATGATGATGATGACACATCATACAATGCGCATTGATGAAGATGATGAAAAAATCAAATAAATTAAAGTAAACTAAAGTGTCATTTCCGTTATGTTATTTTTTTAATATTTTTATTTCACTGTTCATGTGTGTACACAGACATAAAAAAAATAAATAATTTTTTGGATGACTTTTAATGAAAATTGATCTTGAAGGTCTTCATTTTTTTCAAACTGTTGAATGATTTTGTGAAAAAGATAAAAACATTTTTATAGTTTTTTATTAAGAAGGTTATATAAATCTAGGACATTAACTGATTGGACGAGATTATTGAGCAAGTTTCGTTAGTTTTTTATTACATTCAATTTATTTTCCATACAACGATTATGATCTTAATAAATCTTACGAAATTTCCTGTTCTTAATTGAAATGTTGATATTAAAAAAAATTTCATAGAAAATTTATAAAGTAAATGTCGTGGAACTTTGTGGGTTGATTATGGAAATTTTCTAATTAAATCCAAATCCAAAATTTTATCGTCAGCTCTCGAAAAAAAATTTCATTAAGCCGAAAAGAAGTTAACGGAAAATTAAAAATTCAAATCAAAAAAACAAAATCCTCATTAGCAATTTAAAAAGTTCATATCAAAACATTTAATTTGAATTTAATGAAGCACATTATCACATAATTATGATAAAACATTCCCAAACAAAACATTTACAGCTTTAAAAAATCTTCACTTTTTTAAAATCATTATTTTTCATTAAATTTCAAAAAAATGAAAAATTTTAATTAATTTTTTTTTCTTCATGCTTCGTAATTTTCTTTAATTTTCTTCCTCCTTCCAATTACATGAATATAATAATATTTTTTTCTCATCCAATTACATGGTTTATTTTTATTTTTATTATTCTTTCTTTATTCCGTATATCTCTCCAAGACACAACACTCCCCCACTGACTATGACTTGTAATGTGACTAGCACACAGCGCAGTACAGCAAAGAAGAATATGGATAAAAAAATATAAAATAAAATCAAACTTCACTGTCATAAAAATAAAATTATTTCAAGATAAACATAATTGATTACATATCAAACATAATTTCACGCAATATTCACTTCAATCAAATACTTAAATGAATGGTGAAGAAGAAAGAAAAAAAAATTATGGAAATTATATTTGTGAGACGGAGGTTGAATGGCTTGCAGAAAAGCTATGAATATGAAGTGGAAAATTAGAGAATTATGGGGTTAAAGGTGGAGTTTTATTTGGTTTTGGGGAGCCTTTGAGGTTAGAAATTTGATGAAAATTTGTTCGAAGGAATAATGATATTTTTGGGGATTATGATCAAATTTTTCATAGAATTTTAATTAAAAATTTGACCAAATTGTTAAAATTTGTAGAAGAGCAAAAATTGTAAAATTTGATTAAATTAGTTTTTTCAAAAAAATACCTAACTGTCAATATTTTTATTAAACTAAAAATTTAATTGAATCTTCAATATTCATAGTCTTTGAAAAATCTAATTCTAATCATTCAACTTTGAACTCCACCTTGAATGTAAATCATATTTACTCTGTCACACAAACAACATTAATATTGAGGGGTTACTCAAGGTGCTGTAACTAAAGTAACCCTCAAAAATAAATCAAACATTTTTTAACAACCCAAAAAAAACATGCGCTAATGTAAATTTCATCCAATTACTTTTTCACGTGCTTTCCTCTCCAGAAAATTGATAAAAATCTTAGTTGAACATAAAAATAACATTCAAGTATCGTGGAGAATGACTAGGTTGATTTTGTCGAGTGGAGGGAGGGGGGAACGTAAAATAAATGAAGGGCAAAAATAGCTCAACAAATTTTATCTTTAAATATTATTTCAATATTTTTATCTATTTTAAACACACCTTGTACATGTACTGATTAAACATGTTTGCATCCATTTCATTTCCAATGTTGTAACTTGTATCCATTGCTTATATATTTATTACAATTTTTTTTTATTAATAATAATATTTATATTTTACAAAACACTTCTTAATAATAACTTTTTTAATTCACAAAAATATTTTTTGTGAGATTTATGCTACACATTAATACAAAACTATTTTCACTTAATAAGTTCTGTTCTGTTAGTGATTTTGTTTATGGTTCAAGTGAGTTGAACGTACTTAAGTTAACATGGTCCTTAGCTATTAAGTTCAATATTTTTATTTTTTGTAAATTTCACTGTCTAATGAAATTTTCTTGTAACTGTATAAAATTCTAGCACAAATTAAAAACTTTTCTTTTTAAATCTTTATGACTGTTAATTAGTCATTTTCTTAAATTCACACATTTAAATTCTTTTCTAATTTGAATTTTTTTTTTATTTTTAATTTTTTCTCACACACATCAAAAATAAAAAAGACTTGAAGGAGAGAATGAAATTTATTTCACAATTCTTTTCTTATTTGTTTGTATATCCATTTTCATTCTTGTTTTATTTTTCATTTATCTTCGTCTTCTTCTTATTCTCCTCTCGATTTGACATAACTTTCTTATTTTATTTCTCTTTCTTGTTTTTTTTATGTTTGATGACTTTTTTTTTGTTTGTTTTTTAGGAATAAAAAAATAAATTCACTTCACTTGCATGCAATTTTTTTTTGCTTTCCTTGATTTTTCAATTTAAATTTACAATTTTTTATTTTTGTTTCTAAATCTGGTCTAATTTGTCTTCAATTCCTCGTGATTCACATGAAAATTTTATTTTTGTTCTATTCTTAGAAAATTCACTTCAACTTTTTGATTCTGCACTGATGACTCATTGGATTATTTTTGCACATAAATTATTTTTGTAAGGTTGTTTGCTAATGTAACTGATTTATCAAAATTCACTCAAGATTTTATGTAAATCACTATGACTCCTGGTGGGTTCAATTAAACTTTTTTTATGTATCTAATTTAAATTCATTTGGATTCCATGTGGCTCACTTTATTCACTTTTTTGTATGGTTTGTTTTTTTTATTGAATTTTGAAATTTACTTAGATTTTCTTTCGTATTTCTATTTATGGCACTGATAAAAAATTAATTTATGGTATTCTTCCAATTTTCGATGACCTTTTTAGACCTGTTTAATATTTTTGAAATTTTATTATTAATATTATGCAATTAAAGATTTGTGGTGTTGAAAAATTTTCAAAAATTATTAATGTTGATAAAAGTTTTAATTAAAAAAGTTTTTACAAAAATTTCAATTTGATTTTTCACAAAATCTTCAAAAATATTAAATTTATTAATTAAAATTTTTAACTTTTAAAATTTTGCTTTGTATTACAAAAATTAGAAAATTTATAAAAAATCATCAAACGTGATCCGAAATATTAAACAATTACAGTTTTCATACAAGAATCACATTGAACTTCGAAGCATGTTCGAATTTCATAAACATCGTCTGACATTCTACCCTATATTATTGTTAAAATGAGAATTCCTTAATATCTCTCTACAATTATTTTAAAATGGTTCTTAAAATTCGTTCTTATGAGATTCTGTAAGTATTAGTGTGAATTATTTAGGGGAACATCAGTTTTTAAGGGATGTGTTAGAATTTAATTTAAAAAACATTTTTGTGAGTTTTGAGAGTTTTTTGAGTCTATCAAAAATGAAATTTGATAAAGATTTTTACAATAATTTTGAAAATAATTTTAATTTATTTCTTCATGAATAAACCAAGATTTCGAATTCTTCAATTATTTATTTTAATTTTTTTGTAAAAAAAAACACAATTTTTTTGAAACTTCATAAATGTCAACTAATCTTTATTTTGATAAACTTGTGAAATTTTTTGATAAATTTTTTTTAATCTTCACAATTCCATATCACATTTGATAAAATTTTTCAAAAATTTAATTTTAACAAAATTTTTGAAAATTTTTCTTTCAACAATTAAAAAAGATCAAAAAAATAATTCTAACTTTTTCTCATCAGAACAAATCATCCACGACAAACAAGTCACGATTCCACATTGAATACAAGAATTTCTCTGCGATATAAATTTTTTTTGTAATCAATCAAATCCATTGGTGCATCATAGGCGCACAAAACAATTTGTTATGAGTATCCAAAATAAACTTTTTGTTATTATTTTTTTATAACTAAAAACTTGTCTTCCTTTTCACATAAAAATAATTCTGATTCTCTCCTTTTTGGACATACAGAAAAAAAGAATTTCTGTTGAGGGATTTTTTTTTATTTTTTATTTTGTTTCTTGTCTTTCCTTTTATTTAAAAAAACACGACGCGAAATAATCTCAACACGTGTTGATGTGAGAAGCTAACCATCAATACTGAATGTTTTTTTTTTTGCTGTTCCCCATTCTCAATATCGCTACGAGGTTTTTCTCTTTTTACTGTGTATTTTTTTTAAAAAAAAATTTCTACTTGCATGCTTTGCTGCCTGAGTCGTTTTCTCATTTTTCCCTCTACTCAACGTCTATATACATATATGTATGTTGAAAAAGTAAATTCCGAGTACACTACACACGAGACGCAACAATAACACCACAAAAATTTTCGAAAAAAAAAATCTCGCGCGATGCTCAGACATTGAACATGAACACATTTTACAAAAAAAAAGAGAAAAAAGAACAAGAAGAAGGAACAGAGGGAAAAAACACACAGCGACGATGGATACGACGACGACGAAAACGAAAACGACGAAGAGAGAAGAAATTTGAGAAAATTTGTGTATGTGTGTGCCTTGTGAAGATGTGTGAAGGTTTTTTGTTGTTGTTGTTGTTATTGCTGCTACTACGACTGCTGCTTTGTTTCTCACTCAAAAAAAAAACACACGATGCATCATTGAACTTCTTTTTCGTTGCTTCGCGCGCTCACGAAAACAGTCGTCGTGAAGTTCTTTTTTTTTGGTGTTTAAAATTCTTCTCCTCGATTCTCAATTTTCATCATCTACGTTTCTGTTGTACGCTCTGTTTTGCTTTCGGGCTACGGCGCAACAACAATGCTCAACATACACATAGCGTACACACGGAGCAACGGAGGACACAGAGAACTTTTCTTGTTCTTTATTTTTATTTTTTTTTCTCGTTGTGAAATTGAAAACCTCAAAGAAAACAGAGAAAAAAAAAGTTTTTCATCTTAAAGAGAAGTTTTGTCAATTTTGTGTGAGCTTTTTATATATTTTTTTTTTTTTTGTATTCTTCTTTTTGTTGCTTTAAGAGAAGCATTAAGTTGATGATGAAAAAGAAGAAATTAAAAAGTTTGCATTTTAAATTAGCAATGGGTTTGGGTTTTTTATTCTGGGGTTGAAATCCAATATTTTGTGGTAGAAGGGAAGTCATTACTCTTGTAATTTTATTCGAATTGTTTTGAATTTAAATTCTTAATGAGTTTTTTGGTTGGGTTGACTAGAAAAAAATGAAAAATAAAATAAGAAAAAAATTAATATTTGAATTTCTTTTTTTAATTTTTATAATTATTATTGCTCTGATTATTTAAATTTATTAGATATTTTAAAGAATAAACAGATTTTCAGTTCGAAATCTGAATACTAAGTAATGCACAATTTAAGAATCATTTAAATTACCAAATTTAAAATCAAATTTCTCAAAATTAATTTCTAAAATGAAATTTCTAATTAATATTAAAATCCTGCACGTCTGTATGTACATATTTCAATATGATGACATTTCATAAATGTTCTGTTGTTTTTTACCATGATCATAGATTACAAATAATTGGATATTCCATATTCAAAAGATTTGAAATGAATTTAGACAAAAATTTTGTTCAAAATCCTCTTAAAATTTTCAAGGAGTAAAATTCAAAAGAGTTTTTAATTTTCAAAAACTCCTAAGATTTTTTTCCTCAAGAGCAAAATTGATCAATTTTCATTTTTCTCTTGAGAGCAAAATTTTTAATTTTCCTCCTAAATAATTTTGCTCTCAAAATTGGGAGGAAAATTAAAAATTTTCCTCTTGAAAAAATGAGCAAAATTATTTTACTCTTCAAGGAAAGGAGTAAAATCAAAATGTATGGGAAAATCTTCATGAACATCATTTAAAGCGTTCTGATCATTTCCAGTGCCAAAAATGATGCAAATTTGAGGCATTTGCTTTAGAACTGTAAACAAGGCATGAAAAAGTTTCTTTAAACAATGGTAGGCAGTTCCTTTTCATGAAATTTATTTCAAAATTCTCAATTTCTTTGAAAAAGTCATGGAGAGGATAAAAACATTGATGACAGTGATGTGCCATTGCAAAGTTTGCTTACGAAAGGAAAGAAATGAGCATTTGGTAGTGCGGAACTGACTATATCCAGTGCCAAAAACTTCAAAATACTTTTTTTCCTTAATTTTTGTTCCTGATTCCAATTTCGGACATTTACGAAAAATGTGTGGAACCGACCATTTCCAGTGCTTCCATCGCCATTTTTATGGCTTTTATCAACATTAGAAGGTTTCAAAACCCCAATAGCCCTATAAAATGTTCAAAAAGTCAGTAACTTTCTGTAAAATTGCAATAATCATTTTCTTAATACCAAAATGGAAGTTAAAAATTAGTTTTGACAAAGGAAACTGTGACTTTTTGAATATTTTATAGGGCTATTGGGGTTTTGAAACCTTCTAATGTTGATAAAAGCCATAAAAATGGCGATGGAAGCACTGGAAATGGTCGGTTCCACACATTTTTCGTAAATGTCCGAAATTGAAATCAGGAACAAAAATCAAGGAAAAAAAGTATTTTGAAGTTTTTGGCACTGGATATAGTCAGTTCCGCATTTCCAAATGCTCATTTCTTTCCTTTCGTAAGCAAACTTTGCAATGGCACATCACTTTCATCAATGTTTTTATCCTCTCCATGACTTTTTCAAAGAAATTGAGAATTTTGAAATAAATTTCATGAAAAGGAACTGCCTACTATAGTTTAAACAAACTTTTTCATGCCTTGTTTACAGTTCTAAAGCAAATGCCTCAAATTTGCATCATTTTTGGCACTGGAAATGATCAGAACGCTTTAAATGATGTTCATGAAGATTTTCCCATACATTTTGATTTTACTCCTTTCCTTGAAGAGTAAAATAATTTTGCTCATTTTTTCAAGAGGAAAATTTTTAATTTTCCTCCCAATTTTGAGAGCAAAATTATTTAGGAGGAAAATTAAAAATTTTGCTCTCAAGAGAAAAATGAAAATTGATCAATTTTGCTCTTGAGGAAAAAAATCTTAGGAGTTTTTGAAAATTAAAAACTCTTTTGAATTTTACTCCTTGAAAATTTTAAGAGGATTTTGAACACTAGACAAAATTTAAATATTATTAAATGAAAAAATTTTATTAATTTTTCATTTTTAGTAATTTGTTGATTACTTTGATTTATAGAGCTCTTGAATCATCAATTTTTAACTTAAAAATTACAAAACTTCACTTCCTTAATGAAAATTAATCTACAACCTTTCCATCTCCTTCTGCAAAATCCAGGCTTATAAAATAAATGAACATAATGAAATCCCAGAAGATCAAACATATTTTTTAGCTTCTTCCATTCTAAGGGAAAAAGAAAATTTCTCAAACAAATAATTTGCGTCACAAGTTCTCTCCCAGGAATTTCATTCCCACAACTTTTTTCAAAATAACAAAAAAAAAGAAAGCAAATCACAAGAAGAAATAAAACTTGTTTCATTTTCAAATGCTTTGAGGTGAAATTCACAAAAGAATTGAAAGTCACACAAAGCAAATAACAGAAATTTTTTTATCAGCTTTGAAGCTAAAAAGAAGAAAAAAAAGAAAACTTTCTGAATTGTTCTTATCAATTTGATGATGTGAAATTAAGAATTCTTTTGGCTTGCTGCTTTATGCAAACAATAACGAAAACAAACAAAAACAATAGAAGCAAATTTAAGAATGAGAGTATGGAGCAATAAGGAAGTGAATAGCTGCAACACCAGCCATCTGTTTCCTCCTTCAATATTTACAACCTTTTTTCCATCTCATTTGGTCTTGACCATTGCCGAAATTGGTAATAAGATTTTGTGGATGTGAGAGAGATGGATATTGAGAGAGAGAGTGAGTGAGTTAGAGAGAGAGAAAAATTAAATGAAGGGAAAAAATCTTATAATTTATCATTCTCAAATCCATTGTTGTTGTTATTCCTTTCTTTTTCCGTTCCTTCAAGACATTCGCCTGACCTATTTTTCTTCACCCAACCATCAACTTATTTGCTGGTGGATGAGGAGAAACTTTATTTTTTAGCGCATTTTCCCCTTGGGAAAAGGACGCTATTGTCCGCACTTTGTCCGTCTGTCTGTCCGTCTGTCTGTCTGTCTGTCTGTCATCGCATCTTCTCCTCAGGGTTAAGCTTTTTTGATGCGGTTTTTGGCTTAAAATGTGTGTAGTATGTCTGGCTAGAGCTGGCGAAAAAATCAGCATGAATGGTCACTTCCTCTGCTGGAACCAGCGTAAAAAGTGCCAAAATTGCATTTCTTTATATGTGTTAGTGTGGTAAAATACACTAAAATGTTGACTTTTTCAAAAATTCATCCTTCCTCGGTTCAAATCCCATCGGAAGCGGAATTATTTTTTCGATACTTTTTTGATTCCTTATGACTGGAACTGACTTTATGGCCATGAATGCTTACTGGATCTCACTTTATGGCCATGAAAGCTTACTGGATCTCATTTTATGGCCATGAATGCTTACTGGATCTTACTTTATAGCCATAAATGCTTACTGGATCTTACTTTATGGCCATAAATGCTTACTGGATCTCATTTTATGGCCATGAATACTTACTGGATCTCACTTTATGGCGATGAATGCTTACTGGATCTCATTTTTTTATTCGCTTTAAATTTATTTCCGGTTTATTTGCTATACACGAAAAATGCGCTTTCGTCGGTCACGAGTGACCACGTTGATACTAGTTTTTTCTTCTCCACAAGAAGGAAATGAAATTCGTTTTACTTATTGATTGACAGAATATTAAAGTTGATTGAATCACGAACGTGCAATTTATTTTTCTTCTTTTTCTTATTCTTTTTCCATCCATGTCTCATTCCTCATCACTGTTTGCTTTTCATTTTTCCTTGATTCGGTCTCTTTTTCTCTTTAATATTGTCTCTTTCTTACTCTCCATGTTGGTTGTGGATCTCTCTCATTTTATTTAATTTTCTTCATTTTTTAAGCATTCTGTAGTTGAATTTGGAAAAAAGATGCCAGATGCATCCATGTGATTTTATATATTTTTTGGTCATGATAATATGTTTAGCAGTCGAAGTGGTCATTCATGTTGAAAAGATGTCGTCCGAAATTAACGGTTATTTTTCAAGACAGAACAAAAAAGAAAAAGGAAAAACTCGACCTTAAGCCTCCCCGCTTTTGGACGTCATTTATGGACGACCCTAAAGATTACACAGTAGTGAACAAAAAATTATTTAGAAAACTTGTAAAGTTGCTTATTTTGTATTTCTTCAAAGAACAGTCCTGTATATTAGTACTACAATATCAGCTATAAATTTGTCCATTACAAATTTGAATTTTTTTTTATTGTTTGACTGAAAGAATTTTCAAAGACTCTCATATTTGCAAAATATAATTTTAGCAATTTTTAAAACTTTTAAAAACTTGATAAAAGTCTCACAAAATTTTTTTAAAAAATCCAAAATATTAAAATAAATGTTTTACGTAAAATATTCTCAAAAGTTGCTCAAAACTTTCCAATTTAGCATCAAATATTCGTCCTTTAATCTCCCCTTCTCTTTAATCTTTCCTATTTAATGTCAACACATAAAAAATTTAAAAAGAAAAGAAAATTACAAGAAACTCATTAAAAATTAAAATTTGAGAATTATTTTCTTCTTCTTCTCTCGGTCTTTGTTTGCTATTAAAATCGAAATAGTCTCACCCTCATTATGCATACAACAACAACAACCAAAAAACATGAAAGAAAAAGACATAAAATGTTGTAAATTTTACACTTTGAGGTCAATCACTTCCTATTTTATTCTTGCGTCACCGCATGTGCAGTTAAACAAGGAAAATTTTTGCTAGCATGGAAATAATAAAATAAAACAAAATAGACAATAAAAGAAGAGCAAATTTTAATAGCGTAGGCGGGTGGGAATGGTGGGGTAATTTTTGGAAAGTCTAAAACAAAGGAAGCTATAAATGCCATGCAATATAAATATTAATATTTATTTCGTCTTTCAAAATCATAAAACCATATAAATTTCATATCACGATGAATTTCATTTTAAAGGCAAACATTCAATTTCCATAGGAATTCAAATATTTCATTGGTATGAGAATCAATAATTCAATACAAATATTTTCATTTCTCCATCCTATTTTTCAATTCTTTGTAGGGCGTTTTATCTGAGCAGGAAGAATTGGGATTTGAACTTTTGCAAGGCTTGGATGAATTTAGACAGTGATAAAAAATTATATTGAGACTTGAACTTGGTTTCTTGATTTTTTAAAACTTTATTCAGGACTTTATAAATTGGATCTTTTTTTCAAAAATTTGATATCAATTTATGTCAGCTTATTTGAGCCATATTTAAGCAATGATGATTTAAAAAATATTTTTTCCTGTCCAAAAAATCTCGCTTTCCAAAAAATTCTGCTTTGATTTTCAAATTCAAATTCATCCCCAAACTATTTTTTCAAATCCACTCCACATCTGCTCCACTACAACATTGATGTTAAATTACAAAATAGAATAAATTTTTTACAAAATCTATGGAAACTGAAAAAGAAGAAAAACTGTCCGTGACTTCATACTTTAACGCATTTGGCAGTAACAGCAGTCATCATCATCATTTTGATTTAGTCCAAAAAAAAATATTTTCCATCCCTGAAATCGAAAAACTTATTTTATATTCTCTCTCGTTTTCCTTCTCTGAAAAAGAAAAAAAGGAAGAAAAAAGGCAACAGCAGCAACAACAACAACAAATTACGACAAACAGCAACGAAAACGACGACGACGACGATGATAATGACGACAACAAGTAAGTGTGTTAGTTGAACTGAAAACACACTGATAACATGATGTAAAGATTTTGCGCGCGATTTCGGTTATACAATATTATTTTTTTAGAAAAGTGAGAGAGAGGAAGTGTGGTATGGGGAGAAGAAAATGTTCTAAAATAGGAAGGGACGATGAGTGAGTCAGTGGGTTGAAAAAGCAATAACATTTTTTGGGGGATCAAATATAGTGTGGTATGGGGTCTAGCGAGAGAAAAAGAAATTAAAACTCTGATAGGGGTGAAATATTTTTGAAAAAAAAAATAAAGGAGAGGAAAATTTCCTTTTTTAATGTGCTGTGTTGTTCTGTTCTGAGAGATAACGAGAGAGCATGAGAAAATATAAAAGAAGGAAAAAACATTGAGCTTATGCATGCGGCAATGTTTTCAGCACATTTTCAATTGTGGTGGTTTGGAGAAAAAAGAAGAACAAAAAAAAACGGAACTAAAAGAATTTAAGGATGAGAAGAAAAGAAGAAGAGACAAAAAGTCTTCTTGAAAAAAAAATAATAAAAAGCTTTCAGGCACGCGACGCAAAATTTATAGAAAAGAAAAAAATACAAACGAATGAGATGTTGAATGAAATGCAGTATGGGTGAATGGAATAAAGTCTTTTGTTTGCATAAGTTAAAGGCGCGCAAGAATATTTTGGAATTTTAAAATCTTTATAATGTGAATCTTGAATAAATAATTTATTTCTGTATGGATTTGTGTTCATTTTGTTTTCTCAGGTTGTTAACTTACGCACGTGTAAGATATTATTGGATATAAATCCTTCCAAAAATTGAACAGAAAACACACATCTGACAAGTCTTGTTAAGTACAATACCCACAGCATTAAAAGTAACCCTTTAGGCTGTTAAATAAACCTTCAATCTACAGCTTTTCACTCCTTAGATAAATAAAAATTTCAATCCACAAAAGTCAACCCACGCCGATCCCACGTTTGACATAATTTCTTCCTACAAAAACTTCCTTATTTTGTCTGAGTTTGTTCTTCTGAGAAGAGCCTCATTGAAAATTCTAATTAATCTTCTTCCTGAAACTGATTCGTTATCCTCAGTTATAGAAATTAAGCTTCATTCTCTTTGATTAATGTAAAAGAATTTTTCCCAATGCTAAATTGCCTCGTTTCCAAGAAATTTATTTAATTAAAATTTAAACATTCAAATTTTTTCATTTTGCCTACACGCACGCACGTGTAACGAGCATATAAAGCCATTAAAATACACAAAATTGATATCCTTTAAAAAAAATTAGTAATCACCTTTAATAACTTAATCGAAAGGCAAAATTAGAATTTCGCATCTAATTTCATTAATGAAGCCATTTTTCGCTCATTTTCTTGCCTAATTGAATTTTTTTTTTCTTCTAGTATCACTTTCACTTCATCTTATTGCGCTTTGATGAGAGAGACGGGCGACAATGATGGAAAAAATATTAAATAAAAACAAGAAAAAGCTGAATGAAAATGTACACGGAAAAGGTTCACCTTTCAGGGATGACTTTTAGCGTGATTTAAGAGAGTAAGATTTGTCATTTTGGATTTTAAGTTAATTGATTTTAGTTCAAGTTTATTGATGTGGTAGAAATATTCTATAAAGTAATTGGTAAGGCATCGAAAAAGGTAAGATAAGTAGTTCCCTTTACTCCTCAAAGAAGTGTTGGGGCATTAAATGTGAGGATATGTGATAAGCATATCGCTCACGCCTGGGACCTACAGCTTAAAGTGGAATCCGAACCACTTCTAAGATAGTATTCCTGCCTTTAGCCTTCAAAGGGAGGCTGTGAGTCGCGTTTGCAGTAGATATGATTTGAAAAAGGACATGTGATCGCAGGGTCGGTGTTGCATAACTAGGTACCGAACAATTAAACCATTTTGCCACCGAGCCACTTTGACTCTCAAAAAAAGGTTAAAGAAAAACTCTCCATGACATTTCTGTCATAGTATTACCCTGTTTTTTCTTTATAAGCTACCACTCGTTAATAAGCTACTAGCTTAGTAAAGTTTTTTGGAACCTAATTTTTTTTTTGTAATTTTTACTAAGCTACTACCACAAAAAATTTTAGACAATAATTTTTGAGAATTTAATTGCAGTTTATACTTCAAACTGTCATTAAAACTCAGATAAAATCAAGACTACGAGTTAAATACTTCAATTTTTTGAGAAAATTGAAAAATTTTGTTTTAGTACAGGATTTTTACTAAGCTACTACTCGTTACTAAGCTACTAGGGAGCCAAAAAATCAACTTTTTTACTCTACTAAGCTACTAGCTTATAAAGAAAAAACAGGGTAAATCTCTTTATAAATAATTTCCATTAGGTTTTTAGAACTAAAAATAAACAATCCTCTCCAATGGCAAATGTCTTCCCACAACATTCAACCTTCAGACCATGAACGCTATCATTATTAACAAATACCAAGAATTCCAGATTTCTCTCTTAGTCATCATCAAATGCGTCGTAAAACATCTAATTCGCCTCCACAATCTCTGACATTTCTACCTTATTTAATTAAATTGAAAACCTTTTAACATTTCTATAAGATTAATTAAATCACGTTGTTTAAATTAAGAAATTTGAAGGAAGTGACGCAAGATAGCAATTTTCCTTTTCCTTTAAAAGTCATGGTCCTTTCATCATTTTTTATGGTTTTTCACTCAAAATATTGTGATTGAAATTAAAATGATAAGATGAGGGAGAAGAAGTTAAAGGCAAAAAAGCTCATTAAATTTTCCACACCCTTTGACATCGACTTGTCTAACACACCGTCTCGATATTGAATGAAGCAAAAAAAAATTTCTTTACAAGATCCGTATCGGTCTGTTAATGAATTCATGGGTGCTCTCAAATTAAATGATGAGGAAGAGAAGTGCGGAAAAAAAGATAAAGGAAAGAAGAAGTGATGTGAGTGGAATCAAGTGTAAAAGCAACAGATTATAAGAAAATGAAGGCAAAGGAGAGAAAAAATCTTGAAGATAAATGAATGAATGAGGGGGATGAATTCATTATACAAAAGAAAAACATCATTGTTGTTGTTCTGAATAGATTATAATTTTCTACTTAAATCTATAATTCTTACATCTTACAAAGCAAGTCAAAGGTTAACAAGTGATCAGTCGCTTGGACTTTTATTCTATAAAATTGTTAAGTGAGAGAGCTTTTAGAGAAGAATGGAAAAGTTTTTCGAAAGCTTTTGTGACACTGAATGTTAAGCTGAGTGTGTATTTTTCGGTTACAATTTTTGTCACGTTTGTGAACTTCCATCATACATTCTTTATTATTCGCTGCATGTTGTCAATAAAAATGGGAAATAAGTATGGGTGTGGTTGGGAGTTGAACGTGATTTAGGATATTATATTGATAAGGCAAGGTGATAGAATATTGATAATAGCTACTGGACTTGGGGTTTTGGGAACTGGAAATTGGAAATCAGATGAAATTTTTAAGGGTTTAGAATCAACAGCCCAAAGCAATTTAAAAAGCTTCAACATTTAAATCTGTTCTGCATTTTCTCTCAATCTATAAAATTCAAAGAACAAGCCATTATCCCTCCCACATCAAATACTTTGAACTATCAACATCAATCCATAGCAATGAATATTATATCCATTATACCTTAGAATTCTTCATAAACAGCTTAACATTAAAAAATTCCAATAATTTTCTACACTATCCATCATCATAAAAACCGCGTTCCAAGGAAGAATTTTTCTCCATCATCACCTCTACCACCATCATAAATTCATCCATACCATACCATTTACACCAAGTGACAAAAAAGTGAATATTGTTGAGCAAGAAGAGCAGAAAAAAATGTGCTCCAATTTAAACGAAACGTTTTGTGTGTGGAAACACATCATAATCCAAACTTCTTCTTCGTCAATCTTTTTCTTCTTTCTTCCTTCTTTTATTATTATTATGCACGCTGATCCACTTCCAATCATGTCTTATCAACAACACAATTTGCAATGAAAAATTATTTTCTTCCAGTGCTTCTTTTTTTTCATTCAAGAACGCTATGTGCATATATAGAATGAAAATCAATGCACAAGAGAGAAATGATTTTATTTTTTCAACTGGTTAAGGAGTGAAAATTGGTTTTATAGGAAGAGGTGCATTTAGTTTTTATGGAAATGACTAAGGGTACAGGTCAACTGCAAACTGAATGTATGATTAGTGAGATCTTCAGCATCTTGAATTAAAATAGAGTTTTAAGCTTCAATTAGCATTTTTTCAATGATATTATACTTGCATGCTTTCCTTCCATGGAGAAAATTCTAGTTTTTAAATTAAGTAAAAATCAAGGTGGTTTCACAACGAAAATTGGCCTACTTTGATGTTTTTAAAACTGGGTTCAAGAAAAAATATTTTCAAAAAAAATTTGTATGAAAAATTAGAAAGTGTGCCATGACATGAAAAATTCAAAAAAATAGCAATGATTTTTTCTTCCTTTTTTCCACATTATAATGCTTTAAAAGGACAGTTGAAACAAGATTGAGCTCAGAAATGACTTTATTTCCAAAAAATTTTCTTCAGAATCTTTAAAAAATTAAAGTTTATTTTGACTCATGGCACACTTTCTAATTTTCCATACAAATTTTTTTTGAAAATATTTTTTCTTGAACCCAGTTTTAAAAACATCAAAGTAGGCCGATTTTCGTTATGCAACCACCTTGGTAAAAATACTAATCAGATTGAAAATTTCTTTTTCAGGTTTCGAACCTATGATAGGATGTGATAAAAAGAAGTATTTTAGAGAATTCGTGTTGGTCAGACCCTGATTCATGAAACTGCATAGCTTTTAAACAAGATCAGGTCGTGTTTAGCAATTCTCATAGACTTGAATAAACGCATTAAAAAGTCTGTAAAGATTTCTTAAAGTACCATACCAACCCTTCCCTCTAGAGGTTACCTCGAAAAATCCACTACTAAAAATTTAACAGCATGACTCACATGCCCCCTAATTATATTGTAACCTTGGGTTACAGCTTTAAAAAGAATCAATTCAATTTATTCTCATCAAACATCACAAGTCACCCAATCTGAACATCCAATTACTTCATCTCACCATGCAGCACATAAAAATTATTATTGAATGTTATTGATTGAACTTTTTTTTCTCGTTTTCTCTTCACTCGACTATTTTTTATGTATTCAGTCAAGGCGATGAAAAATTGAGTTTTTCTGATATTTTGACACGTGATGCCTTACTTGTGTACAGAAAAAAAAACGAGAAAGAACGAAAGATGTACACAATATAATACAGATGAGTGCAATATTGCTGCAAGCACAAAATGGAATTTAATTTCAATTCACGCTCATTTTTCATCATCAGTTTGATGCTTTAAAGGATTAAATTTCTTATTAGTTTGACATTTTGATTGCATCCTTTGTTGATTGCTCTTGACATTTTCCCCTTTCTCTCTTTTGGTTCTCGATGAACTGATAAATTGATGATGTTGTATGATGTATTGGATGAGTTTCAAGTTTGAGATTTTCTTCTTATTCTGATACTCTTCTTGTTCGCTTGGAGATTGCATAATGTCGGATTCAGGTTACATAAATGCAGTTAATTATGTTTTCAATTATTGAATTTATTTTTGAGGGTGTTTGATGATTAATTTTGTATCAAATTGCACGATAATTTAAATTGAATTGGTTGATGTTTATTACAACGCAATACATCACAAATTAAACGATAGCTTTTGATCCCACAAATTTTTTATATTCCCAATTATATTTTCTTCCCGGAATTCTATTTTTGTAAGCTTTCAATAATCCCAACTCATGTTAAAATGTCAGTTCATTTCCATGACATTTTCCTCTTTAAAGTGATTGAATGAGTAAATGTAATTAAGTCTATGGAAATCTCATCCTTTTCATAATCCATAAAATCCCCTCTAGATTTACCTTCCGAGAAACCCAAAAAAGTCTCTTTTTGATTGGGTTTATTTTCTTAAATAAAATAATGGCTTGAGTAGGCTGTGGAATTTTCATATCAAAAAAATTTCTGATCAAAGCTATTGAATTTCCTTCCTTTAACAGAAATAAAAATAACGGAATAAAAAGAAGTGAAAAGCTTTTCAAACAAAATTAAATTTCTCCACAAATCTCAGTCAAATAAAAGTATTAAATGTCAAGGAAATGAATTTAAGGCACAAAGAAGAAAAAACACAATTCAATTACTTGTAATAGCAGATTCATATAAGGAAACGATAAGTTGAATAATGTGTAAGAATTTGTGAGTGAAATGCCTCTGGCGCATCTTAAGAATGAAATTTCTTTACTAAATTTTGTATAAATTTTTATGCCGAATATTTTGAGTGTTGGAATTTGTAAAAAGGGGAAATTTGAAACTCTAGTAAAATTTATTGATAATCAGAATGAGAATGACTAAGTTGATTACAAAAAAAATAGGTTTTTTGATGAACAATTTTATTGATTTTTTTGGAGGATCTTTGTCTACAGCTTAAAAAGAAATTATATTCTTGTTTGTAGTTTTCAAATTTTTGGTCAATTTTAGCATAAAAAAAATGAAATTCATGAATTTTGATCAGAATTTATAATTTAAGTCCACCTAAAAACCATTATAAATAGACAGCGTAGACATCTTCAGACAGTCAGGCACACAAAAACACAAATAAAATTGTCATTTTTATTGTCAAAATTTACAATAAAAATTGAAATCATATTTCATAGAAAAGAAATATACAGAAGAAAAAAAATATAAAAATTAAATTTGATAAGACATGAACATATACACACATGTACATGCAAAGCTATGTATTGAAAAAGTGAGCAAGAAAAAAAAAATATGAAATGGAATGAGATGAAATCATATCAAGATCCTTGCGTTAATAAAATATGAGAATGAAAGAAGCAATTTTTTGAAGGATTTCTATGAAATTTCAATTTGAGAATTCTCATGATGCTGTTTCTCCTGATGCCATAGCTTTTCATGAAAAAATTGGAAAAAGAAGGAAAAAAAATCTGACAACTTAAAGAATAATGCGACGTAAAATTGACTTTAATAAATCAGTTAGTCAGTTGAAAAAAAAATGGAAGTAGGAGAAAGAGAAACAATGTGAGTGAGATGAGGAGTTGTTCTGTTATGAAAAATTCATTAACGTAATTTTGCCTTTTTGCTTCACTCTATCCATTCTTTAGGTCCATAAAGCTTTCATGCACTTGACGTGGACGAAGGATTTATGATTTATGAATGATTTTTAGTTTTTTTTCCTCTTCTTCTTTGTTCTTTCGACTGTGCGAAATTTACATATAATTTTTCATCGTCGCTTGATGTGCTTAATATTATGCGATACATAACAGAATGATTGAAGTGAAAACGAAGACAGATGACTTAAGTGATGGATTTAAAATAAATTTAAATCAAATTTTTTAAAGCATAAATATTTTCTGAATTAAATTTACTTTGTTCTAATTTACTTTTTCAACCTTAACCCTCTCCCACACAACATCTAAAAGCTTCCACCTAATTATTTTTAGAAGCATGAATTTTTTTTCTCCTTCTTCTTACTTATAAATTTAAACAACCGTTGATAATTGAAGCATAATTATTGGTCATTATAATTTGGGATCTAACTTTTTTTTTTTGTTCGGATTCAATGGTCGAAAGGAAGAAGCTCAAATCTGCTAAATCGATAATCACAAAATCCATTAAAGCGTAAAATTGCGTAAAAAATTATTTTCTTCTTTTTTCAACAGAAATTTTAAGGAAATGGGTTCTAAGTTGATGATTGTCTTAGTGAGTCAATAGGAATCTTGAGCTAGAAATCTTGTCTATTGAATTTTAAATTATTGAATTTTAAATTATGTGATTTCATTTAGATCAGAAAGTCACAAATTTAATTAAAAATTGTAGAAAAAAGGATTCGAACCAATAAGCTTAAATTTTTCATCTCTAATTTATAAAGGTTTCCGAAGTCTCGGTTTCGACAAATTTTCGAGACAAAAAAATCCCAGGATTTCTCAGTCTCGGCATCGGGAACCCTTACTAATTTGGCCAATATATAGCAAAGCACATTAGATATGAGGAAAAAAACTCAAATATTTCCAAAACAGCGTTTCTCATTCAACTCAATTCTCTTTAAAATTTTTAAACTCCTTTTGATTATTCAGTAAAAATTTTCCCTTTTTTTACATTTTTCATCCATCCTTCATTCATTCAATTTTCCACTTTATACTTTTTATGTATCAGTATGTATGTATACATGCTTAGTATTAATAATAATAATAGCAACAACACCAAAAAATATATATATTTTTGACGCAGAAAACAGCCTAATTAACCCAAATTAGAGAGCGTAAGTGCGTGTCAAAAGCAACTTTTTTTTATCCAACAGAAATAGAAACAAAAAAAAAATTTTTTTCGCCCTTCATTCCACTGACTTTAATTCTATTCACAGCAACAAGGAAGAGGAAAAAAAATTTCGACATGTTTTTCCATCTACAATTATGAAATCCGTTGAATATGATAAGATCTTAAATAACACACAAACATTCAATGTGATGGATAAAGGCTCGCTATAATGACTTGTTTGATAACGCACTTTACGACTTTTGAGACCCATTAAATTTTCGCCTTGTTGTACTTCCTGAATATATACATTCTTGCTGTTTTTTATTTTATTTCTTTATTATTTCTTTCTGCTGTGTGGTGCTTTTGTTATTGTTTTGATGTTGTAGTTGGTTTCATTCACGAAATCTGACCCTTAAGCTTAATTATGAAAAACATAATGTATGTTATGCTTCATGTTTGTTATCAACAGTTTGCTGAAATATTTTTACTTCAAAAAAAAATTGTGCTATAAACGGAAAGGGGAAAGGAAGAAGAAAGAAATTAGTTTTGAAAGAATTAACAAAAATTATGTGTGTAGTGACTTTGTTCCTGTGTTGATCATTGTTTCTAGTCACAACTTTATTAAATAGTTGAATGAAAAGTTTACAAACTAAAAGTAGTTTTTTAATTGCTTTATTTTCGGACAATAGTTGGATGAATCAATTTTTATGAATTAGGTAATTTACTCGTTTTTAAATCAAAATTTTTAAAAATTGATTTAATATTTTTCAAATATTTTTTTGGTACAAATTTAAAAAAAAAATGTAATTAGTAAAGCCAGTGCCGCTAGTTTTTCAAGCCTTTATTGCATATTAAGCAGACAATCCTTTGCCACAACTGATTCTAAGTTAAGAATCTATAAATCAGCTATAAGGCCTATTCTTACGTATGCTTGCCCAGTTTTTTCCAATTCAGCCATTTGTCATCTCAATAAGCTTCAATTATTTCAGAACAAAATCCTTCGTATGATCTTAAATGTCTACTGGCACGATTTCCAATCAGTCACTGTAGTTCATGATTCAGCAAAAATTCCATTAGTTTCCGAATTTATTTCGCGTCTTACTGCCAACTTTTATTCCAAAGTTGCCTATCACTCTAATGATTTATATTCATCACTTGGCCAGTACAGCTATAATTCACTGAGTTTTCGTGTGAAACACAAACTACCGAAACCCTTACTTTAGTCTTCTCAACCATATATATTTAATTTTTTTTTTTTTTTTTGTTCTTTTTTCCTATACAATTGGTTTTTTTTTGTAATTTTTTCGACCATATTTCATTGATAACCAGATACAAACATTATGCTATTACTTTTCAATCTAGTCCATAGTTACATTTGATTTAAAACCGTTAGGTTAATATCAAGATTATTCCATACTGTTCCGCCTTATGCTTTCTTATTAATCAATAAAGGATTGTTATTATTATTAAAAAAAAAATTAAAAGAACTTTTCAAACCCAACCAATTTTCAAAATTTTCTTACCCTACTCTCTCGCGAATAGAAAACTTAATAAAATAAAAAGGGAGAGACGACACTGTCAGTGCTGGGATGATAAAAAATCAATAATTTAAACTTTATTGCTTTTTTAACTTCCACGCATAGCGTGTAAGTTATTGGTTTCACGTAAGCCCCTTTTTTCACGTTTTTTGGACTTTTTGGAATTACGCGTCGAACGACATAAGTTTCAGTTCATTCGGACATAATGTGCATGCACACGGTCCAAAAAACATGGTTTCCAAAACACCATCATTTTTGTGACTGGGGCTGTAGCTTCAGGATTAGTATATTTTGATGGGTTTTTGGTGTCAAATTATCAGGCAACCACTGAACCGGTGCGGATAGCTATGCGCTTTGCATTATTTTGAGGTTACATATGATTTTTTCATTAGAGTTTGAACAGTACTTTTTATGAGAAATTTTCGAGTTTACTATCTTCATCTAACTTTTATGAGAAGTTTTTGGTACCAAAATGTGCGTCTCGATGAGTAGATTAATAATATACAGAAATTTTTGTTATTAAGGCCATTTAAGGGGTCAAAAAGCCAAAAAAACTGATTTTTTCGACCCAAAAAATAAAATTGTAATGAAATTTTAAAAACCTAAATTTTTCATTTTTTTTTCTTACGTTTTTACCATTTCAATATATATGCTACACTCCACTCCGCTCCGCTGCGCATCATGCTTCGCATGATGCTTGCTCCACTTCGTTTCGTTCCGCACAGCTCGTCCACAACCCCCCTATCGTATCCAAGACTTTTCTCAAAAGTGCAATTTCATATACACTGAAATCAACTCATCAGGTGCATATTAAGTATATAATTTTATGACATAATAAAAAGAATGAACTATAACCAACGAAAAAAAATGAAAGGTTTTATAATACCTTTGTCTCGAACTAAAAATAGTGAAAAATATATTATATGCGAACTTACTTCATAAAAATATATTTAGAAACGTCCATAGTATAAAAGAGAAAACTGTAATCAATTAAAGAAGAATTTTATGTTTGTACTCCAAGCTATTGGAAGGTGGCGTGGAAGTTCGTGGCTTTCTATGTAAGTCGTGTTTTTTCGACTTGCTACATATTTCTCATTCAGTACTGAATGAATGTAAAAAATTCCTTTCTAATATTGTAGAAACTTTTCTTGTGAAAATCTTGAGGGCATTAAAATTTTTTTTCCTCCACTGTTGCTGTCGAGATAATTTCTTTTTATTATAGAAAGGAATTTTTATTGTGTATGTGTACACATGACATAGAAGAGATAAGTATGTGAATGCTTGAAAGTTATCTTGTTGTCAAAGTTGTTCTTCCTCTTCGATTCATTGATATGTATTATGTAGCATAACCTCAAAAGATATTTGAAAACAATAAGAATTGAATTTGATTTTTTTTTTTTGTAAGTTGACTTACTAGTTAGGTAATAATAATAAATTTAGGCTTCCAAAATAGTCGAATGCATCTTTCAGCTCAAAATTGAAGTCCAATAACAGGTCCAACGAGTGATGTGAGCTGCTTCGACAAGCTTGGGGCACTGCGATCCCTATCGATGGTGGATTATTATTAATATTATTACTAGTTAGGTACAGGGGGAGGGGGGTCCTCGATTTAAACAGACTCTATTAGAATTATTTTGATTTGAATAACCAAAAATTCCACATACAAAAATTTAAACTTCCATTTTTAACGGTAATTTTTTATTTTATAATTTTCGATTTAAATAGGAAATATTTTGGAACAAAAAAAACTGTTCAAATCGAAGACTCCCTGTACTTTATTTTTAAAATCAAAAAATAAAATAATATTCAAATTAAATTTAAATTAAAGCCGATTAGGTTGGTGTTAAAATTAATCAAATGTACTTCGAACATTAAATCAATAAATAAAAAGAAGAATTATTAATATAGCTGGACTTTATTTTAAATTGATAAAATTTTAAAATTTATTTTAAATCGTGTTTTTAGTTTAAAAAATTAAAATTGAATTTCGAAAAATTAAACTAGTGAAAAACATGAACTATTTTATTCTTTAATATCATAGAAATATGATTTTTTTTAAATTTCAATTTAATAAAAAGTAATTTCAATCATTCAAAACTAGCTCAACAGAAAACGAATAAAACTGATAAGTAATATGAGTTATGCATATATTTCATATTACATGCATGAGGAAATCCTCTTCACATGCCGTTGAGCATTCAAGAAGTTTTTCGAGAATAAAAAATTAAAAAATAAAATTATGTTTATCCACATGCATTAATTTTTTTTTCCAGAGTAAGGCACACATTACATATATTAAAAAATTAAAAGAGGTTCTCATTTCTCATGAAGAGGTTGTTGAGCTGCCCCATCCACTCCTCCTTCAAATACAAATTCTTTTTGATGTTTCCTCAATTGCCTCAATTTTCATTTCTTGCTTGAAGGATGATAAAAAAAATCTTCTTTTTCCTTTTTCTTCCGTGTGCTCTTTCCTTCTCTCTCCCTCATGAACTTTGGCGTTTAATTGAATTTTCAATTTCCTCATTTTCTCCACATTGCTCTAGGGAAAAAAAGCTAAGCACTTATTAAAAAGAAATTTATTCAACTCTCATTTCCCTACACATCCTCTTCTTATTTTATACTCCACTGTACCCACTCATTTCAGACTCCTTTTTTTTCTTGGTTGCTTATTAAAAAAATCGATTTTTCATTAAAACCAAATTTAAAGCATGGCAAAAAAATATATATATTTTTTTAATGCTTTTATTTTTGTACGCAAAATCATGAAAAATTTATTTTCATTATTTAAACTTTTTTTTTCTCTTAATTTGGCAAGCAGGGTTTGCTACTCAAAAAGTTTCTGCGTCATCATGATTCATGAATAATGACAAGGGTTTAATGAGAAGAGAAAGTGAGAGAGAAATATGTTTTTGTCGAAGCCACAACTTGTTCTTGATGATGTCATTTACGCAATGAGAATTTATTTAGTTTTTGCTAGGTTGTTGGTGAACTTTAAAGATGTTGAAAAATAATTTATGAATAAAAGTATGACGAGATTTAATTTTTAATGAATTTGATATTTAAATAATTTTAAAAATTCATATTCAATTATTTTAAATTTTTAAAAAATTTAAAATTGAAAAAAAAAAACTAAAAAAATTGCCAAAAAGCAGAATTTTCAATTCCCAAAAAAATCATTAAAATTAGTCAAGAACAGGCAACTTAAGAAACTAAATCAAAGTTTTTTTCCTATTTTGTTCCTATTCCCAATCACATAGATTCATCCAAATTCACTTCTAAGTATCCATCCATCAACCTTTCTAAACTAAACATTTAAATAAAAATCGAATTAAAAACAAAAGTTTTATTTAGATTAACATCAATTTACATCATCAACTTAAAAAAATGTCTTTAACTCAAATAGTTAATAAAAAGGAAATAAAATAAAGTTTCATTTTAAATTTTAAATGAGACATGAAGCAAGATCGATGTGATGAATGAGATTTCTCTGTATTTATATTATTGAGTAAACGTGATTTGTTTAGTCAAATAAGGATGGAAAAGTTGTTATAGAAAATTCAATATATCGTAAGTTGTGCTCTGCTGTGTATTGATAAGGTTTAAGAGATTCTTTTTTCTTCTCGTTTAGTTTATTTTGAAATTATATTGGATTTGAGTTGCTAGAATTGATTATTTTTAGTATAATTTAGGTTCCAGATTTAGTCTTCTGAGGTTTGAATAAATTAAAAGATTTCGATATCTTTTAAACAATTAAGAGTTTTAAAGCTTAAAATAATTTTTTACTCACATCACATTTTCAAGTTTTAAGGATTCAATCATCAATTATATTTTATTCTAATTTTAGAAATTCAAATCATTTCAATTTTCATTCAAGAATGAAGCCATAAATCATTCCAAGAAAAGTTTAATATAAAATTGAAAAAGTTTGATCCCACATGCTGAGCTCTTCGAATTTATTTTTCAAAAGAGGAATAAAATGAGCCATAAATAAAATAATTTATTTTGTTGATGCATACATGCAATTGAAGGGCTTTAAAATCCTTACAAATATTTTTTGAACTTTACGAATCAAGCTTTTCTCAGATTTTCGATTTTATTCATGAAGAAGGGAAGAAAAAGAAGTTTTTGAGACGCACAATTTTGAAATTAATCACTTAATTGAATAATTTTATCAACTTGAAAAATTCTAAGAATCTGAATTCACATCCCACGCAATGATGCTTTATCGATCTTCTAATATTAAATTTCTGGAAGAAAAAAAAATAATTCTCAGTTGGGAAAAATTCTTTTTAAAAGAATTCAATTTCAGTCAGCAATAATGATGATGTTGAGTAGAAATTTCTCCAATGACTTTCATTCAATAAATTTCTTTTTTCTGACATACTTTTCGCTCAAACTTATTCCATGCTTCTTCCAATACGATATAAGAATAAATTCTTTCAATACTTCATCTATTCAACTCCATTCGACTGCAAACTAATACTCATTTTTCTTCAACTCATTCTTCTTCACTGTACTTGAACGGAATCACTTATTAAAGCTTAGTTGACATTTCCTTTTTGAATTAATTCAATTTTGAATGAACGTAAAAATAACGTTGAAGTTTTATAAATTTTAAAATCATGTCATGAAACAAAAGCTAATTGTAGAGCGTAGCCAAAGTCCCTTAACCTTTAAATTTTAAAAAGTTATTCACCCCCTTTAAAAGTCCTGACTATGCCCCTGACAATATCTTAACATTAAAGAAACAAATAATAGAAATCCAGAAAACAAATTGTAAACTTAAAGTCATTCTCATTTAAGTTATTTCATTAAATTTCCAGCTCATATACTTTAATGTATTTTATATTTATTTTTCGGTGGGGTTTTATTTACCAGAAAAGGAGGAATTAAAAGCTGGAATGAGATGAAAATAATTTCAAGCAAAACAAAATTTAAAAAAATGCTTGAATTAAGGATTAAAATCGGATTTCGAAAAATGGAAAGGGAAAGAGAGAGAGAGATGGATTTTCAGAAAGGAAGAAAGAAGAAGACAGGAAATTTGATTTTTCCCTCTTTGCCTTCATGAACTTTTCATTTTCTTTATTTTTATTTCTTCCACCAGTGATGTCGATAGAATTAAATTTTATACACAAGCACATATACACACAAGTTAGAATGAGAATGAGAGGAAGAAGACTAAGGGATAATAAAGTTAGTTTGCGATGTGAATATTAATTAATTGAGAATTCATTTTCCTTCATGGAAGGAGGGGGGAAGATTATTCTATCAGAAAAAGTGTTCACAGAAAATATCAGACTGAGATTAATTAATTGTTTGGAACAGAGTTTGATCGAGTGACCAGATGATAGAACTTTGGTATTCTTGCGATAGTTCGAGTAATTTAAGATACGAATACTGATTAAATGGAAACTAGAACAGAGAATTAACCCTTTACTTCGGTTTAATGTGATAATAACTACTCAATATCATCCTAACATTGATTCTTGGATCAATATTTTTTATGGGTTTCGAACCCTATCATATTTGGACATTCATTACTCCTTTAAAGTTTAAAGCATTAATGAAAACTTTAACAGGTTTTGAACTCAATATCTCTAACAAAATCCTTAGGCAAATCAAAACTAATAAATCCGAAACCACAAAACCCTTTGTTTTTCTTAACACACTATACCCTTCACCTCATCTCATCCATCCAAGTACCAGTAAAATTAAATACAATTTAAAATTCAAATAAATTAGCAAAACCACACAATTAGATTTACAATATAACACGAGTGATTCAGCGGGAGATAAAAAAAGAAGAAATCAAGCAAGTAATTGAAAAAGCAAAGACGCAAAAGCCTCAATGACTGTCGTAAAAGTTTCCTAATAACATTTAAATTTTCAATTTTAAGCTTTTACATCAACCGTGAGATAAAGTAAATGAGTAGAGTAAAAAATATAAAAAATTAAATCCTCATATTTAATGAAAATCAAAAATCCATCACACACGCTCGCTCGTTCATTCCTCTTTTTCATTCTATTTCTATCTCACTCGTGCCATAACAGTTTTTGGAAAATGGTTGAAAAATTAATTGCTTCCTTTCACCTCCTCAATCCTCTTTAATCACTCTTCTTCCACTATGAAAATTGAGTCATTTTTCAAAGCACTCACAATCGTCTCACACTACCATCAGCCCGTAAAATTTATTCATTTTAATTCTACTCCATCCTCGTTTTTCATCTACCCCCCTTTTTGCCTTTTTCCTTCTCTTCCTTCCAACTTTTTCTCGTCTCGTTCTTCCTTCGATGTGCCCCACATCGTACTCGCCCATTTTAATTTGATCAAGCATTGTGGGGCGTTAAAAGCACATAAAACGTAAAAACTTGACTCATTCTCCTACACTTACGATATGTATTATGTATAGATATAGATATATGTAGAGGCACATATATCTCGTTCTATCCCTGAGAATTATAGTTGAAAGATTTTTTGAGGGATTAAATTTTTTTTAAGATTAGATTTGATTTTTTTTTTAATTTTCGTAATTCAAAAAAAAAATTTTTTTAGTCAAATTTTGATCAAAGTAGACTAAATCACAATGATACAACCCTCTTGATTTTATTTAAAATTTTTCAAAATAATACAACTTCTGACAAAACTTTATTTATTTCTTGTACATCTCTTCCCTTTTCCACCTCAACATTCTTCTTTATATACGACAATCTACGTCATGCATTCCTTTTACGTCACTAACTCCAAATCCTACATCTTAAAGCAACAGTAAATTGCATCAAATCTTATCCAGGAGCATGTTAAGTAATTATTTTCTCTAGAAATGTCATCTCCATATGGAGCAAATCTTAATCAAGGCATATGTGACTCATATTGACATTCTTCATATAATCTTAATCTTCAAGTAATCCCAGAAGTGATGTCGTAAAATTCAATTTAATTTGTTGTTTTGGAATCAAATTTTTGAAAACTTTCCCATGTAATATTGTGTTAAAGGTGCGGAATCAATCTCGTAACAAATTTTACTACAACCTCCACGTCATCATAAATCAACTAATCTCCAAAATCCGACAACATCCAACACAAAATCTGCCAAAAATTCCCCAAGGGTTATTCTCATATTATGTGTTTTTGAAAATCAAATTTTTCCAGCATGTCTATGTGTTTGTTAATCGGAAAAATCTATATACATGCTAGATCCATGATATGACATGAGTCACTGACTGTGTTGGCAAATTTGTATAGGAAGTTCACGGAAAAGCGCACGAAAAGGTGTGAATAAGTAAATTTCGTATTTTTTATGTTAAATGATAATCAATTTTTGATTGAAGTTTCAAGGATGAATAGTGAAAAAGGAAATTCATTAGTTGATGTTGCCGTTCCTTAAAATAGATTTTATTTTGAAAGGATTCAATGATGATTGAAATGTAAATTAATATTTTTTTTTCTTTTGTCTTTGTGTGTTACTCATCATTCCTGACTAGCTTCTTCTGATATTTTTTTTTGAGAAATTATTTTACACGAGATATCCTGATGTACACACTAGTTTCATTCGCACACTCATCAACACACACACATTATTTTGTGTGTATGCTCAAAAATGATGATGATGATGATGATACATCCATAAGTATAGTTGTATTATTTTCTAAAAATACACAAGCAAAAGATTTATGTTTTTCACAATGAGGGTGGTGGCCGTGTGCGAGGGAAGAAAAAGAAAAAATATTTTAAGCAAAATTGCGGGAATGGAACGAGGAAGAGAGAAAAATAAAATCAAAATTTGAAGTTGTGTTTGTGTGTATTTGTGTTAGATATGTAAACAGCACGACCTTAGTGTGTGAAGTGTTTTTCAATGTTTTCATCTTTCTTTCCTGCTTCATTTCCACTCCCGAAAATGAAAAACTTTTAGCGAGGTTAGAAAATGTTAGACGGATGAATTTGAATGAATGAGGAAAAGAAAAACTATTCAGCATGAAATGCAGAATGAATGAAGAATTTGAATTGCTTCTAAAAGTTGTTTATTGTTCTGAAGAAAATTTAATAAGGAGAAATTGAAACTTGATATGAGGCATCGAAAAATGTTGACTCAGTTTCAAAGTTAAAGCTGAAATTTGACAGCTTTTAAACGATAAAGTTGGAGTATATGTACTAAGTTGTCACTGGTAATTGTGTCTATTTTTAAGGTAGACTTAAAATTCAAGTTTCAATGAACACAAAATGAAACCTATTTAAAAAAAATCAAAGAAATCTAAAAATAGCAACACTACAGATACAGAGGACTAAGAAACTTTAACTTCTCCAATCACCTTAAAGCTCACACACAATTTGACATTTTCTTCACGCTCCACATCATGATAAAACAATTTGTAACGTAAATAATTTTCTATTCAATATCTTCATTACTGCCCCATAGGTCACTTAACTCTCATTGTCAATTGACAAGAATATCTGTCCGTATTGAAAAATGGACTAAAAACTTTTCCCTTCATTCATTTCTCGCCAATAATTTATTGATTGTGAACCTTTCTTCATTTTATTCTCCCTTTCAATACTATATAGTACAGTATTTCGTATAGGATAAGAATCAAAGGTCATTGTTCATTCATTCATTGTGAAGGAGAGAAAAAAATACGGCAATGAAGAAAAGAAAGGAGAGAAAAGTGCTCAGATTGAGATTTTCTTCTTGAGACACATATACACACTTGTTGCGTGCCGTACTTTTTCATTCTCGCTTTTATGATTTGGGGTTTATTTTTCTTTCGTAGCTTAAATTGCTTTAGAAATGGTTTGTAAGAGAAAATTTAGACCTGAATTGATGCTTTAGAGTTTTTGTTGTAAAAAGATGATTGGGGATGGTAAATTGGCATGATCAAGGATTTCAAGTCTTTTAATTATATTATTGTAGAAAGTTGTTTGACAAGAATTTTTAAAGTCGTTAAATTTTGAAAACCTTCTCAACTTTTCTTTCAATTAATTTTCAATTTTTCAAAATTGTAAAATTCAATTTTTTTGATTCCTTCCAAAATTCATTAAACTAGTCACAAATTATATCTACTAAAGGCAAAATAAAATTTTATTGATCATTTCAATTCGTAGTAATATATTTCTTTATAAATTTTCAACACAAAAAATTCATTTCTCTACAATATCTATTTCTTCAGTTCAGGTCTACTCAATCCTAAATTATGAAGGAGTGCTTTTGGCGATGGATCACGTCCTCTAAAGCGTCTAAACACTTCATTTGTTTGAAGAGTTCCACCACATGCTAAGAATGTATCTCTAAATCGTTTACCAACCTCAGCAAAGTCATCTGGATTCTGCGATTTTCGTGCTTCCCAAAATGCTGAATAGACATCAGCAGCAATTAATTCTGACCAGACATTACTATAATAAGCACCGCCCCATTCGCCAGAAAAGATTGGCGTAAACGAGCATGGATGAGAGTCCTTCTTGTCAAGTTCCACTGAATGATATTTTGGATATAATTCCTTAACAATATCCCACCAGAAGTCTTTCTTTGTATTTAATTCCACATCCAGATCCGAGAAGTACAATTGACGACATAAATTAAATCCAGCAAGATGCTTTTGATTTTGCATAAATGCAGTTATGTATTTTTCAGGCAATGGATCGTCATTTGAATAATGCGCTGTAATCGATTTAAGGATTTCTGTATCGTACAACAAATTACTCATGACATTTCCAACAACTTCAACTGCATCCCATTCAACATTTGACGATCCTGACAGCTCATTGTATCGTGAATTGCACATTATGTTTTGCAGTGTCAATCCAAATTTGCTGAATAAGTTATGAACGTCAGTTGAATTTAGAAGCACTGACTTGTCAGCAATTTGTTTGAAATTAAAGATTATAGCCAGCAATGGTCGTGTGTTTGTCAATTCACTTTTACTTCTCATTTTAACCATCCATCCTGAATTAACTGCTGCAATTGTCTTCTCCTCGTCACGTGCATATAAGTCAACATAAAATCCACCAAGTGGTTCCTTTCCATCTTTCATATCAAAGACTTCAAAGAATTTAACATCCTCATGCCACTTGTTGACTGATGAACGTTCAATGACTTTAATGTTGAATAGATTTTCAGATAATTTAAGCATGTTTTTAAAGACCTTATTTAATGGGAAATATTCTTGAATGACATCCTCATTAAAGTCATACAAATCAATCAGTTGCTTTCGTCTGTAATATGCAACATCTTGAATCTCCAATTTTCTATGATATCCAAGTTTCTCAGCAAATGTCTGTAAGTTTGCAATTTCTGCATCTTGTGCAGGCTTTGCACTTTCTCGTAAACGTGTCAAAACATCCTTAACATTTTCAACTGATCCAGCCATTTTAGTTTCCATTGACATATCCATGAATGACTCATATCCTAGAATTTTTGCCTGTTGTCTACGTGAGAAACGAATTTCTTCTAAAAATACACTGTTGTCATATTGCTTATCAGATTGACGTGAACATTTACGGACGTCAGCTTGCCATACATTCCAACGGACATTGTGATCAGGACAGAATTCGAGGAATGATTTAACAACATATGGCTGAAGTGATAACTTCCATGGACCTTTTGTTGGTGGCTGATTACGGTCTACAGACAACATTTCCAAAAGACTTGCTGGAAGTTCCTTAATTATGTTTGGATCGTTGCAGTTCTGTGAAAATGCTCGTCTACTTGCTTCAACATTATTATGAAATTTAGCACGATTTTCGCTTAACTTAATGATATGGTCATTAAGCTGGAACTTTTGTGCGCCATCAACTTCAATTCCATTAAGTCGTCCTTCAAGGAGGAACTTTTGAATGAGTCGTTTTTGTTGATCATCATATGGTTGTGCTTCATCTTTTGCTGCCTTCTTAATAGCATAATAGACAGGAAGGCTGTTGAACTTTTGAGCACGTACGCGACACGCACGATCGTGAATTGTGAGGTAACTTTTGGTTGGCATTAAACTACTGTTGCCTAAGTAAAGGGTCTTTGCTAAACCCCATGTATTTTCTAAACCCGTTGTAATTTCCTCAATCGGATCGAGTACTTCCTTAAAAATATCGGCTATTTCTGTTTTTGACGTAATTTCATCTTCCAGTGTCTTTAAACTTTTTTCAATTGCTAATCCTTGATTACCGACAGCACTAATGCACTTTTCAATTGTAAAATTATTGAATTCTGGAAGTTCATGCTGTCCAATTGGACTGTAGTTCTCTTCTCCAATTTCCGGAACGCTAAAAGTGAAATTTGATATAAAATTTAATCATAAAAAATATGTCATTTACCGAGTATGATGTAATACAATTATATGATTTTATGATTACTTACAGCACAATGAAGCCATTGTTTCGTTTTAATATTTGGTTACATGTTCTAGTAATTAATAATGGATAATTTTTTGAAATTAATCTTAAGTAAGACATTTTTTTGTTTACGAAATTGAAATGAAAATGCGGCAAAATTTGAATCTTAGTAGACAGTTGAAAAAATTTTTCTCGAGATTTCAATTGATTTTTTAGAAATTTATGGTAAGTTATTCACTGTTAGGATGTTAAATTAAACTAATCAAGTGATAAATAATGTGAAATAAGAAAGAAAATAGACAGTAAACAAAAGAAACTTTTTGACATTCAGATGGAGCTTCTTTCTCTTTTAGAAATTCAAAAATATTTTGTCCGTTGAATAAAACTTGCATGCAAGTATTGTACTCAACAACATTTTATAGTAATTAAACGATTAAATCATTGAACCTATGTAGATAAACGTGATTAAATGCATTTTCTTTTGATTTTAAAAGAGAGATAATCATGATTCAAATTACAGTAACACGAAAATTTTTTTCTAATTAATTTTAATTAAGTAATCTCAGAATGATCTCATTAACAATTCATTTATTAAAAACAAGAAAAAAAACTTCTCATTGTGTAAAAGGAAACCTGGAAAGATATCATCGCCCTTAAAACATGAAAGAGGGTTGAAGGATACAATTTCGAATGAGAGTGAAAATAAGATGAAAAGAGCAAAATATGAAAGAAGAAAAGGATTTTTCCCATTAAATGTTTTGCAGCATATCTTCTACGGATACATCGACACACTAAAGTAGCAACTTTTATTGACCGAGACCGAGACAAAATTTTTGTTCTCTTGTTTCTTCTCATCATTACCTTCATCAACATTAAATCTGGCAGAGCATGAGTCAATATTTCAGGAATGAGTACCGGTAAGGATGTCTATACACCTTTATGTGCTATAAAAAATTTAACTCGTATTATGGGACCGAGAATATAATTTGTCATTGGAGGTTCAGGAAACTTGAATGGTAATGTGTAAAGCTTTAAAGACGCATTTTTGCATATCCATTGAATTCAGACATTAAGCAATATGAAGTAAAAGATCATCAAATAATTCACAAGCAATGAAGATTCCAGCTATGTAAATCCAGATCATGATGTCAGCCAATGCCAAAATGCAAATCACAGCAAATTGTTCCGCAATAAAAAAGCTGAAAGATGTGACAAGGGAAGAGATGGAACAGAAGCAGATACGAAGTAAACTGTAAAGGATAAGGGATTGAAATCGATTTAAATAATTCATGGTAGGAAAAAGAAGAGCAACAAGTTGTTGAGATGGAAATGAAAAAGTAGAGAAAGAATCTTTTTTTGTCACCTCTATCTATGATTGTGATGAAATATGCTTTAAGGATCTACATTTTGAATATTTGTCGCATGAAAAGAGAGTCGCTTCCTTTTGTCATCTGTTCTTAGTTTCTGCATAAAGGTTGCAAAATGCTTTTTATCGTCTTTATTCAATTAAACTTTTGCGGTTAAATGGAGTGTATGTGAGAAAAGAAGAACACAAGGAAAAAGTTGTGAAGCATAAAAGTTTATTTTTTTTTTTTTTAAAATCGTGTTCTTGTTCTTCACCTATTCAGAAACACAAAAATGAAAAGAGCAGAAAAAGAAAAAAGATTTTTTTTATTTTTAGAAAGAATCGTTGTACAAATAAAGCAAAGAGCTAGCAGAAGAGCTTTCTTATATGTGACTTAAAAGTGCATTTAGCAATTTATGACTTAATATTAAGAATGTACCAACGGTCATATAAAATTTGAATTTTATGCGCAACTGCAATTTAGTAGATTTCCCCTCTATGTAAATATTTAGTTTGATTTAAACTCTCTTACACTAAACATCTTATTTATTTATTTATTTATTTATTAAGTACACTTTAAGACAGTCAAATTCAAATACTTTAAATTATATAAATTTATAGTAAATCAGACATGCAGCCAAATCAAGGTAGTAATATTTTTTCATCTTCAAAATCTATAGATCACGAAAGTAAAAAATAAAAAGTCGATGAATTATTGAATCTGTACAAATAAGAAGCATTTCTGTCTAAAGTTTTTGAATAATCTGATCCGAAAAGTTTATGGACACAACAACTTCGGCTGTAGCTTTGATTGCTCATATCAAGATGTATTAGAAACTTTGTAATAAGTCACATCGGGCATAGTATCAACAACTTTCAAGGAAATTAAGAAGAATGTCAACAAAACTTGAGATTTCCGGTCAATATTTCCCACATCAACAAGCAATCTTATGAATTTTTAATAGAAACAAGACAAGAAGACATGACAATCGATATTTCGAGTCCCATACGAACTAATTGAATAAATAAGTCAGTCAAAAGTATAGCTTTAAAACTTGTACATTCACTAGCAGTGCGAAAAATGAAAATTCTAACTTCTTCTTTAGAATCTTTCAATGAAAAAGTTTTCTTTTTTTTTTTTGTTTCTTCCCGATTGCCTGCAACATAACTTTTCTTTTTCCCTCTATGTGCTCTTTTAAAACACAACTCATTGAATTTATAAAAGAATAAAAGTGCACACAGAAAAGCAAAAACTTTCAAACTTCCTTCATCATATAGTACAGATACGACTGAGAGTTTCTTGTTATTCCTTTAAATTCATGAACGTACAACAGAGTCTCCGTTGACTTTAAAGAAAAAGGAAAGGAACTTTATAAGATTGTAATTCAAAAGATGTGAAATTTTTAGCTTTTGGTATTTCCTTGCCACAATTTTACCCTCCCATTCATTAGTTAGTTTGTGTTTTTACTTCATTTTATTTCCCCACATTTTATTTAACTCATTATTTTTGAAAAGCTTGTGGATTTGTCTTTTTGTCTTTATGTGTGGTTAGGAACTTATTTCAAAGTTAGTTCGGGATCTAATCCAGCACAAATTGAATGGAACTTCTGAATTACAATAAAAATGCGTTTCTAAACCTTCTAATTTACACTTCCTTACTTGTATTATTTTATTCAGTACCCCAGAAAGATGCTAATACAAAAATTTCTTTTAATATGGTAAAAGTTGTAATTGCAATGATTAGCTTTTTCCTTCTCAAACTACAACGAAAGAAGCGAATACATTCACGTAAAAGCATTTTTATTGCAATTACTATTATTCGTGATACTCGTTGAATTTAATAGCATAAAAGGTACTGTGCATCTCATTCTTAGCGTATTTTCTTGACACAATAAGCTGAATGGATCAACCTTTTGCTTTTGTCATTTTTTTCATAAATAGTTTTGCAGACATAGACGATTCCTCGCTGGTAAAAAGGTAGAAAAGGAGAGATTGAATGATAAATTTTTAAAATGGTTTGTTGAAGTAATTTTGAAGCAGTTTTTTGCTAAAGTGACTATTTTGTTCAGCAGACGGTGTAATTTGTAAAGGAACTCAGCATTTAGCTTAGTGAATGGCTGAATTGTTGATATCAAGATGGAAATAATGGGATGGATGATAATCGGTTGTCGTTTTAGAACTGAAATTAAGGGACGATAGAAATTTTCAGTCTGGAATTGAAGAAATTTAAGATTCTTGTAGAAATGCGCTCAATTTCAACATTCACATCATTACCGATAAATTTCCCACTGTCTCTTCCATTTATTGAACGAAAAATTCCTCCCAGACTCCATTTAACTGTATGAGTATAATTGCAATCCATAAAATATGTGTAATCTACATGTGAGTACATTCATTTTCACTTAATAGAAATTAGTTCCAGAAAAATTATTATTTTTTTTTATCATCCCCATTTCAATAGTTTTGCATGCTAAAGCAGCACTAAAATGTATCATTTGACATGAGCATAGAAAGCTGTACATGCATGACAATAAGCATTTTCCTAACTTTTTTCCTCTTTTTCATTTCCTTTTATTCATTACACTAATACGATTTACAAAAAATGGAATTTATCCCTATTATAAATAGAGTGAAAGGAGAAACTTTCTTACTTTTTTGTGGATGCGACATGTTAGAAAATTTAATTTTATATATATACAGTATTTTCAACATATTCTAGTGCTCAGTCAATTCAATCCACATTGCAATGATGAAAGTTATCTTTTTGTAATTTTATTTTGTGCTCATTCGAATAACACAAGCAATACAGTATGTGGCCAAAATATTGTGTAGTTTTTTAAAAATCAGTATTTTGGACCTGCTGCTCTTAGTTTAACAGATAGCCACATACTGTAAAGGCAAGAAATGTTCTAATCTTGATGCTCTATCTGATGATGTATAATGTTGGACATAACTTCCACGTGTTTACTGTCCACATTACTTTTTCAACTTCATGTTGAGAAGAATGTATGAAAAATTACACTTTTTTGGACATTTTCATCGATATTTCTACAGTCCTTTGACTATTCAAAAATTTTCGAATTTGGAAATCTTACAATATTTAAGCGCGTGTAAGTTGAGTTTTATTAAGATTAGAATGAAATGATGTATGTATGATTTCTTCTAAACTATCTAAGGATTACAAATCAAGAAAAAAACTAACAATTGTAATGTTAATATTTCAAAATATCAGCGATTTTCTGAAAATTAAGTGCAAAATTGGCCGCCATCTTGAATATTTTGATTGATTTCTCTTAAGTTACTTATGTATATGCATTGTATTATACATCAAATGAAAGGTAATTCAAAATGCTTTCAGAATCAATATAACAATCATTAATAACATTTAGGAATAATAAAATAATCAAATTTCAAAAATTTCATACCATGCTGAGTTTCTAGGTACGGAAGTTCAACAACAATGCCTTCAAAAAATTTGAAACACATGTTTACTTAATTACTAATACAGAATCAACATTCTGTGAAAGTTTCAGAGCATTTGGTCAAAGGACTGTAGAAATATCGATGAAAATGTCCAAAAAAGTGTAATTTTTCATACATTCTTCTCAACATGAAGTTGAAAAAGTAATGTGGACAGTAAACACGTGAAAGTTATGTCCAACATTATACATCATCAGATAGAGCATCAAGATTAGAACATTTCTTGCCTTTACAGTATGTGGCTATCTGTTAAACTAAGAGCAGCAGGTCCAAAATACTGATTTTTAAAAAACTACACAATATTTTGGCCACATACTGTAAATTATCGGGTAGTACAACAAATTTTCTAACTTTGAGTCTCTATCTCCATCTCACTTTATTCATAATTTTGTTAAAAGGATGCAATTTTATTTCGATTCAATTTTCCATCCCATTAATTTCCATCCATCCATTGCTTGCATAGCAATGTATACGAAGAATTGGGATTGTTTGTCAGGAGTGTAGTTTTTGTTCTTTGAGAATTGACTGGGATGTAATTCAAAATGGTTGCATGCTGGTGATTTTGCTTACTTTGATCAAAATTTTGACTGAAAATCAAAATTGAAAGTAAACTGAAATTTTGACTAAAATCTGATTTGAATCATGTTAATTTACGAATATACAACCCCCTCGTACATAGCTTTCATAACAAAAACATAAAAAAAAATTAATCCTTTTTTCACAGTAATGAACGTCATTGACGGACGACCCCTCATTCAAAAAAGAAGAAACTATGATAAAGAAGACAGACGAGATCGGAAGTAGAAAAAAAGGTCTTTTACTTCAATTTGAAAGCTTTTCTCACTTCAAATGCATAAAATGTAGCTTCTCGTCTTGCCATGCCACTCATTTTGGATACTAAAACTTATTTCCATTTCCATTGATGAACTGAAACATTTATTTACATTCGTATGCTTCTTCTTCCTTTTTTATCGCTCTTCCTTTTTTTGCTCTTCTTTTTTTTAGTGCAATTGCTCATTTCAATTCGTTCACGGGAAATTAATTTTATAGCAAAAAAAATGAAGAAGATATGATAAAATATGACGTCTAAGGCTTATTCTGTTGCTAACTATAAAATGCAATAACTTTTAAATTCAGTTCCTTAATAGTGAGATTTATTTTTTATGTCGTTCTGATTTTACGAAGTTTTTTTTATATCCAGGCAGGGTTTGAAAAATTTTGTTAATTTTTGGAAGATATTGTTTTTGATTTTTTTATGGTAAAGTTGACGAATAGTTTCAAAAGAATTGAACGAGATTAAAAAATTCAAAAATTCTACATAAATTCCAAAACTTTTCATAATAGCTCATCGAAACTATAAAAAATGCCAATCCATAGAGATTTTGATTCCATGCTTCAAATCCCTGAAGAACAGAGCGGAAAATGTTACCGGAAATTTGAAAGTTGGTAGGAAAATTTTATATGAATGTATATAAAAAGGAATGGCTAGAATAACATTTGTATAAGAACGCTCAATGGCAGTATGGAGAGAAAGTAGTAATACATAACTGGAAAAAGACAAACTTTACGTACACAAAAAACTTACTTACGGATGTAGAGGCAAGAACATAAATTTTGAAAAGTCATAATTATTTATTTGAGCCATGAGCATTAAATTTGATTTCGAGACATCAAAAATTTACATTAAGTTAACTAAAATATTCATATATATATTCTGCATATCAAAGCAAGCTTCTTTTCTTATGACTGCGTAAACATACATTCAAGGATATTTAATTTAATAAAATACTCCATTTACTGATATAAGGATTCTCATTTATGAAGTATCATCAAATTATGTCTTGATTGTTGTTCTTATAGTAGTCATCATGAAGCTTTTACAGTCACTCTAATGTCTTCTTATTCTTCCTCTTTTGCTTTCATATCGCATCCTCAACAGACGAGGGTGACTGGAAGCTCTTCCTCCCCCCAAAAATAGACACTTCAAAGCCATTTCAACAAATTGTCTTTATTGATTTTTAAAATAATTTTCTTTTCCTTTTTATTCTACGCTCCATTGCCTTTTTTTCTATTATGATGCTGAGATGTGCTGGTGTAAATTGTATTTTTTAATATTGTTCATAATTTTTAATTTGTCATCTATACAAGACATGTTTGGGAGGTTGGGGATGAAATTAGGTGAAAAATGTGCTTTTAATGGGTGGAAAATTGTATTGTAAAATGGGGAAGGAAGAATAAATATTAAGAATGCCGAATAGCTTCCTTGTTCTGGTTTAAATTAGAAAATGAAAGTTTTCCTGTGAAATTTAACAGCAGTTGAGATGTTATTTGGAAGAGATAAAAGTTTTTTATTATTATTATTATTAGAGTATTTTGTGGGCAGTTTCTAGTCCATTGAAATGACTTAGTGAAGTGTTCGCTTTGGTATCTGAATGATAGCAATATCGAATACGCAATCATGGGTTCAAGTCTCAAAAAATACGAAAAAATACAGACTAAAAAGCAATGTTTAACTTTGGGAGTCTAAATTCTAATTTTCTGATTGATGCTCAGAATCAATGACTCTTTGATGAATTTTAGAATGTAAATTGAATTGCTTTAAAAATTAAGAGTTGCTAAGTGAATGACTTTTGGAATTTGTATACAAATCAAATGTATTTACATAATAGCGAAAATTCCCAGACCTGGAAACTCCTAAATGTATTCCGGAATACTTCACTATTGTAGAAAAGTATTCCAAGTATTGAAAAATTGTATGAAATTATTTCGTTATATATGGAAACGATTCCAGAATCATAGAAATATTGAGAAATATGCTCTTGTGAAGTATAAAGATTTCATACAAAATTTCTAAAAGTATTCCAAAGATTCCGAAGTATTCCATTTTTGTATGAAAGTATTCCGTAAAAAGTATTCCAGATATTCCAAATGATTCCAAATTTGCTTGAGTATTCCGGAATCGTATGATGTTTCCATGCTTGGAAAAATTCTTAGAACAAATGAATTCATCTTAATGCATACTGATTTCATCCAGCAAAAAAAATTCAATCAAAAATTTATAGTCCCTTTCATATAAATTCCTAGAATAAAATCAAGCTTTATTTACAGTTAATATTTCAAAGAGTAAAGATCTCAGAACTTAAATCAGATTTTCTGCAAAATTCAACAATATTCTTTTAATGAGTATTTATGTCAAAGGATGAATGGATATAAAATGATATTATAAATTCCAAGAACTTTTCATTATAAAAACTCTCGCATTCATAATACAGAAATGTCTATTGCACTCTTCACAATCTGCATAAACCTTTATTGCTACATTCCTGTTGTTCATGTCTAACAAGATTCTTCCATTATAAATCATCATTCCTCTTTTTTTACTTTTAATGTTGATTTTATTATGAAGAAAGTTAGTTGTTGCTTTCAAATGAAATTGCAGCAGAACGTGGATAGAATAAGATATATATTTTATTAAAGTTTTATTCAGTTTTATTCAAGTTTTATTGCAGTTTTTAATAGTAAGCAGCAAGCAATTATTTTGTAGTAAATGAAAAACTTTTTATTAGATGAGCTTTTAGTACAAAATAAAATAGTTTTGAATGACTTTTGATGGAGCTTAGTTACCTGATATCCTAAACAAGTATAATGGAATAAAAGTATTTTCGTTTTTAAAAAGAATCCTTAAAAAATATTTTATTTCAAAAATCATAAAAAAAACTTGAGGAGGAATTTTATAAAGTTAAAGATTTTTTTTTTATATAAAAATAGAAATTTCGAGAGTCGTTATGCATGCATCAAGTAATTCAAAAATTACTTGAATATTAAGTCTTTGTGTTTGTTTATCTAAAGCAATTTCTAGGTATATAAAATTGCAACAGCTTCAAGTAACTGCTCTAAAGAGTAATTTCTAAACGTCGACAATATGGTAGACATTAAGGTAAATATAAACATTTACTGCTTCCTTACGAAGGAATGAAAAAAGGTAGAAAAAAAAATTTAAAACATAAACAAAATTGTTTGCCCTTAAGACAACAGAAACATTTACTATATGATTTATTTTCTTTCCCTCAGACTCCATCCAAAGAAGCAAATTTCCAGAAAATTATTCCATTGTTGAGTCTCATTTCCGTCTACATTCATTTAAGCTCCCTAAGGAATGAGAGAAACTTTTTTGCATTTTTAAATCAAATTAATTATTCAACCTTCATTCCGTTGCCGACTTGAAAATCCTTTAATTAAAGTGAAAAGTCGATGCTGATATTATTTACTAATTAACACGAATGGCATGAACGATAAATCATAATTATTATGTTTTAATAATGATTTAACATAAATTTTCATAAACATTCGTTTTATAATTTGTGTTTGTTAATTAATTTTCCTTCAGCTGGTTCAAATGGGTATCAATTATTAATTCATTACGTGACCATAATGAAATATAAATAAATTTCTTCTCCATCCAGTTCCAGTTTCACCAATCATCTTACAACTACCACGTTTATGTAAATATTATTCTCGTTTACTCCTCTATGTACACATTATGTGATGCTTCAATTATTTATTTATTTTACATGCTTTACTGGATAAAGTCATAAAGCTCAACGAGGATTTTGCCTTATGGCATGTTGTGAGCACACTTCAATAATTTTTGAAGCATAAATTTCAATAAACGACGGATTTTTTTTTATTTTTAGATGTAGTAACTGGTGAATTATGCGCTTTTCTTATTCCTTTGTTCCTGTACTTGCATGCTGTTGAATAGCATTTATGCTGATATGTTGTTTTCCTTATTAGATGTAAATTGAAATGTGCAATAGGTTAAATATCGTGTTTTACGGATATTGAACTCAACTCGTTCCAGTTCTGAGTGATTTTCATTACGATTTGAAGTATTATTGGTAGGATTTTGAACTATAATTCAGATTTTATATGACTTAGGGTGCCATTCATATGATTATTAAGTATAAATAGTTTTTGTTTTTTAGGATTTGCATATTTTATCATTGATTCAATTAAGGTCAGCATCCGACCAGTGGTTTTGTATAAATAGATTTTTGTTTATTTTCAATGAAAAAGCAGATATCTGTTAACAGATACAAAGACAGATTTGCTACAGAAATTACCTTTATACAGACAGAATCTGCAAACAGAAAGATTTTTTTTCATCTGTATACAGATGATCTGTTTACAGATATCATCTGCAAACAGATAAATTCTGCTCATCTGTTTTGCAGATGGATGCAGATTCTATTGTTCTTTTTGCAGATCTGTCTTTTCTGCATTCAGATTTTATCTGCATGCAGATAATGTCTACAGATGATCTGCATGCAGATGAAAAAAATCTTTCCGGGAACAGATAATATCTGTATACAGAAAATGTATTTTTACAGATACATGTCAGATTTCAACTCTGATTTTCATTATATTGCTAATGTTTTAATCAATTTTCATAGAAACTAATTTTCTGTGTGAACATGTCACATATCAAAAAATTCAACATTTATGGATAAAGTTTGTAAAATACATCGTCTGTTGCCAATAAATGCAAAGAGGATTTTGCTTTTCGGATACGTACTAATTAATACTGGGGGGCCTCAATTTGAGTTGACTCGATTTGAGTAGATTCGATTTGAGTTATTAAAGTGTCCCCATACAAAAATTCAAATTTTCTTTTTTTTAACGGTCATTTTCCATACGTTTCGATTTGAGTAGATTTTTTCCGGAACCAAAAAATTACTCAAATAGAGGCCCCCAGGACCTGATTTTTCGTTTAAAAATTCGGAAATTTAAAATTAAAAAAAAAATCAAGGACGAAGTTGGTGTTTTTATGATGCTATGAATCGGTTAATGTTTGATTAATAGATTATTTTGAATTAAATTAAACTATTAAAATAAGGTCAAAAAACTACAAATTCAGATTTTTGAAAAAATAGCACTATTATTAACAATTTGATTTCTGAATTTTTTTACAAATTTACAGTATTTAACCTAGTTGAATGTACATACCGAGTTTATAGCATATAATTATTTACAAATAATTTTTCGATACATACGTTCATTAAATTCCTAATTTTCTCATATCATATCATAATTGTTAAATCTGCTTAAAATACGTTTAAATTCCCATTGAAATTCAAGCAAAAGAAGTCATTAATGAGATCACTTACTTTTCCTTTTCACATACCCTCACACATATACAGCCATTATGCGAGTGTGAAAAAAAAATCCCACAGCAGAATAAAAATTTGTAAATTTACTTGTATATAAAAACAACCTTTCTTCATGCTCTCTCGCTCTATTATTCAACTTTATGGTATCTATTTTTCATATTAACTGCTGGTGTTGCTTGCTCATTATTATTGTTATGGGGTGCCGGTACTAAGAGCTTCTGATGCTGCCCAACCTTTTATAATTTTACATTAAATTGACATAAAATATTCAGTAAGTCATGCATGAAAAATAATTTCTGTGCTTTTCATTCTCCCTCCTTTCTAACTTTCTATGACTAAGAATCATGTTCTCGGTAATTTTTTTCTTGTTTAAGGCTGTTTTGTGAGCAGATAAAGGCTATTTTTGGAAAAACATTTTGTCCATTTATTATTGGGATTTTGTGGTTTTTGAAATTAAACAGACGTCAATCATTTGTGGTTTGACTTAGAAAACTTAGTAATGAAGTGGGTATGAATAACTATTTTTATCATCAAGAATTTTGTTTTACGATAAAGTTTTTGTAATTAATTGAGGTTTATATTTATTAACCCGAAAGGCACAAGTCTGATAATCGAGACGAAATTAGAAGACGACGAAATTAGAAGACGGGGCCAGCACCGCTCCGGCTTGAATTGTATGCCAGCTTGGTGCTGGCCTCACTCCGGCTTGGTGCCGGATTTCATTTCGATTATCCGATCTGTGCCTTTCGGGTTAGTAGTATAAGTTTGTGATTTTTTTTATATAATGAGTTATCTGATAGTAAATTATAGGTTAGTTTTAGATGATTTAGGTAAGTTTTTTTTTTACCTCAATTCCCCATTATTGGCTTTAAATTATAATAATTTTTAGTTTTAAAAGCTAAAGATTTAAAAAAATTATTTTGAATGTAACAAGTACTCAGAAAACTCAGCCCCATTCTAAACAAACGAACGACCCCTTACTTCCTTAAAATTTGAAGATTTTTCAAAAGACCAATGACCCTAAATATGATTAATAAAAATGAATCATCAAAATTTAAGAAGTCAATTCCTCCTTAAAGCCTCTTGCACCTAAAAAAGCTTTAATTTCTCCTCTCATCTTTTAATTTCTTACTTTTAAATTTTCATACCTCCCATAATTCTCATAATATTATTATTACTATTGCTATTATTACTCTATTAAATTTTCATATTATTCACCAAAGAAGACATCAAAAAAGAAATATGTAATTGAAAAATTTGCATTTTTCATGCCGAGGAGAAGAAATGAATAAAATATCATCCATAATATTCATTCATTCATTCATAGTCCTTTTCTTTTTTTTTGAAATATTGCTTTGAATTATAACATTAATCTTCAAAAGGTAATCGTAGCAAGCATGTTGAAAAGAACAAAAATCACTTACACGCCCATCAAATAAATCTTCTTGTTACATCCTTATTTGCCGGTAATCAATTTTTTTTTCGACTTTATTTTGTGAACTTCTAAGAAAAAGAAGAAAATTTTGCATGCTCTTTGCAAAAAATTGTGGAAATATTGAAATCAGAAAATGAAAATGTCAGCACGAAGATGATGTTGAAGATTCTGGTGAAGCTGATAGCAGAGTAGAGAGAGAAATACATAATCTACCTATTTTCGTATTCAACACAACAATTTTTCAATAAATCACCGGAAAATTGAAAGGTATTGAGAATAAAATACGTTTTTTTTTGTTCCTCACCAGTTTCAGGCTTCATTATTGCTAGAGCAAGAAAAAAAGCAAAAAAACAATAAAGTATTGTAGTACAGAGGAAAAAAATGTTCAATCTTTCTCTTTCAAGTTCAATTTGCTGAAATGAAATGAGAAACATTGAGTGCTTCTTAATGATGATTTAAAATAAGGGCATGATTGAATGAGATTTTTTTGCTTCCTCTTTTTCGAATTCCTTTCAGCTTTTGGTGGAAGTGGAAAGCAAACAGATTTCAAGTATCGATAAAATGAGTTTAAAGTGGATATTCATTTAGAAGTATAATTAGAAAATTCTGTGGAAAAATTAATAGATGAGGGGTGTTTTTGTTTGGATAGATTGAAGATTGATGGAGAATAAATTTAGTGGCTGAAAATACTTCAAAGTTTAAACATATTTATACAGTTTTAGTTTTGTTGTGAAGCATTTAAAATTTAAATTTTGTAAACTGATGACTAGAATTGAATTGGAAATTCTTCTAAGGAAAAGAATTAAAATTGATTGAATTTTTATAGAACTTTATTTTCTGGAAAGAGAAATTATTTAAGATTTTATTTTTTCATCAAAAATTACGGTTTAAAAAATATTTAAATTTAATTCATACAAAGGAATTTCTGTTAAGTTCTTTAACGATCATTTTTGATTTAAATAAAATTTATTTTGACATAGTTGCATACCCCTTTTCTTGAAAAACATATATTTTAGCAATAAATACAAAAATCAACCATTCTTAAAAATTCTAGTCCATTTATGAACACCAAAACACATACCTAAAGTCTTCTGAAACTTTAAAAATTCATTACATCAAAAACTTCACAGTTCAACAATTTAAATTTATTCATTTGACAAAATAATTTTAAATAAGAAAACTTTACAGCAATCTGATTCTCTGTCAGTTGTAAAAACAGCAACAAAAGAGAGACAAAAAGAGTACACCAAACAAAACAAAAACTTTTCACTTTATTTATTGTTCCTTTCCAAAGTTTGTATTTCCTTAGCAATTATTCGCTCTGTCTAACGTGTGAGAAAATGAAAGGAATAATAGAAGAAAACACAATGCAAGAGATTTTCATTCTATTGTCAATTGGGATAAACTGCAGTCGTAGATTATTGCAATAGTGAAGAAAAATATATATATTTTTTATTTTGCTCCTACTTCTTTATTTTCCGTTATTTCCCATCACATTCCACAAATCTCTTATCGTGTATCCATCTCGGAGCTTTTCCATGGCAAATCCTAACAATAATAACAGAGAAAATAATGTGTTTGTATAGAAATATTTTTAAAGCTCTAAACAACAATTCGTTGTATATTTGGGGGTTCTGAGGTAGATCTTGTGATATTTTCAAATTTTTTTACTTTAAATTAAAGCTTTGAAAATAATAAATAATACATTTTTTGCAATTTTTCATTCAAAAACCAAGTAAAAGATGCAAAAATTAAAAAGAAGATCCAAAAATTCAATGAAAGATGCAAGCAATTAGAAAAATATGCTAAAAATAGATTTAAATATAAAATTTAACAAAAGATGCAAAATTCAAAAAAAGATGCAACATTTAACAAAAGATGCAACATTTAACAAAAGATGCTAAATTTAACAAAAGATGCAAAAATCAAAATAATAAAAGATGCAAAAATTAAGCAAAAAATTTAAAAATTCAACAAAATTGCAAACGATGCAAAAACTTGGAAAAAGGTGCCAAAAAGTTAAGAAAATCTGATCAAGATGCTAAAATATAGTTAGCGTTTAAAATAGAAGCAAACTTGAAACAATGATGCAGAAAATTTGAAAAATGATGCAAAAAATGGATAAGTGCACTTTCGGCCTTTTGTCTGTTTGTACTTTATTTTAAAAAGCTAAATTAATAAAATTGTGCACATTAATTTGCAAAACATGCAACAGAACCTCCATTAAAATACTCTCTCCTTCTTCGAATATGTAACAACATAGAAGAGACAGATTTATCAGGACAAACCAAAATTGTATATTTACAGCACATATTTACCTAACTCTTTACAATAGAACGGTTCTCGACGATTCTCATTGTCACCTTCCCTTAGATACATGGTAAATTTACTGTTAATTTCACTTGATGATGCAACATCTATTTCTGCAATATCATCTATTCTCAAAAGATCGTCTTCCTTTTCCTGTGAGTTTTACAGAGAAAAATTTTGTTATTTTGGAATAGCTAAAAGCAATTCAGAACTACATGCTGATGTTATTAATTTACCTTCACGTTTCTATCATAATTTACTCCGAAAATTGGTGTTTCACTATAGACTGTGTATAGTGATGAAATTTCCTTATAAACGTCATGCAAACGTTCAGACGGATCGATCCTGAAGCCTAAAACATAATTTCCTAAAATACCACAAAGAATTTTTTCATTAGTTGGCTTTCATGTACCGCGTATCATGATGAGTTATAAAATATTTAATGGTCAAAGGCAAAAGCCATTTTCGGTGCCTGCAATCTTAATTACATATTACGTACCTGCAGTTGATGCTGTTTGAATTACTAAAGCTAAACCATATTTAGATTCTCGCATGCGAACGCTCGTTATTTGCATATAGGGCAGAGAAATATTAAAGCTTTCATTTGCATCAGCATACCACACCAATCGAATATTTGTGATCACAAATATACCCAAATTGCCCTGTAGAATGATAAAAGAACTTTTCAAATTTTCTGTGGTATTTTTTTTTTTTTTTTGTATGCAAAAAAAATTTTTTTTTGATCCATCATTGCTAAAAATGTGGTTTACTGTTTAATTTGGACGACTGGCTAGATAAATGTAAAAAATATGCTAAAAATAGATTTAAATATAAAATTTAACAAAAGATGCAAAATTCAAAAAAAGATGCAACATTTAACAAAAGATGCAACATTTAACAAAAGATGCTAAATTTAACAAAAGATGCAAAAATCAAAATAATAAAAGATGCAAAAATTAAGCAAAAAATTTAAAAATTCAACAAAATTGCAAACGATGCAAAAACTTGGAAAAAGGTGCCAAAAAGTTAAGAAAATCTGATCAAGATGCTAAAATATAGTTAGCGTTTAAAATAGAAGCAAACTTGAAACAATGATGCAGAAAATTTGAAAAATGATGCAAAAAATGGATAAGTGCACTTTCGGCCTTTTGTCTGTTTGTACTTTATTTTAAAAAGCTAAATTAACAAAATCTTGCACATTAATTTGCAAAACATACAACAGAACCACCATTAATATACTATCTCCTTCTTCGAATATGTAACAACATAGAAGAGACAGATTTATCAGGACAAACCAAAATTGTATATTTACAGCACATATTTACCTAACTCTTTACAATAGAACGGTTCTCGACGATTCTCATTGTCACCTTCCCTCAGATACATGGTAAATTTACTGTTAATTTCACTTGATGATGCAACATCTATTTCTGCAATATCATCTATTCTCAAAAGATCGTCTTCCTTTTCCTGTGAGTTTTACAGAGAAAATTTTGTTATTTTGGAATAGCTAAAAGCAATTCAGAACTACATGCTGATGTTATTAATTTACCTTCACATTTATATCATAATTTACTCCGAAAATTGGTGTTTCACTATAGACTGTGTATAGTGATGAAATTTCCTTAAAAACGTCATGCAAACGTTCAGACGGATCGATCCTGAAGCCTAAAACATAATTTCCTAAAATACCACAAAGAATTTTTTCATTAGTCGGCTTTCATGTACCGCGTATCATGATGAGTTATAAAATATTTAATGGTCAAAGGCAAAAGCCATTTTCGGTGCCTGCAATCTTAATTACATATTACTCACCTGCAGTTGATGCTGTTTGAATTACTAAAGCTAAACCATATTTAGATTCTCGCATGCGAACGCTCGTAATTTGCATATAGGGCAGAGAAATATTAAAGCTTTCATTTGCATCAGCATACCACACCAATCGAATATTTGTGATCACAAATATCCCCAAATTGCCCTGTAGAATGATAAAAGACCTTTTCAAATTTTCTGTGGTATTTTTTTTTATGCAAAAAATTTTTTTGATACATTATTGCTAAAAATGTGGTTTACTGTTTAATTTGGACGACTGGCTATATAAATGTATTATTCAAAGCATGAAAACATCACATTATGTGGATTTTAATGAAGTTATGGGTTTCGTTAGATAATTATACTTTACGATACTGTTCTAGTTTATACATTAGGTCGTTGCCATGCTGTTTATTGTTGACTGAGTAAAATTGCAAGTTTTTATTTTAAATTTTTGGAATTAGTTACCTAGAAATTTTTTTTGAAGCAAACTTTTTTTTTGTTTTTGAAAAATTTAAGTTTAAATTGAATGTTTCTCGCTAAGTCATTTTTTACAGATTACACACATACCAAAATCCAACCAAAATCTATTAAAACTTCAACCTTAGTCCATTAATGAAAAATCCACTTATCAATGCGTTATATTCCCACTAACCCACCAAAAAACTGATTCAATTATCTCACTTCCCAATCACAATCCAAATCAAATAATCGATTAAAGAGGAAAGCAAATAAAAATAAACGAGAATTACGAACCTGATCGCTTGATAGATTATAAATGCCGCTCAATTGATTATACACTTGCTCCTGTGGTAGAATGTTTAATTGACCATCTGTCAATATAGCACTTCGCAATTTCAATTCGCGATATAACGCTGTGGCTTGATAAATTTTATAGATTTCGAATATTGACGCGAAGTGAGCTGGATTTGTGCCATAATCGGTGAAGATAAATTCGAAACGTTGCTTTGTGGTACTTGTCAATACGTACAGTGCCTCTATATTCAGGCCGTAGAAAATGTGTGGGAAAGCGAAAATGAAATGAAAAAAAAAAATAAAAAAATAAAAAATTTCAAATGAGTAAGTGAAAATTAAGTGTTATTTTTCCTCGATTGATGCTTTCGATTTTCCTCCCCTCATCTGTGTACTTTTTGGATATATATTTTTTGGAGCTATATTTTCTCACAGCAAAGCTTTCAATATATTAATGAAAATGTCAAAGCTTCAATTTCATGACATTCAATTTAATGTGGTTGTTTCTATCAAGCTATGACCGACCAGTATGAGAGAGATTTGTTGTGCAATTTTTTATGTCTGGATGATTTTTGTTTTTTTGAATCTCTTTGTGTTTCATTTTATTTGATGATGTTTTTTTGAGGACAATTTGTTTTGTTCTAGAAGTATGAATTTTTGGTAGATCTACAACTATGTTGGATTTGTAGCTTTATTTCAGTTTAGTATTCAATTAAATGAAAATTCCTTCAAATAACTTATGATCTCAGAACTATTGGAGTAACATTTAAATTAATTTCATATGAAAGATTTAAGTTCAAATCCTACATAAAGAAACCCCCATACATTAATACCTTCTCACACAGACAAATAGCTTGCTTTTAACGTACCGTAGCACTGCTTTTATTATCAATCTATTTCCAGCTATCCAAAAAATGCGCCAAATTTCTCTAACCAACTCAAATATCCAACAAAATTCATCCTCCAACTTCCTTCATTTCACTCCATTTCGAATCAAAATTGAATTATGTACACAGAAATAAAATTTTATTCTTCCTTCTCTTGCTTGTTTATTTTATTTTCTATATTTGCTTTTGCTTTAGTGCTTCACTCTCATGAAAATTGTCAGCAATTTAGTTTTGCTACTTCCTCATTTTGATTGATAGGGAAGTCAAATTAAGCATTTATTTAATTTCCTACAATTTTAAATTCGTTAAAATTCAAGATTTGTAAGAAAGGAATTTAATTACATGATGAAATTAAATATAATCAACCGCAGTAGATCTGAATTTGTTGAGTATGTAAAACTTTTTATATTTATTGTAAGTCATGAACATTAACAAGAAGAATCTAAAGCATTTTGGATGATGAATGAATTGATAACTTTCAAATTTCATTCTTAATCAAATTTAAATTGCTTCCAAAAATACAGTAGCTTGCAAAAGTGAGTGGACAGCATTAAAAATTTTAATATTTTCCTTTTAAAATTATCTATTTAAATAAAGAAAAAATCAAAGTTGGCCAGTATATGTAATTTTAGATGAGGAATAAGAATAAAAAATTATTTTTTTGTTTAGCATTCAAATTTCAAAAAACCGTTAAAAATTCAAAATTGGTTCCGTGCAAAAGTGAGTGGACAGTTCTAAATAAATCAGAATAAAATTAACTAGCTAACTATGATCACTTTTATGACTTAATACATAAAATGTTGGTGTTCTTCTTTGATTTCATGCAAAAATAATTTATAAAAAACACGCGGTTTCTGAGTTCTTTGAAATTCAAAATGGCTGCCATTTTTTACGAGTTTTGACTTAATATCTCTAATAATTCAATGTTTTAGATTGAAATCTTTAATGATTAATATTCTATTAATCATAAGCTTTCGATATATATATAAATGATGTCAAAAATTATCAATATTAGTTGTAATTTTCAAAAAAATTGGTCTTTCATACTGAATTTTTCATCTTCTTGAACTGTTAATCAACAAAATCTTAATAAAAATCGTGTTAATATAAGAATATTTGGTATCAATTTGTTGCATTTTGTAAGTAGAATAATATTCATACAGTTTAAGATTTTTAGGACAAGGATCAATCAAGAAAAGCAGTAAAAAAATATTTTTATATTCTTATTCCTCATCTAAAATTACATATATTGGCCAACTTTGATTTTTTCTTTATTTAAATAGATAATTTTAAAAGGAAAATATTAAAATTTTTAATGCTGTCCACTCACTTTTGCACGCTACTGTAAATTTATTGGGAAATTTGAACTTAAAATCCATAATTAGGATTGATGTCAAAACATATGTTTTGCATTACATTGCAATTTGAGAAATTCAATTTAAATTAAAATGTTCAAACACAATTTTAAATGGAAATTCTTTTAGATCTGTTCATAAATTATGTACATTTAGATTTTTAGGGTTGTAAAAATTTTAAAGCTGCTGACGAAAGCTTCTTTTCTCTTTTCTTACTAACATTTTTTTTACAGTTACAATTCACAACAACATCCAATAAGAACCACAAATCAATATTACACTTTATCACATTTTATATCCCTAAACATCATAGCCAAATGCCACTCAAATCACATACTTAAATGTAAATTTACAACAAATTCAAAACTTCAATTCCATCTTAAAAACCATTGTCTTGACAGAAAATTTCATGAATAGAAAATATTTTCATACTATAAGATTTATTGTCAGCATAATAATGTAAGAAGAAGTTCCCACAAAATATTTTCATATATCTTGTCTTATATTATTATAAAACTAGAAATGCTTCCATTGTCATAAGAATATTAAGGGAAATAATTTTATGATTTACCTGTACTGGCTCGAAGTCTTGATATCACGTTCTTTGCATTCATAGTGACTATAGCGAAGAATCCAATAGCTACAAAAATACCAAATACAAAAAAAAAGAATCAAAAAGTCTGTGAGAACATCCAGCAAAGCCACAATCAGTCTTACATAATGTAAATTTAGGATTCGTTAGTGAATACCACATAATTCTCAAGTTGGTGACAATGACACGTCCAATATCTCCTGAATTCCCTTTAGTATCTTCAACTGAATCAATTACATCCAAAACTCGTTCACCATTACGAAGATTCTTGTGGCTGTAAATGAAACGAAAAATGATGAGACATGTCCTCATAAATGTATGTATTATTACGGATATGAATGTAGGATTAGTTTTTTTTTTAATGACTAAAATCACATACATGTTTTGTACATCAAACTTTATCTCTCGATCTTCCCACACTTTTGACATCGTTTAGATCACTCTTTTGTTACTTCCTTATGTGATTTGTTGTTAATTGAAATTACTTAAATATGCATTTTTATTTTCATTTCTTAAATTTTTAAAAAATTATTTATTTTCCTTCCGATACAATTCGATTTCTGTTAATAACATATCGTTTCCTGGGCAACGGTGAAAAATGTATACAATCGTGGAAAAATGTATTACTTGCACATGACCTAGATTGTACGATTTTTTTACGTGTGTACTAGCGTAAAAATACGAAATGAAGTGAAGAAGCGGTTGAAAAAAGAAGTTGACATTACACTTGAGCTGTTACAGAGCGCATCTCCATGGATTTTTGTTGGGTAATGTCAGGTGCTGTTGATAGCGTTCTTTATGAAATTTGCTGCTGATTAATTTTAATTGCAGAAGAAGAAAAACTTTAATTTAGTTGTTGTTAAAGGTGACAGCAAGTATTAAGATGAGAAAAAACTTTATATTTGAAGGATTGTTAATAAAAAAAGGAGTCGATTTATTTGCTAATTTTAGTGTAAATTTATTGAAATTTATTCAAGTTTCTCTAAAAAACCATTAAAAAAAAATAAATAAATAAACTTTACCTATTACAGATCAATAGTTTGATCCAAAGATTCGCGTTTATTAAGCGTCTCTTAGCTGATATTGTTTAACGAGTGAGGATTCGCCAGATCACAGCACTCAAAAGACCTACAGTTTATAGTGGGATCAGAACCACTCCCTTGATGACCATTTCTGTCTGCAGCCTACAAAGGAAGGCTGTGAGCTTCATTTCCAGTACATATGGTTCGAAAAAACAACAGTTGAAAAATTTCCCCTGTCGAGTCTCGAACCCATGATCGCTGGGTCGGTATTGCAATAATTAGGTACCGAAGTACTAAACCATTCCGCCACCGAGCCACTTCAACTCAAAAAACATTAAAATTTTATAAATAACGATTTTTTAGGTTATTCAAGATAAAAATTTAAAAATTGGTATTTCCAACATCCCAAAGTATGCAAACGACCCTTCTTTATACTTTTCTCATTCAAAGACAATTATGTTTACCAGCGAACACCATCCCAAAAAAAAATTGTCACACGTTCAGTTCTATAACGACAGATAAAATATTGAAATTGAAATGATAAATGCTTTAAAATAAAATAGGAGCTATTCGGTGGTCATTTTCAATAAATAAATTTCCTTTTCCCATTTTTTCATTACTAAAAGACTCTCAAGTGGAGCAATGCTCTATTTTTTTTTCATTGTTATCCTTATGGACTTTTTTTTTAAAAAAAAAGATGCATGCCTGGACTGAATGATAGTGCATATACACTTCTTTATGCCATTGAATTTATCTTCACATGCTTTACTTCATTCGAGAGTGCGAAACGTGTGGTAGGTATCTAGTTGCTGTCATAAGCGAATATCTACACACATAGTATGTTTTATGGATAGAAATTGTGAGGCAGTAGACAAAAAGAAAATGGTAAGTTAGAAGGTATTTTTCATTTCCTTAGTTAAGGTGACTAAAGCGCATTTTTGTGTATTTTTTACTTGATAAAGTTAAAATCTCGAAATTGATGAAAAAATCTTTTTTTTTTTTTTTGTAGTTTTGATCTGAAAACTAATTGTAATCTGGCAAATTCTAAAAGAATTGAAAAAGACATCAGAAGCCACAAAAAACTCTCCACATCTTCACTCAAAACAAGCTCAAAAACTATGTATTCAGCTATCTTTTGAACCACATACTGCCACATACATCCATAATATTCCTGATATCTTGAATACACATACACACACAATTTATGTTTGACTAGATATAATTCACAATAGAGTATCGGATAACATGAGAGTATTTTTTTCCAGTAGTCACACCTAACTTTGCATGTGGTCAGAGAACAAATCCGAATTGCAAAAAAGACAAAAAGAAATTCAATCTCTTAAGTAAAATTTATTCTGATTACATAAATGTTAAGAAGAGGATTTTGTGTTCATTTTTGATTTACAATTTGTAATTCAATTGAAAGCTTTGAGTGGTTATGAGCAGAGACATGCATAATAATGGAAAACAGTACTCTCAATTGGATTTGGGGTTTAATGGATGATCATGTTTTATTATGCATTGATATAAATATTTTTTGTTGGTTAGCTGTAATTTATGGAAATGTGATGATGAAATTTATTACATTTGGGGAAAATTTAACCTCTAGTTTTGATAAAAAAAAATAGTTTGAAATTTATTTAAATTGTTCCTTAATTCTAGTAATTTATCTTCTTAATTCACCATTTCATCAAATATATCCGATGTAATCTGTTAACAATTCCATCAAAAAAAAAAATCAACCCTTCATTATGTTTCCAATAGAAATGTCTGTAAGCAATGATACAAATTTATCAAGAAGCAATTTCTCCTACTTTCCTATCTCTTCTCTCTTCTTATTCCATTTGATCTATGTTTCGAGTGAGATTCATTTGGTATTAAATCCACGTATTATACATTCAACAGTCGTTAAGATAAGATTTTTTTTTTCTCTTTCTCTGTTCAGAAGTTTACCTACGTATGTGAACTTTTAGATATGTAGCAAAAAAAAAGATGTAGCAAAACGGTTATTGTAATAAATTTAAAAATTTCTCTATTTTTATTCCTGTTACCCTTACCACAAGAAGATGAGGTGGGTGATGTGAAGGAAATGCTCAAGACATTTTTGCTGATCATTGAAAAAAAATAACAGAAATGTTTAAAAATGTTTTCACCTGTAAAAACATGGGAACTAGCTTTTTTGGAGGATATGGGTTTTGTGGAGGTATTTTGGGTTGGAATTGAATGGAATTTGCTGAGTTTACGAATTAAGGATGGAGTTGGAAATTTTTGACATCTTTTTGATGGAAGACAAACTGTTGAAATTGACCAACTTATTTATTTTTAAGAATGCTGTGCATTCTTTTTTTGATGAACTTACAAAATTTTATCCAGTCATCCAACCTCTTAAACTATCCTACAGCAAGTTTTTAAAATTTTACCAACTAGCAAAACAATAAATCAATTTGTCATCCAACTCCCAATCCTCCGATCGATAATCTCAAATGCGTCTTATTAGTCCACTTACATCACCATTATTTCTCACCATGAATCCTTCCATCCTTTCCCAGAATGTCAGAACGATAAGGTTTTTGTACAATATATAAAAGATAAAACGAATGAAATTCATTGTGGAGATGAGCGTATGGGAATAATGTCGTATGCAATAAAATAACAACAATGAAGGAATAAAAAAATGGTAAAAATGGTAAGAAGAAGATGAAAGTCTAAAAGTAGAGAGAGATAAAGATGGAAAAAAATGTATAAAAATACTCTTAAATCAACAATCTTCGCTTACGTGGCTAAACATGTTTGGCAAAGCTTTACATCTGTTTGCATAACCATCATTTCTTTTTTCACATATACAAACATAAAATCACCTTCATATAGCCTAAAAGAAAATAAAATAAAAAAATATATATAAAAGTGAAGTTAGCAGCAAAAAAAGGAAATGTTCGAAGTGCGAGAAGAAATCAAGATGAAGAAAAGAAGCAGCAGACGTAAATCCTGTTGAAAATACCCGTGAGCTACACGAGAGGAAAATTCAGGAAGCCAAAGATTTTTTTTTTCCTTCCACCCATTATTTTCATTGTTACTTTTATTCCTATAATCATTTGTGCTCCTCTCACTTTAAATCCTTTTTCCTACCTTTTACGTCGTGTCTCAAACCACAAAAAAAAATTCTCAAAGCTTAAAAAAAATCATTGGTAAATTGTACGCTACGTGGATGTCATTGAGACTGTTTACTTTGCTAGCTGAGCAGATAATTTTATTTAAAGAACGGTGGGGAAGCAGAAAAATTTCATGAGAATATTTTTCAATTACATGGCACTGATTCTTTTTTGCGTAAATTTATGTCACTTACTTTTCAAGAGCATGCATGGAAGAGTAATGAGAAAGAAAAGGATTTATACTTTAATTTTTTGGAAGGCTTTGAGATGTTTGTTGAATCTTAATTCGTGGAATTTGTAATGGATCCTTTCTGGAGGTAGATTAAAGGTTTTAGAGTTGTAGATGGGGTGATGAAGGTGATTTACATAGAGATTTAAAAACTCAGAAGATTTTGCATCAAACAACTCAAAACTTTCCATTCATTAATGATTTTTAGTCAACTACTAAAGTAGATCAAATAAAACGTGAAGATGATTCTAAAAAAAAGAATAAATTTCCGAAAAAATTTCCTGAGCAATTCAGCTCAATTGTGAATGATTAAATATGAAAATATTTTTCAACCATATTTACCGCGGAAGTCAAACAAAATTTAAATGAAATTCGTCCCCAAGTAAATATTTTACCGTCTTTGTAATTTTAAGAAGTTTAATCGATTTTGAGATTTTTGAGGAAATTGAAGAAAAATCTTGTTAATATTCTTAATGATTTTCTTCGCAAGTTTGACTTCTTTGTAATTTTATGTAATTTGGAAAACGAAAGAATAGGTTTTTTCACATCATTTAACACAATTAAGTACCTAAGTTTCTTATACAAAAGTGAGGTTAGTTTTCTTATTTTTTAATTAGAATGAATTACTAGTTGTGAGTTTCAGTAATTGATTTTTAAATTTATAAAAAGCAGTGGCGTAGCCAGGAATTTTGAGGGGAGAAGAGAAAAATTCAATTTTTTGTATGAAAAAATTGGGGGAGTAGATAATTTTTTGTTTTTTTTTTCACGAAAAAAATTAAAGAAATTTGCAGTGAGGCGGGTGAAAAATCACCCAATCACTCCCCAACCCCCCATTAGCTACGCCACTGATAAAAAAAGATCAAAATTGCTGTAGAAAATTGTAAAATAATCAGTCTGTCATAAAATTATTAAAGTCAATTTTATATCTTTTCAAAAATCTTAAATTTAACAATTTAAAATAAATTGAATTAAAGGCACAGAACCGTATGTCAATAGACTGTAATTAAAGCTAATTTTTGATTTAATTCTCATAATTTTTTTTTCTTAAAAAACTCAACCTTTTTATCACCAATGATAATTCACCCTTTCCTAAATTATCTCAGTTCAATGAATTTTCAAAAAGAAATTTATAAAGTAAAGGTCTTAAAATTCAATAAACCTTTCGTTTTTGTGTACATTTAGAAAAAGCAAAAAATTTGTTAAATTGAATTTTCAGCAAACATAAACATTTAGACAGACTTCTTTTATTTGAACATTTTTTGCTCTTCTTTGGAACCACAAATAAATTTATGAAAGATTTCATCATAAAAAGTTAATATTCTGCATATTTTACCATTTATGATCAATAAATTGTGAGAATCATTACAACAGGGTCAATATTCATACGAAAGAATTTAACTGCTCCATTTTTTTGCTACAATCCTGAACTGATGATGCATTAAATGAATATTTAAAAAAAAATTGTTACAAAATTATTTTATTATAAATTTCTTTTTATAAAGATGCAATATTGATGTTATAGCAGAATTGTTTATCATGAGGATGTTTATACAATGATAAAAAAGTAGAAGCAATGAAGAATTTTTTTTTCTGCAAGTCATGTCTATATTTAAAAATAATATTTTTGTTAAAAAATGTCTTCTTAGATCTTATATTCTGTCTTGTTGATCTAAAGACTTCTGATTCAACAACACGAGTTTATAATTTTTTAGTCTAGAATATACTACAAATTTATAAGAATTAATAATTCTTCATGAGCCAATATTGTATTCTGAAAAATTCTCGAAAATTCCTCAAAAAAAAATCAATTCAAATTTTCATAAACACTTAAACTCTTTCTCTGAATTGTTTACTCCTCATCAAATCCTCACATGAATTGATTAGCATCAAATTCCTCGGTTTACATTCACTCATACACAAGTACATAGACAAACATTTTCTGTCAATGATATTCGAGATGAAATCAAAATTTGTTTTTGCTTTTCTTTCTTTTTTCTTTAGAAAATGATACATGATACTATGTAAACAAATTTTATTGAATTTTGAAACCTTCATGCCTCTCTCTTTCTTGACTTTCTGTAGACACTTCTTGATGAATGATGTCAAAATTGTAAAATGATTTGATTTGGAAAATAGAAGTATGTAATATTAGTAGTAAGAATTAAATTGAATTTGATACGTTGAATAAGGGGTTTATAAATACATTTTGTGTGATTTATTGTAGGTTTCTAGAATATATTCAAAATTTAAAGTGCATGACATAAAATCTAATTTGGATTTTTATAATTTATTTGGCTTTATTGTCGTCCTAAATTATAGATTGAATCATTTTCTTTGATAAATTCTTAACAAAAACGGTTTAATTTGAGTTTTCGAAAAAGGGGTATTTAACTTCGAATTTTCCATAGACAGACAAAAGTGTCATTTTCGCACTTTTTTCGGGAAACTGTTAAGGTCACAAGTCTCGAATTTTTCACATTAGACTCAAAGGTTCATATCCTTTAAAATATTTATTTTATGTATCTCAGCTACTCATAATTCAAAGATTAAGAAATCTTGTTAACATTTCATTTACAATTTTTTTATTGCAATTCTTATTCATCTCATCTTCATGTTAAAAGCTATAAAATTGATTCAAAAACTCAACATCATGTATCAAATAAATTAAAAATCTATCTATGAATCATAATGCAGAATAAATCGATCCTTGCAACAACAAAAAAAAATCTTATATACAGTACAATGCTCTTTTTCTCTCAAAAACAATTGCAATCACATTTTAAACACATTTCGATCTAAAAATACATTCATGAGCAGACAAAAAAAAACGGAAAGAAAAAAAAATGCTTTTGAGTACAAAAGACAAAAAAAGCCGAGAGAATTATCGTTATCAGTGCCATTTATGTGTACTAATACCTTTTTTTGCTCTCTTCATATAACAGTCTAAAAAAATGGAATGATCCAAATCCAGACAGAACAGATTGCTTGAAATTGCATGTCACAAATCAGATTGGATAGATGTTATACTTATGTGCGTGTTGTATATGAAATGCTATGACATGAATAATTTATTCGATTTTTGTGTGTGTGCTGAAATGCGTACAACATAATGTTTGTCATATGTACTATATCTCTTTCACTCGATGCCTTTATCTTCTCAATTTTTTGTGTGCTTCTTCACTTGTTTGCCTGATTCTTGCTTGCTTTATCTGTAATCGTCTCAACATGAGAGCAGCAAGAAGAAGTGAAGTAAAAGCAAAAAAGAAAGAAAAAGTTCTTTGTTTTATTGGAAAATCGATAATAAACCAAAAAAAATATTCCACAGAATGAGAAAATCATTTTAACATGCTGAAAGGAGAGAATAATCACGAGATTATGTTGATCACAAAATATACAAACAACGCACACATAAAAAAAGCAAGAAGGAAAATCCGCTAAGCGATTGTTGGTGCTTTCATTGTTTTGTTCGCTTTTTTTTACGCGTTTGAAAGAGCAGATCCAAAAATTATTTGTTTAGGCATGATTTGCAAGAAAAACCAAACTGAATTGAGTTTTGATGATAATAAATAAAAAAATATAAATCTAAATTCATTGTCAAATTACGCTCGATGAATGGCAAAGATGAAAAAAAAAATATTTTTTTGGAACGGATGATGGTGAGTACGATGTTTAAAATTCTGAGAAAGATTTTAAGGCGCATTAATCGTTGGAATTTGTGAAAAAAGTTGACACTTGCTTTTTGAAAATTCATTCAAAAAATAGACAGCACAATCATGCAGAGCTCGAAGTCGATGAAATTTTGTATGGAGTCGAGTCGACTCCTCCATACAAATTTAATAAAAAATCCGAGTCGACTTCGAGCTCTGCAATCATGTAAGGGGTCATTCGTAAAATTCATAACGCTTAGAGAGGGAGGGATGGGTCTAAGATTTATCTACGCTCAATATAAAATTTTTGCGAACGACCCTGAGATTCTGAAAATCATAAATTTATAATTTTTCAAAATTTTTTAAGAAAACTTTGAATTTTTTCATCACAAAAAATCGAATCCTGTACCAAAAAATTATTTTCTTTGATTTCAAATCTTAAATTAGGTATTATTCTAGTTTTATTCAGTTTATAATTTGTAGTAACAACCAAGTATTGATTCATTTAAATTCCTCAAAAACCTCTAAATAAAAAACACCTTAACCCCTTTGATACAAAATAATAATAAAAAAAATCCCTAGGTCAATAAAAATTAGCAACTGACTGTAGAGGGGGTAAAACAACATTAATAAAGAGTAATAACAGCACTTCAAGTTGGAAGATTTATTGTACAATACCCAAGAGAGCTATTTCGTACATAATAATAGACCATTCTTTGAGTCCGATGGGCAGAAGATTTAAAGCAAGTCGAATGACAGAGGACATTTCGGTAAAATACCCACGACGATCTCCTGTTGAGAAGCACTTCTTGTAGAGAGTCCAAAAGCATCAGTCAGACAAGTAATATCAAACGACAAATTTCTCGACATAAAATTGCTTCATACCAAAAAAAGAGAGGATGTAGAAAATTTTATGATGGGCTGGTATGCTCCCTTTTTTTATACAGTCAAATAAAGGAAGTGACATTTTAATGTGGCGCAATTTGCATACCATCTAAACGGAGTCATTGCCTTTCTCATCTGTCGTATATAAACATACAAAAAAATTTTTTCGACTCCGAAATATATAAAAAAATTCATCCTTAATCCCACGATATATATCGTAATATAATTGAATCAAAATAAAATTTATGTATATTGATAGCAGAAATACCACAAATAAAGATATATATTTTATTGCTCCAAATTTTATGCCATATTTATGCTCTCTTAAACATTATTTTTTTATGTACATTAATCTCATTATTACATTATAATTGATAGCATTTAAATAAATAGTCGTAGACTTTGGGAACAATGATAATTACAATTTACTTCTTCTTTTACTTTCCAATGCTCTTACTGTCTATAAATTTAGTTATCATTAATCATGATAATAAAATACGAAAAATGGCAACAATATTCTTATACTACCTATTAGTTCCAATTCAAATCCACCCACACACACATCTTTTATCTATTTTTGCTTACTTATAGGATTTATTATAGAATTATAAACGCTTGAAACTAATATGTAGCAATCGCATATATACATAACACATAATCGCATAAGCATTTAGATTTTAGATTAGGTTACTCATTTGTGGTGAATTATGTTAAAGTATTTTATTTTTTCTAGAAAAGCTATCTTTGTAATTCTTGGAAGTTAAAAAGCTATTAAATGTTTGCCAATGACTTTTAGAATAAGGTATTTTTATAGCTTTGTAAATGAAGGTAATCGAGAAGGAGGGAGGGAGGAAAGTTGTAGGTTTGTTGTAGGTACTTTTAAATTATGTAATATTTGGTAATTATAGACTTGCTAATAACAGACTTACTAATAATGATTTCCTTGATGTTTCTGAAGAAATATTAATTTTGAGGATACAGTCTAAATAATTTCTTTGTTATTTATAAAATTATACCTCACATGCCTAGCTAGCTTCAAAATATATTTTTTTATTCAAAATTCAATTGAATTATAATTATAGAATCAAAGTCAAAGCTAGTCTACCCCAGATCCTTTCCAGCTCATTCGAATGAATTTTATAAAGTTCAATAAAGCTATTGCATGCATGCGGAAATTGAGCAGACGATTTAGCCATTTAAAATGTAATAAAAAAATATTTTCGTTCGAATACTCTTTTTTTATATCCAATTAAATTGAGCATCAAATTCAGTCAATTTATAACTATGAAAGATTAAAATATAATATTCAATGAAATATTTAAATTTTCAGCATGCATGAATTTTATATGACTTGAAGAAAAAAAAATCCTTTCAGTCTTTTTTATTCTTCATACCTGAAATATCCACTCATACATGCAAATAAATGTTAAAGGTATGTAAATTTCAGAAGGATGAGAATCATTCCAACATTGAATTGGGTAGAATAAAAAGCATTTGAATGGATTAATGCCAAAAAATATTTTAAATGAATTATCTGAATAGAAATTTCACTGCATTTATCTCTAAAAGAGAGCTATGAATAAACGAGGGAGGAGAGGAAATAACTGGAAAATTGTTTAAATGCTTGTTTGCTCCTGCTGAAGCTTTGTTATTCAATTTTACCATTTTCTAAATAAAGAGTTAGTTGGAGACAAAAAGCACAAATTCATGCAAATACACACACAAAAAATTTATAAAATATGTTTATGTGCATGTATGTATTTGTGTGAGAGATCTGCTGTTGTTTGAAAAACAAACTAATTTGCTGGTTGCTGAAAAACATATGTGCGACAAGGTATTTGAGTATATATGCATATGTACGGCAGTCTTGTTTTATTTATTTTTTTCCTGCATATTTTATCCATCTATTCATTCATCCAGCTTTTTTTCTCTCCCCCAGTATGATATCTGCAAAACTGCTGTTGCTGTTTTAAAATCACATCCACATTATACCTATACCAGTGTTGTCCAAACTGTGTGCCGTAGAACATGACTATGGGTGCCGTGAGAAAATTTTGAAAATCCCAAAAATAAGCTGTTTTTCAAAAATTTTCAATTTTTCATTTATTTTTACATAAAAAAACTCATTCTTAATTCCAAAATATCACCTAATAATTTACATAGTAAAAATTTTTTGATTTACATATTTGATCAAAAATCAGATTTTTTAAAGTAATTAGGATTGATTTTCCAAATTAAATTATAAGTGTGCCGTAGACAAATTTTGGTGTGGCGCAAAAAAAAATTTTAGTCTAAGTGTGCCGTGACTCAAAAAACTTTGGACAACACTGTCCTATACAATCAATTGATGTTATAAAGACATGATGTGAAAGCTTAATTTTCATTCCTACTCACGTTTTCTTTATTCTTTCTATTTATTTACTCTTCCATAACAGTTGTATTGAGCATTACAGACATGAAATTATTTCTACTGACTTTATTGAGATTATATATTTATAGACTTTATAAAGTTTTTTTTTTGAAAATTTTGTCTTTTTGTCTTGAGTTTTAAAGTTTCAAGCCCAAAAACAAGAAAATTTAATAATTTGAAACTTTAAATCGATGCTAAGTTCTTGCCACTTTTAAAAACACATTTACTTATATTACATCAATTAATAGCTACTAAAAAATCTAAAATTTAAAAATAATTTTCAAGACGAGAAGATTATGTTTTTCAAGAATAAGCTAAGCTAACCAATACATTAATATTCATTACTTCTAAACTTTAAATTCAAACAAATGCATGAACGAAAATTGTAAGAAATCACAATAATAAAACCAGCGTCACAATTTATTTCAATCAAATTACCGTTCAACTTAACTTCCGATAGCTCCAGCATTTCTACATCCTGCTACGGTTATAAAATTTGTGTGAAAAGACGTAAGTTAACAGCACAAGAATTTATTATTAATCTAACTGGGACATAAATTGAATTCTAACATCATAATATTTTAATATTTCTCCTTTTCCTCTGACTCTGAAGCCGGAGCCGTTTCAACCGATGGCAATGCATCTGTTGTTGCCACAGCCACTTTAGAAGATGACTGCTGTAGTGGCGGTATCGGTTGGGTTGATAGATTATTCACTTTATTTAGAATCTTCTCGCTAAACATTCCGTATACAGTTATTATTAATCCAATACATCCGAATACACATAGACTGAACTTAATAATTGAATTGACGTTAAAAAACCTGAAATAAATGGGAAACAAAAAACAATTTAATTCAATTTTAATTTATATTTTTGTCGTGAAAATTTATGCACAAATAAATATGGAAAAAAAAACTCACAAATAAAGTCCACGAAATATTTTCGTGTATGTTGAATTTAAATGTACCGACTCTTCAACCCAAATAAGCGGTATAGCGACAGTACGCAGTTTTGACATAATTGTCATTTCCTGGACAGGTTCCATTTCAATTGCAAATTGTAACCGCTTTGCAGCTGACAATGGTGAACTCGATAACTGGATGTGGCAAAAAATATGAAAAAAAGTTTAAAAATGTGTTTTATTTTTAGAGTGGCTGGGAAAGCAGTCATGTCAGATGGAATTTTACTGATTTCACTAAAATAAGCTATTGAACAACTATCGTTGAATATGAATTTCTTTCTATCGTTGAACATTGAGTTTAGATTGGGATGTGTATAGCCGTGTATATTTGAGTTTGAATGATTTTCATGCAAAATTGCTTGTCTCATTTCGTAGAAATTTAGAAATGCTAGATTTTTAGGAATCTAGTGGATTCTCAATAGTTTGAACAAATTCAATTGAACTTTTTTGATCAGCAAATCAAAGTAAAATTTCACTGACTAGATATCACATAGCTTTAACCTTTCAAATTTCAAATAACTTCAAATTCATGACTTTATTGCTCTCTAATTAAATTCTTACCATTTCCAAATGCAGAAAGATATCATGTTCATCACGATTAGGATTTAATCCATCAACGTTTCTCACAAGCTTATCATCAGCATCTAAAAACTGTGGTTTTGATGCCAGTAATGGCGCCCCATTGCACGGATATCTGCAATAAATGTTCATGTATGCAGCAAAAAATTAGTTTTTTTTTTTTTTGTTAAAATAAATTTAATTAAATTACAAGTCTAAAGTTCCTTTTGGTGGACATTTCTCGACATCCTGATTCCGACAAAAACAATGCATGCTTGGATCACTCTAGAAAAACGAGAAAAAGCAAAAAAATTAAATGACTGAATTTTTTTTTTTTTACTCTGTAAATGCAGGAATTTTTTTTGCATAAGCAAAACTTTTTTTTGTGTGTGATAAAAATGGTTTTTCATAGTGCTATTTCCACATGTTAGATATATTAAAGAGAGATAAGTATTGTGTGGAATTTACAAATTGAATAGATTTGGCGCATTTAGTAACAAATTATTAGAAAAACATATTTGCAAAAATAAAATTAATTTTTAACGGCTTTTCAGTTTTTAAAATGTTTAACTTATTATTTCAAAACACATATGCTCATTTCAAAAAGTAAAATTAGATTTTTCCACAGCCTAATGTTTTTTATGCTTCAACAATACTCTCTTTTGATTGAAAAACATGGCAAACATTATTACTAAAAAATTTCACTTCACTAAAAGCTTTCAGTTCTAATTTATGAAGTTAATTCGCAGCCAAGTAGAAAATCCGATTTTTAAAGCACATATAATTTACTAAAAAATTTGCTAAATCATGTTTTTTGTTAAAACAAACAAAACAGCGTGGGGCTTACTCTCATGTCTCCTAAATCTATAGAATAATATCCAGTTGGTACTCCATTATAACTCGACGGCCGTAGAAATTCAGCCCCAAGAGAACGACATAGATCAGGGGCATATGCATACAAAATGTCACGCTTGTGATGGAAAGGCGCAAATCTATATTAAAATAAATTTTAAACGAGGAAAAAGAAAGAGCAAAAAATTTAGTGATGAAATGAATTTGTGCTGATGCAATGTGGCATTTTTACATTGTTGAATCAGTGCCTAGAATTTTATTACAATCACCATCCCATACATCCATTTCCTCCTCGTCATCAACGGACACGACTTCACCCAACTTTGAAATATCCTTCACGCCACGATACACTTTAAATCGTCCCATACTAGTTGCATTTGCCTTTTGTTTTATTTTTCGGTGAGAATTTTTGGATCATGCAGGAGGAGAAAAAGAAAAATTATTTGCTTGAGCTTTCGTGTCATTTTGATGACTTTACATAAATTTAAGTGTATTTTCAACGTCATTATCCTTATCATGTCACATTAAATATTTTTAATGACATTTATCTCCATGACGAGAGAGAGATATAGAAACTGAAACTTACAGCACCGAGTATGGAGAATGCTAAGTGAGTCTCATTAATAATTCTAAAGCCTTTTTCAGTCTCCAATTTTGAGCAGAATGTTGTTGCCTCAAACTCATCATGCTTACAATCGATAGAAACGCCATCAAATAAAATGTCCATTACTCTTGCTGTTAGAAATGGTGTTGTCGGATCGAATATTTGTTTCAATGCTCTTATTGCAATACCGAGAAGGGGCTTCATGTCTCGTTGAATTGCAATTAATCCACCCTTAATCGAAATTGCATCGCCATAACATGAAATTGTTTTGAAAAGGATGAGAATAAATATTAGAAAATGTTGTCTATAGATTTGTATATATTAAAACTCGACGATGTCAATAGGAATAAAGTAGAGACTTATTTTGGATAAATTGGGATTAAAACGCATTTTTTAGGGACAAAGTTGAATCTTTTTAGATCAAGCTATAAATTTCAAGTCAATAAAAAATAAGTATTCATATATTCAAATAATTCCAAACTATTTAAAATTTATCATATGAAATTCTCCCAACAAGACAACATGAGTCAATAAACTCATCTCTCCATCCACAAACATTTCCTCAAAACTATTAAATTGATATTTTATCAACGACTCATCGAGTGTGATGTCGAATGTTTTATTGCGATCGACTATTGTCATGTATGTACGTATGTATATTGTGGATAGTTGAATTTGTGAAGAGCTAGGAAATTAATATCAATTGCAATAACAGAATCCCATTAATTTTCTTAGTGGCTTAACGTTCACATCAACCGAAAAAAAGGAGGAAAATAAAATTTTCATGTTCGATGAACTTTTTTTTATTGGTGGATTTTTAGCAGTTATTGAGGAAAGCTAGTATGACGATGTGCATTGTTTTATGCTGGATTATACGTTGCTTGTGTGGTGATTAATGTGAGAATTTAGTGGAGTTTGTTTTTGGGTAACATATGAATGTATCACAAGAATCTAGCAAGTTTGAATCTTTATAATTCACCGAATTGCTTAATTTGAAGTAATTATAGGCACTTGAGGGAGAAATTGTCATCAATTTTCACATGAATTGATGATGAATTTCTTCAAAAACAAAAAATGCGTCTTAGACACAACATATGACTTCCTAACTTGCAAACACAAAAAAAAATTAATTCCCTTGAATGTTTAGAGCAAATTTATGTGAAAAAAGTTTTCTTCATCTCCACCCACAATTGGATATTGCTGCTACTACTAATACAATTGCTATATGTAGCACATAACAAAATTACACACGTCACTGCTCATTCTACAATACATTATCATCATTGTCATTGATCATCACAGTTAAAAGTTTATAGACATCCATGAGTGACATGGGAAAAAAATTGTGGGTGGAAATAAATTTTTCACATCATCAGTTTTTAAATGCACAAGAGAGCTTTTATATTTAATTACAAAACTTGAAAATTTTCTCTTTTTTTGCTACTGTTGCTGTTGCTATGTTTTGTGTACACATAAAAGGAGAGAATATTTTACAGTAAAGTCATTAATCGGATTCCCACAATAAACCCATTTTGTTTTCATTTTTAAGAGCTCTTTATGTTTCGTTTCTGTTGTGTACAAATTGAATAAAAGAATGAATGAGTAAAAATGTGACTGATTGAAGAGGATGTGATTGACTTAAGCGCATTTTATTGTTATAAGCTTCTTAAATGTTTTTTTTTTCTGTTTCTGATTTGATTTGATTTTTCTTTTGTTTTAAGTGTTTTTTGAATTCAATGGATTGAAGTTTAATGAAAAGAATTGAATGATGACAAAGGAAGAGGTTCTCCATAGTGTAGTAACACAAAAATTCTAGCAGACGAAATAAAAATCTCTCAACTATCCCCATCCAAACAACATAAAAAATACGCATTAAATTGAAAACATTTTTCTTTAACAGAAATGAAAAGATCAGGGGCGTAGCCAGGGGAAGTGGTTGGGGGTCAACCCCCCCCCCCCAATCGGCGCGAAGTTTACATTAGATATTATTGAACTTTTTCAGATCCGAACCAAAAAAAACCTCGAAAAGTAGCAGAAACCCCCCCTCAAAAAAAATTCCTGTCTACGCTCCTGGAAAGGATACAATAAAAGGATATAAAATCTCATTTTTATCCAACTTTCTCATTTTATTTCTTTTGTGCTAACAACTTACCATTATGAGTAAATGCGGAATGGTCACAATCTCATCACCAGTAAGACCACTAGTGGTCTTTGTTAAATCCGGACGATAAACAAATGTATTCACCATGTCAAATGTCACTGTATCACTCTCTTCGTCGTCCTCAATGATTTCCTTATTCTTCCATTCACTTGTAAACAGTATTTTTTGATGTTGTTGAAAATTGGTCATGTTTTGAAAAGAAAATTGAGGAGGAAGAAAGTTGGAATGGGTTATTTTTGGATGTAAATTTATTTTTATGCAAAATTCTATGGGATTGAAATTTTGTAGATGTTTGAATTGATTAAAAAATGGGCGATTTTTTGATTAAATTAGGTCAAAATCTGACCAAATGTTTGATCAATAAATGACGACTTATTAATCCTTAATATAAACCAATATAAACAGATCTCTGTGTGATTTTGCTGCCACTGTCAATGACTGTCAATTAATAATCGACTTTATACAGATTCGTTAACCTCAGAATTAAATTATGTATTGAGGTTTGTGTAAATATCTGCCACATATTGCAAAATGTTGTCAATTTATAATTTTTCAATAATTTTTAAGGCACAGACGCTCATTCAAAAATTCAATTCTATTTTTTAGGTTTCCAAATTTTATTTCATCATAAGCACAAAATTTTTTAAAGTTTCTTGAACTAAAAAATATTTGAAAAATTGTATGATTATTCAAATTTTTTTAAATGTGTATGAATTTTGATAATTTTAATCTTAAATCAAGCATTTTTTATTTACTTGCTAAAAATCTTTCAAAAAATCAAAATATTAAATTTTTTTTTTTTTGAACTTTTTGTGAAAAAAATTTTAATTCATAAATTTTGGAAAATTTTCAGCTAAAATGTTAAATTTTTAAAAAATAAATTTAGGTTTTAATAAAATTCAAAAAAAAAAATAAGATTCTATTCTGTTTTCAGTCAATAGAATCAAAAACCCACATTCAATCAAAATCATCCTCATCCAAAAATAGATATCCGTGATTCTGCAACTGACAGTCAATTTCAGATAACAATCCTCTTTACACACGCTAAGCGTCAAAAGAACTCAACATCATGCAAATGATAAAGGTTCATTGACTTTTACACACAAAAAATAATCTAAATAAAGGAAAAATTCAGATCACGAATATTCACAGTTAAACAGCAAACCATGAAGATTTTATCCAAATACCGCAAGAAAAATTATGCTAAAGCATTAAATAACCATAAAATTAAATCAAAACAATCTTGAGATTAAAGCTTTCGGTTATTCAATAAGGCCTTTTCAGTAATGTAATGACCGCTAAGTTAAGTTAAGAAAACTTTTTTTTTTTGATAGAAAAATTTTCTTCTTCCCCTAATTGGAAAATTTATAAAAAAAAAAGTTTTCAACATAACAAACTCTCATCTTCTCATTAATCCGTAAAAATATATTATATCCAATCCCCCTCTCATTCAGAAAAAAAAACTTTCCCTCGCACAAACATTCTTGTTGACTATTTAAAGCTAACAACAATGAAATGAATGAGAAAATGAGAGAAAAAAGTTGAAAACCATGAAAATGTTGAACATGAAAACTTACTCGAAAATATATGGTCCAATTTGTTGTACGTGAGGCTTTATTTTCAAAAAATGAAAAATGTGAAACGCAAATTCAGATAAAATTCAGTAGTGTTGTAGTGGAATATGGGGGTTTGAATAAATGGGAAATGAATAAGTGTATGGGGAATATAAGCGCATTTTCTGATAGATTTAAACTAAGAAATTAATTTATAACATTTATCATTTAGGTAATATGATGTGATTCAAAAAATCTTTCAAGTAAATTTTCTTATCAAATTGTAAAATATCCAAAATTGCAAGCAATTTTTGATTTGGTACCAGGGCCAAAAGGTCTCATGAATCATGAAAAGGTTTCATTCGTTTTCATTCTGAACAATAGAAAATTTCATCCAAAAGAATAGGATATTTCATCCGGATGAAGTCGTGGTAACCCTTGGTTTGGTGGACAGACTTTAATTTTTTCTTTAAAAAATTAGAAAAAATTCTCGAATAATTTCCATAAAGTTAAACAATATTAATACTAAAGGTCAAGAAAAATTTCAAGACAAAATATGTTCACATCCAGACAAAAATCCAATTCTACTCTAACTATTCAAAAAATGGGCTTTCAAAATAAAAAAGATGAAAGAGAATTAAAATTTCATTTTGTCAAATAAATCAATAAATTTTCTTCGTATTAACAAAGAAATTCTACATAATGAAAATAAGGATTTCCAATTTCAATTTTTTTAATACAAACTTTTCCGCCTGCCATAACATCCATGGGATTAGTTATGTTGAAAATATAAACTTTAAATGTCACCGCGAATGGTGCCTTTGCCCACATCTTACGTATTTCACTGTTTGGCTTTAACATTAGTCCCTAAAAAAACGAGAGAAGATGGAAATGAGAAAAAAAAATCATGAAATGCAAAGAAAAAAAAGGAACCAGTCAGAATGGTAATTGTAAGGAAATTATTACTGTTTTGGGGCGAAAAAGATGGAAAACAATTTGATGAGGAAAGTTTTTTTGATGGGAAATATTTTTTTTTTCACTTCCATAACAGCTTTTACGGTAGTTTTGGTTGTTATTGAATTTTTTTTTCCAACAGTTTCCTTCCTAATTAGTGCGTCAATGATCATATTACATGGAATATCATTGGACATATATGAATGAAATGTAAATTTTTTGCGGAACTCCAATTACGAGACAATTTGCATTTGATGAGAATGGGACTTGTTTATTAAAAAGTTTTCAATTAATTTCCCTCGATGATGAATATTTCTGATTTTAGAGGAAAGGAAAAAGTTTTAGAAAGTGAAATGTTGAGAATTTTCTGTTTTATATTCCCTTGGAGGGAATTTAAAGTTGTTTATGTAATCAGATTTAATTTTTCATTTTAATTTTCATTCATCACTGAAGTTGAAATAAATTTTCATCATAAAAGTATCATAGATACTACTTGATTTTAAGTTAAGAGATTTATTCTCTAAGGATGAGTTTTTTATAAAATTTAAAACACAAAAAAAATATATATTTTTGACGTCAAACTTTTGGAAAAAATAGATTCTCGAAATAGGTATAATAATCCATTTTTCCATCAATTTTACTTTTATAGTCAACTTTCAACAGATTTTAAGTCAAATAATTTTCTTTAACAAACATACAAAAATTATAAAAATTTCATCTAAATCCTGAATTAATTAAAAACTTTATAAAGCTTAAAAAAATTCTTATCGAACATTCACATATTTTTTTCATAAAATCATTCCAATTTTCATTAAAGTCCATCTCGGGTGCTTTAAAATCACATTAAGCTCCCATTCTCAAAAAATTTATTCACAAATTCACCGCACAAAAAAAAAAATTAAATATAAACCAAAACATGAACATAATGAAACACAAAACCGTGGAAAATTCACACCAAACAAAAATTAAAGCCTGAAACTTTTTTTTCTCTCACAATAGAGAAAAAAATTACAAAAGTCCTCGTTTATATCGAGGGACTTCAGCGCATTTTTGACGCAGCGATTAGCAATTGATTAAATAGAAAAGAATGTCGAGTTCTAAAACTCTATTGCTGTTTCTTTAATCATAATGCATTTCAATAATAAGTTTAAAACTAAAGATCAAAATTCCTTTAAAATTGATTTTTATAATGTTCAATGCAAATATTTTATCTTACTTTTTATATTTATATATTATATATTTATACATTTTAATGTTCTTCATTCTGGGTATTTTTTAAAATTTTTTAGCCCATATAAAATTCACATTTAATTAACTTCAATTTTATATCAAATACACAAACTTCTACGCGTTAAAATGAGTTGAAACCGCAAAGGTTGGTATCATTAATATAAAATGTCATTATTGTAAAACTCTAAAGTTCATTGCAATAAAAATTATTCTTTCTCAATGCAAATAATAGCTTTACGATTTACCGGTTCTTTGAAATTCAAAATTTTCCATTAGCGAAAAATTTAAATTTCTGAACACATCCATTATTTTTCGAATTTCTAAACGCACTTATATTTGTTTTGTATGAAAAAATTAAATGTTAATTAATTAAGGTGTATAAAAGAAAAAAATTTAATCCGAAATAACGGTCAAAAAAATTTCAAATTTTTTAACGGTTAGAAAAAATTCAAACTTATCATCAGCATAGCTTTGCCCTGCATTGTTTACATATTTTTTTTGAAATATAAAATCGATGAATTAAGTTATTTAATTAGTGTTTTTTGACTTTTCAATAAAAACGGCGGGAATAAAAACATTCAATGAAGCTATTAAAACAATTCCGAGCTTCATTTCATTTCATTTTATTTATGAACCATTACGGTTGCTAACTTAAAATAGTAATAATTAAGAATTTTTACATCATATAAATTCATACAATTCAGGATTTCTTAGTTTCTAATGTTTAATTTAAGAAGAGAAAGATAGTAAATTTTATAACAAAAAAAAAACAATGAATTTTTCATCATGTATGCGTCTCGATTTCATTTGTTATTCACAAAAAAAAAAATTTCAAATAATGATTCGGCAGTTATATAATTTGCAATAATAAAAAAAAGAAGCATTTTAGTTAAGTTCATGATATCACAAAAAAAAATCGAAATTAATTTCATATAGCATAATGTTTCACATGTACCTAAGTACAAAAATTAAAATTAATTTTAATTCATGAAATTAATGGAAAAGGCAAAAAAGCAAAATTTAAAAATAGAACTGAATCATAATTTCTTGAAGAATCAGTGATTCTTCAAAATTGAATGTTTATTTAGAGGAGAAATGAGATTAGTGATCGATTTACTATTTGAACACAAGTAGTTAGTCTCACGAGTACAATTTTCCTCTACATTTCCTGCCATTGTTAAAATATTCCTATATTTTTTTCTTTCATCAAAATTTAATTTAAGATAATTACTACCATAAATTTGGAATGCTGAAATATCGCAACACATATCATTTACTTCCAACCTTAAGAGATTCAATTCCTTTTCATTTTTCACATATCTTCTTTTCATTTCCGAGTTGCTTTTACTTTGATCTTGATTATTTTTCTTCTTGTAAGACACTGCAATTCCAAATTCAGTAACACGAGCACTTTCCAGCAATTTGAAGTTCTTTAAATCATTACAAACTCGCAACAGTTTCCAAATTTTGCAGCTCCAAAAATTCCTTGTGCTGTAACGAATCAAATCAAAGTTGTTATTTAAAAATTCCTTCTTACCGAAATCATAAATCTGACGCTTCAATTCTTTTACAATAAAAGAATTGGTAAACTTGATTCCCATAATTAATTCATTTTCATATGATTCAGACGATTTCACAGAAACTCTTTGAATTGACACGTCCACAATTGCTTCATGAGGACCATCCAGTTGAATACCCATTCTGTTAAAAATCATTTTAGCTTCATGAAATAGATTTGCTTTAGACTTTAGCTTCAGGTTCTCTATTTCTGCAGGATCAGTGAAGGAAATCCAAAGAATATTCAATTCATCTTTACATTTCTGAGTCACATCAATTGTATCAATAGAATATTCAGATTGCTGCTGGATGTCACTAATTTTGTTCAATGTTTCATTTTCAAGAGAAACAATCTGATCATTAAGATTATTACAACGAATGACTTGCTTTTCATTGTACCTTTTAATAATATCACAACACTTTTTGTAATTGTCCATTAGCTCAATTACAATTTTCTCAAAAATAGCGTAAGGATCTTTCTTTTTTTTAATCATATCACGAATATTATCGAGATTAGTTAACAAATTCTCAGCCTGTTTCAATGACAAAGCATTATTTTCATAATTAATTCCATCATCAACTTCATTTGACTTTTCAGTTAAAAAAGGAGGAATAGAAGTCAAAACTTTGTTATTACAAGATCTTCTCGTCATTTTACCACTTGAAAAAGCCCTTGACCTGCCAATTGAGTATCCAATTACCTTTATTCCAAGAATAAATAACTGAAAGTCAACCCAGAACCACTGTACTTAATCAAATGATATATAACGAGGAATGGCAAGCAAAAATATTATAAAAAAAATAATTAATAATTTAATTTAATAGGCAAGAAATAAAAAGTATTGTTTATTTAAGAAATTATAACCGTTTATTGTTCGTATTGATCTGTGTGTGACAGAGAGTTAATCCTTATGCTTCATTTATTTAATGATAATCATATTTTTTTACAATTAATCTGAATGTCTGTTTTCACTGTCTGTTATCACTTTATTATTATTTATGAACTTTATTTGTTTTAATTAATTTATTTTCTCACATATATGACATTTCCACAGCCAATATAAATGCATAAATTCCAAAAATGGAAAGAAAATCTATTTTTCTTTGTTTACAAGTTTTAACTGTCTTTCAAAATTCAAAAAGAATACACTTGAATGTGTTAGTAGACTTATCGTGGAAAAAAAATCACATTAATTAATCATTGAAAATTGCACATATTCAACGTTTTAACTCTCAAACTTCATGTTCTTTATGCTCACCAATGTTTTATGCATTCATTTTACCACTTAGAACACTTTAAAAACTTTCAGAAATCACAAAATTATATCAATTAAATTGAGCAAAATTTGAATTGTGTTCACTCACACACAGTTCCCCAGAAAAAAAAAGATAATATAAAATGTCATTATTGTAAAACTCTAAAGTTCATTGCAATAAAAATTATTCTTTCTCAATGCAAATAATAGCTTTACGATTTACCGGTTCTTTGAAATTCAAAATTTTCCATTAGCGAAAAATTTAAATTTCTGAACACATCCATTATTTTTCGAATTTCTAAACGCACTTATATTTGTTTTGTATGAAAAAATTAAATGTTAATTAATTAAGGTGTATAAAAGAAAAAAATTTAATCCGAAATAACGGTCAAAAAAATTTCAAATTTTTTAACGGTTAGAAAAAATTCAAACTTATCATCAGCATAGCTTTGCCCTGCATTGTTTACATATTTTTTTTGAAATATAAAATCGATGAATTAAGTTATTTAATTAGTGTTTTTTGACTTTTCAATAAAAACGGCGGGAATAAAAACATTCAATGAAGCTATTAAAACAATTCCGAGCTTGCTACGAAGTCTAGATCAAGAGATAATTGGGACCCGAACGACCGAACGACCGAACGACCGAACGACCGAACGACCGATCAAAGTGCATGATTGAGCTTCCTTTTTGAAAACAAGTTTTCAAAAATGCGCTAAAAATTGTTTTTTATTTATCTCCACTAACATTTTTTAGTTGGCTCTTAATCATTTTCGGTATGAGAATAAATCCAAAAAGAACCGAAAAGGAAATCAAGATGATGGAAATTGTGCCAGTCTTTTTTAGATTTAACTTGCTTATCATAGCAATAATTGTCATGATTATGCCGTTCACTTTATCTGTTCTATTCTCTAAACTTTTTCTGTCCAATGCTTTAACAAAACTGACCAGAAACTCCTCAATGAATTTGCTTTTTTAAGTCTATTATTCGGTCGCAATCGCAATCGGATTTAATTTTGCAGCGTCACAAAGTGCAATTGTGTGTATATTTGTTTGTGGGAATTATTTTAAATATTCACAATCTGTTCCGTCTCTCAGACTTCAGTTTCAATGTCATAAAGTACTATTTACGCAATCTACATATTTCATGCTCGACTTCATTGATGCCGCGCGTGCATAAAGAAATGCAATGTGGAAAAGTCTAGTCTGAGAAAATGTCATGTGCTTCGATGATGAAAAATTTAAACTAAGAATAAAAATTGTTATGTATGTCACTGTCGTATTTGGTGATGTGAATGTGGATGATGATGAGTATTGATTTTGCAACCTCGCATATTTGCATGCATAAAATTGATGATTATGCATTTTCATAATTTAATTTACGCATTTCGGTTTTAAGCTAATATGTTAACTCTTTGGGCAGGGATGTGACACAAGTTGCTGAGTAAATTTTTGGGTTTTGTGATGAAGTTATGAAAAATACTGAAATTTGAGAGTTTTTATTACCAAATTGGATTTTCTTCATCATCATCATTTTGCAGATCCATAAGATCCATAGTTTCGCTAAATTGACAAAATTAGCGCTAAATTAGTGAAATTGGATTTTGGACCCCTTTTTATACAAAAAAAAAAAAGAATTTTTGACAAGATTGTAGATATTTTGACTGACTGTATTCAGAATCAAGATCCCATCAGCACAAACGTCTCTTCTAAATTAAATTATACACAAATCCATTCTCATCTTAGTTATCAACACTGGCTAAATAATGCGATTTTGGGGTAAATAATTGATGACAAATATTGGCATAAAGTCTTTACTTCGACATGAATAGTTTGAAATTTTGCAATATTTGCCTGATTTGCTAATGGAAAAGTTTCAATAACAGAGGTTTCTATGGTTATTATGGTTATTTAAACTTTTAAGTTCGCGATTGCTAGATTTTCAAATAGAGCAAAAAGAGTTAATGCAATTTTGGAATTTTTCATAAAAATTAATGAATCGTACAGAAAGGAATTAACGGGAGAAACGAGAGAATCTGGTGTTCACATATTTTTTATTATTGCCCTTTTTGGATGGAAATTTGAGATCAAAGCAGGATTTTTTTTGTGGAATTGAAAGGGAATATCGAATATTAAAAAAAATACCAAAATGAAATAACTTTTTAAGAAAAACTGTGAATTAAGTGCTACAACATTAAAAAAGTATGCTTCGCTATTGTGACAAGAACCACTAAAACTCACGTAATTGAAGCTATTGACTGAATCTGGGTCACTCAGGATTTTTTTTTTTCCTTTTCATCCAACATTATTTTTTATACATTTTCAATATCCAATATTGATTCTTTTGAAAACTCAAGGTCAGTTCAAAAATTTTATCAACACAAAAATTTTCACATAAAACCTTTTTTGGATGAATAGAAAGTGATGATTGATGAACCTTATCAAATTATCTGGTCCATGACTAAGAGAAAAATCAAGCTCTTCAATATCTCTAATATTACAAACTTTTATTCGCTTGAAAAATACCAAAAAAAAGTCTTGTCATTGTTGCAACAACAAAATACAGCAACTTCAATTATCCATTACTTATTCAATTAACAAAGTATGAGAGACAGTAATCATAATTAATGAGCTTATAATTGTTAGATTCGCTTTATACAAATTAATACTTAGACGTCGTTAATTTTGTGTTGTATGAATGAGGAACGTTTTGCTCTTATCATGTACTTATGGAAAAAAGTTTTACTAGTTCAAAATGCTCGTTGAAATTTGTTGAGAATTTACCGATCCTATTTTATTTTACAAAATATGCAATAATTAAATAATTTTAGATCATTTTAAAATTTTTGCGTCATTTTAAAGTTTTTGGATCTTTTGAAAATATGATGCAGATTTTTAATCCTTAGCATCTTCATCTGTAACATTGCATCTTTTTTTAACGGATTTTTCATCAATCTACTTTTTCGCATCTGTATTCAAAAGTTTACATCTTTTTCCAAAATTTCGAATTTTTCCAAATTTTCGCATCTTTTTACAAATTTTCGCATCTTTTTGGAATTTTCGCGTCTTTTTGGAAATTTCGCATCTTTTTGAAAATTTCGCATCTTTTTTTATCAATTCATAATCTTTTTGACATAAGTTTGTCTTCAACGACACAATAAGTAAACTAAGAACAAACTTAAACTCAGAAACACAAAAATCTTTTAATAATTATAAAATCAACAAAACAAGACCCGAATCAAACTTAACCAAAGTTAATAAACGAAACATTAATAATTTGTACGGGTAATTAATTAAACAATAAACTTGTGAATTGAGGTGAATTTTATGTGAATTAGATTAAGAATTACAACTTTTTATCTCATTCATAAGTAATTAATTCAATTTAATTTTATTGTTTGTATGAAAAGTACTAAATAAGTCCTTGGAGTCGTGATCTTGCTGTAATTCTCGATTGCTAACATTAAGCTTATAAAGCAATAAAAATGTTCTTACTAGGAAAAGAAAAATGTCAGTAAAAAGAACGAGAATCAAATTTTCTGATGAATCATCTTTAATTTGCAGACTTGTTGACATGATTACTTCTTATTATGTCGAAGACTGACGTTGCTATTTATGTTTTTTGAAACTAAGTCCTGCAAATGATACATCCACTCGATCGAACATTTAATAATGAGGAGGAAGGCACTTCAGGTATTGATAGTATTATTACAATAATGTGCTCTTCTGGGACTTACAAAATTACAATACACATCTTAAAAATAGATTTTTTTTTCATTCTCTTCAAAATATTCTCTTTATTATATTTGCTCAAACATAAAAATTTCCCAACCATTAAGTCTTATTTCCGAAGTAAATGTTCTCACATTCTGGGTAGGAAGAAATCAACAAAAAAAGATTTCACGGCATTTGGGCACTGATAGGATTATTGCGCTTGTGGCTGTCAATGATTGAATCTTAACTCTGAATTCTTAGAATCGTGGTCTATGCACTCTTGAGTAATTATTAAATTCTATACCAGGAAGCATTAGCTTCAAAATTTTATCTTCCAGGAAATATGAAGCGAAGTTGCAAGCATTCACATTATGAAAATGATTCTTAGAAAGTTTAGTCCAAAACTTTGGAAGTCCATAACTCTTGCCACTCATGTCCAATTCCAAAAATTTTTGCAGAACGTAATTGGACGTAATAATTAGATGCAATTTGATGTATAATATATTCATAAAAGTTAGTTTCGCATATCTTTCTCGCAAAAAAATTAAAAGTACACGGGAAAGATACTAAAAGCCTTCAATTGGCTATATCCAGGAACTGAAGGTAGGACGAAAATATTTGAATGCTGGACGTAAATGAACGTAATATGGACGTAATTCTGGCCAAATTTCAAGACATTCTGACAACCTGCTCCCGCGTACTTCACAGACACGTTCTGACTGAGTCACAAGGTATTGTATGTCACTCTTTTCTTACTTCTTGCATTCTTTTTTGATTCTATACCACATCTACGTCAAAAACAGAAAATAGCTTATTTGACTAACAGCAATACGAATAAAAAGTTAACAAAAAAATCTCCGGACATACCGCAAAACCACAATCAGTCCAAAATGACCTTCCAAAAACCCAGCACGAAAAAGTAAAGATCTTTTCAAAATAATACGGAACCATCACCGTTATTATCGTCGTCATCATTCTTGTGATTTTGTGTGTAGACCCACATGGAACTAAACATACAACAAAAAAAGCATACACAAATATTTTTTTATGTTTATTGGACTAAGAAGATTTCCTCTACACCTTCAAGCTATATTTGTATATTAAATGGTCAAAATAAGGACACATTTATGAGTATAATAAGAACAACCTATTAGAATCATGAGAAGAGGAGAAAAAGTTTCAAATTCATCCTTATTTTTTTATTTTTCATCCCTTTTTATGGTCAACAAAAGAAAGTCATTGAAAATGGTATTAAGTGCAAAATTTCAATCTCAATACACAAAAGAGAGATTTTTTGACATTTTATTCTATTCTTTTTGCTACTCGCCATTCGACTTCATCCTCTACATTCTATTACTAGAACGTTTATAAGATAAATATCAAGATAATAGCACAAGCACCAGAAGAGAGAGAGAAAAAAGAACAAAAGGAATTCGTTTTTTGATGTTCAGAAAGACATCAAGTGATACGATAAAAAATAAATTGGCAAGAACAAATTTTTCCTTCCATTTCATTTTAAAAATGAAATGAGACATGAGGATGAAAAGAGAGAATCTTTTAGTATTTGCGAAAAATGGCATTAAGGATATACTTTTAAAGCGTTGATGAGATTTATGAATTTCTCTTAGTTAGATTTTAAAGATTTTTTTACATTGATGGCTGTGATTTGATTCCTATTCGATGATTTCAAGAATTAAAGAAATTTAATTACTTTAGGACCTCGAATTGAATAATTGTTTGGTTCAAGAAATAATCTACTCAAATCGAAACGTATGAAAAATGACCGTTAAAAAGAAAAATTAAATTTTTGTATGGGGACACGTTACTCAAAATAAAATTACTCAAATCAAGACCCCCAGTACATTTTTCACGTGGAAGGAGGTATAATTATTGATATTAAAAGAAACCGTTTATTAATCAAATCTATCAAAAATCAAAAATTTTATACCACAAAAAATATTTTGAATTTTCCATGCAATTCTAATCAAAATACCAAAAAAATAGCTTTTCGCACTAAACTTCCCACAATACTCAATCTAATTCCATTTAGTCGAATTTCAAACCTTTCAATTATTTTCCCAAAACTAATCAACGAAAGCTCTTTATTATAATTAAACTCTTCTTTTTCTTCTTCTTCTTTTCATTTACTTTTCTAAAAGCTCTAATATGTACATAGTCCACTCGAACATCAATAAAGGAAATAATAAGAACTCATTACGTCATCCCCTAGATGATACTAAACTACTTAATGTCTGTAAGAATTAGTTAAATGTCTACTATTAGATCGTCATAATTTCTAATCTAACAAATATCTTGATTTATTGTACAATTAATTCTTCATTTTGTTCCCATTTTATCGCCTACATACAAACATGCTGTTATGTTATATCCTTTATGACTTTAATGTGCTTGTGATAAGATATCTTTAATAATGGATCTATTGAAGACAATTTAAGAGCATTGATGAAGAAATTTGTATGAAATTATTATACCTTTAATTAGCTAGGGTGGATGAAAGTTAAGGCTCTGAAAGTCTAAAAAATTGTTCTTTTTTTAAAAAATTGAGCAATATTTCATAGATTTTTTTTTTTTTCAAATTTATGAATTTAAATTTTTTTTAATTTTGCAATATGTAAAAAAAAAATAAAGTATGTAGGCATAAAACTTACGATTTTTTGTTGGACAAATTTTGTAAATTTTTTACAATTTTGCAATTTTTCCATTCATTTGATGAGTATTTGAGCCTCGAAGACAGACTAGAAAATATTTTGATGCTATTGGGCGTTGGAAGTGAAAAAATATTTCTTAATGAACTCAAATTTATTTTTGTGTGTAGGTGCTTATTTTGTGATTGATAAATGTGTCAAATTCAATCTTTAAGAAATTATTTAATTAACTTTAATGAATGAGAAATTTAAGAATGAAGATGACAAATTTTATTGACACAATATTAAGTTTCAATGAATAAATTAATTAAGTTCGAAAGTTAATTTTTGAGTAAAATACTGTATCAATTATTTTTTTCAATTGTAATTTAAAATTTTTCAGCTTTTCAAAGTGTAAAGTTTAACTTCTTTGTAAGTTTTATTGCTTTTAAAATTCAATTTATGTAAAAACGTCAAAACTTCAATTCCACAATTTCAATTTACATCAAAGCTGAAATGTATGGCAAAATCTTGTAGAAACAAGGGAAAAAATGGAAACTTAAGATGTCACATACTAGTTATTCAGAAAACTTTTCCCATTCGTCTTCACATTATGGAATATTTTACTAAAAGTTATTCATTTATAGTAAGCATTAGTGTCAACATTATAACTGACAATTCATCATAAGTTGGAAGATTATTACATGCTACATGCTTTTTATATGTAGAAAATTTTTCTCATTTGTTATTTTATTAGCTGTAGCATGTAAAATGCATTTACATACATTTTTTGGGGATTTTTTTAATCAGTTTTGAAAGGATCAAATTTTATGTCTAAACGCATTAATACAATTTCTAAAGTTATTCAAAATTTTCAAAATTGTTCAATAATTGTTAAAATACCCGTAAAATTCGCTAAAATCATTCAAAGCTCAGTCATTTCCAACTTTCCTTCCCATTCAACGCACACACAATTTGAGAGGCAGTTAGCGTTAAAAAACATGAGCACTCAACTCTGTCTGGAAATTTATTTCCTCACACTTAATGTTTTTTATTTGTCTCATGAGAACTATAAATGGAAATGTAGTTGAGCTAAAAAAACAGTTTAAAGCGCCATTGAATGAAACAGAAAAATGAGAAAAAATCTTACATCTTCTGAATATTACAGACATAAAAAAATATGTTTAAGGAGGTATTTTCATGTTGTTTCGCTTTTTTTTTCAAGAACACAAAAAATAAAGTTATTAAAATTTGATTAAATTGAAATTGATGTAAAGGACGAAAATAACTCTTATACAGAATGAATATGGGAAGGCTAGCAGTCAGAAAGATTCATGATATGATAATGTGAAGGTTGATGAAAGTTTAATGTTCCTAAAAATAAATTGTTATGGGTGTGTAAAGAATTTTTTTAAAGAAAACATTAACTTGATGGAGTAGATAAGTTAATAAAGGATCAGTTGATGGATAAGTTAATAAAGTAGGAGTAAACAAATCAATAATTTTAAAAGATTTAAGATGAAAAACTTTTAGCTAAATATCTTATAAGGTGTAGCAAGGGGGTCAACCCCCCCCCCCTAATTTTACGATATTATTGAACTTTTTCAGATCCGAATCAATAAAAAAACGTCGAAAAGTAGCAAAAACCCCCCTCGAAAAAATTTCGGGCTATGTTCCTGATATATAGTAAGGAATATGGTATCAACCTTTATAAATTTTTAAAGAAAAATTGGTTAAAAGAATTTTTAGCTTTTTTTAATGCGCTTTTGGCACTTATTTAATTAAAAACTTTAAACCTACACTTTTCTAACTATTTGAAAATTTCATCTCTTTTTCAAAAAACTCAACTTCCAGATTTTTTAATCAAAGACTCCAAAAAAGAACATATTACAATATAAATTCATCAGGGAAATCAACTCCATGATTAGTTTTTTTTTCTTTTAAAAACACCATCTAAATCTAGCATGAACAACAAAGAAAATAAATAACTCAACAACCTACACCAAACACAAAACTGCATACGTAACAGCAAAACGACGTAAAATTAATGTTTCAATTTCCGACGACATCATCTCTGAATTTCATTTCATTAACTTTTCAAGTTCCTCTTTCAGTACTTCATTTGGATCATTATTGTAGATTATTGCCCACACCGAATGGACTTCTGCATTGTGAATGAGAAGAAGCAAGAAGTGCTTCTTAAAAAATCATTTTAAAAATTAAAAACACTTTTTCATTTCAATTTTCTCGTCTTGTTTCCGTCTTTATTTGTTAATGCAGTGTTGCTTGGAAATTGGTGGTGATGCTATGGGTGGTTGATAAGCTGGGGTAAAGTGAACAAAATTAAACAAATTTGCTAAATAAAAAGTTAATAAAAATATATAAAAAAAAGTTTCATTAACAAGAAAATTAAAACTGATTTTTAAATTTATAAAATTTTGAGATTCGAACTCTAGTCGCTTTAGCACTGGTTTTCAAAATTATTTCAAGGCATTTATCATATATAGCCAAACAACCACATTTCTTAATATATTTTAACAGTCAACAAATCAACAAAATTCGCTTAAAATTTCACAATTTCCAATTGATTTTCAACTTACCATTCCCATCATTCTGTTCATCATCACAGAAGAAATGAAAACGAATGAGTAAGTTGAGAGGCATAAACGGAAGGAGGAGTAGACAACAAAACATTAAAAAAAAATTGTGAAAAATGTTTTCAATTATTGTTTGAAAGGCGAAATTTATGATTGCAATTATTTACTTTGAAATATTAAAATGGGGAACATAATAAAACTGTTGATGTAAAAGTTAAATGTCGGGGAAGGAATATTTATTAAACTTTCTCAATGTGATCTAGAAGTACAGTGGGCTGGGAAAGGAACATGAAAAGACAATAACAGAAAAATAATTCTCGTCGAAAATGATGCTGAATAATGTTAATAAAATTTTATTTACTGATTTTTTTTTTTGCCTCACGATTATTTCCTCTTGAGGTAATTTGTGAGCTTTATGGACTCAGCATTTTCACTTGCTCCATAAATGATTGCGATAATTAGTCTACGAGTCTTAAATTTAATGGTAATTCCCTTAAAGAATAAAGCCTAAATTTTTAGTGAATATAAATTTTAAATGGCCATAAAAAAGAGCTGGTTGGATTGTGGAATATTTTTGTCGTCGATATGTAGTTAGAGAATAATTTAAATGGATCCATTAAAGGAATTGCTTTAATTGTCGAAATACGAGTGTAAATAAATTTTGGGAATTTATCTTCTACTTTTGGTATGAATTATGACATTTGAATATTTTCTGAAAATTTATGTATGAAGTTTGCTACATTTTGGGAGTTGAACCTAAATTCAATGTTTATTTTTAAGAATCTCAGATCGTTTTTCAAGTCAACATTAAACAAAATTCAACTCACCTTAAAGGAAGTCTCATAAAAATTATGCTTCCGCTCTTAAAAGCGCTTTAAACAATTTTAGACAACATTTAAACAACAATTTTTCACACCCTAATTTAGATTTATTAAAGCATAGCTCGTTTCAGACTGAACAGTAAACGAACATAATATTTTACAATGGTCATAAAAATGTTGGAAAATTATTGAGACTGTAAAGGAAAACAAGCACTTAATAAGGATATTTGATCTGTAAATTCATTGCTGTGCAATTTTGTTTTCATAATTTATTTATTCTGGCTTGTTATTAAACTTTTTTCCACTTTAACCTCGAGAGTTGATTCATGATTACTTGTGTCAAATAATAAATGGTTGAAAATTGTTGACTCTGTTACCTGGAAAATTTTCAACAATCATAAAAGCTTTACAAAACCATTTCATTCATTTTCACAATTTAATTTTTTAATTCCAACTGAAAAAAAATTGTTTAATTTGTGGATCAAAATATTAAACAAAAAATTTAACCCTTCAATCATGCATTTTTATGAATAACGCTCTGTTGATCCTTTAAATAAACCCAACAATGCTTTCTCTACCTTGCTATTATCATACGAGAAAAAAAAAAGTATCTCCATAATCTCTCCGCATCATGACGGAAAAAATTTTGTTAGTTTAAATAATTTGTTGAAATCATCGACGCTTGGTTTAATAAAAAATAGTAAGGTAGGCATGGATGTTGATGAGGGAGATAGAAGCATTTTTTGGATTTATAACCATCAATTTTAAATGGATCTAGCTTCATGACTAAATGAGCAAAGAGCTTTGCACTATCATGACCTAGATTAACCTCATCCAAGTTTCTTTCATTTAATCAGTTGAAAATTCATCCAATGCACCCCCAAACTATTAATTCCACTTCAGTAACCTCAACTACTTCCAAAGATACTTTAACTTCCTTATACTTCCTAACTCAAGGCAGTCATTTGACTAAAATAAATGAGTAGATTATCATATTTTTCTCTATGATAAAAATGTTCAAACAAGCCTTTTGTGTTGACTGAAAAAAAAAACATTCCCGTTTGTTTGAACAATGCTCGGTAAGGAATGAAAGGGATGGAAAAAAATGAGCACAGAAAAAAAAATTCACAACCAAAAAAAAATGTGATGTCAAAATAAATCATTTGTTCGTATTGAGGCATGAAAGAGATGAGGAAAAAAAATTATCTGACCGCTTGCAGAGGCAGTTAATATACGTAAACAACATTTTCACGCCATAAAAAAAGCTCTGGTGTCGGCAATGATGCTAAAATTATTCTGTGTTGAATAAAAGTTTATAACATGAATATTTTTTGCAGGCATACAGGAACATTTTTTTTTTTTGACAAAAATTGATTTTTTGAAGGACATTTTCATGCTGGCAGTAAATAACTTTGTGAGATAAAAAATCATTAATGTTGTGCTAATAGGAAGCATTTATCCCGAGCTGCATATGAGATGATTTGAATTTTAGATTAAGATAAGAGAATCAAAAAGGATGTTTTGATTTATGCTAAAAATAGGATTATAGACTATAATATATAGTCATGATCCTAAGAAATATTGAAAAAATGTCAGCTAAATAGCAACTCAAGGATAAATACCAATTGTATTTTACGGGCTGTTTTTGTTACTTAATATATTTTCCATAGATTCTCTGAAGTTCTCCAACTCCTAAACTAAAATAAAATATTAAAAGGGTGATGAAGCTTCATACAAATATAACACATAAGCTGTTTATCATCATAATAATAAAATATTAGGTTCCCAAAGGAAGTTTTCCCTTTTTCCACAAATCCTTTTCTATAACACAACTCATTAAAGATATTTGTAGTAAAAATATTTTAAGATTTTTTTTTTTTTTTTTGGAATTGATTCAAGCATTTATTGAAAAATTAAATTTAAAAAAAAATAAAATTCTAGAATTTTCAATTGACGATATTTTTTTTAAAAAATTGAAATCCTGAAAAATCATTTTTAAAGCACTTAACAAACAAATTCATTCAGAAAAAGTTTCTTTGCAAAACAATTAATGCCTTTAACGTTGGAAAATATGCCAACTTGCAACAATAACCCTGCATATTTCAAATTTCAGTATGTACACATTGTTTAAAACAAAACTTTTTTTTGGTCCAGCATTTTATATTAAATTGATTTTAAATTATCGCTTTTAAATTTATTCGCAAACAATAGCCTTTGTAAACATAATAAAAATTTTCACAACTGGAATTATTTTTTTCTCTCTTTTCTCATTTTTACTGTTTTTGTTGCTGAAAAAGTTCATAAACAGATTTTTATGCATATTTTTCTTGCTTATTCTTTGTTGTTTTTTCAGGGCAGGAAGTGAGGAAACAAGAGAGAAATTTATCAAGAAAAAAAAATTATCTTGATATTCCATAAAATCTCATTTCAGCATAATTTTTAAGACAAAAGTAGAAGGAAGATTAAAGATAAAGGAAATGTGGGGTCGTATGGATATTTTGTAATTCTGAGAAAAAAATGGATGCGAACTAGTTTTTTTAGTAAAGATTTGTACATAGAGTTAAAGGATATTGATGACTCAATGATTTGAAATTAATTAATTTGGATCAACTCAACAAGCAAAGGTTCAAAACCTAAAATAATCGGTTTCTAAAAAGAAAATTTCATTTCATATTAACCAGCGGCGTAGCCAGAGGGCAAGGGGGCTCGCGCCCATTGAAAAAAAAAACAAAAAATATCATCATCGAAAAAGTTCGAATCCCATTTAAAACAAAAAATTCCAAAAAGTATCAAGAACACTACATCGGCTGGTTTTTAATTCATTTTAGTCACAATAAATTTCTCACAGTCCCTTATTTTCATAATAACCTCTCTTAAATATGAGCTAAACATAAAAGAAGAACCAAGTGAAATACTAGCATCAACATATGTTAAACAAATACAGAAGTGAATCTCAACGAAAATATGACAAAAAAAATCTTGAAACAATGTAAAAGCTCCATAAGAAAATGATAAGACTGAAAAAAGGATAAATTTCACAAATTTTCATATCCTTCTTAAATGTGCTCATGCACACTTGTATAGTCTGATGTGTGCATACATACACACAAGTTTTGCTTTACTACTGCTTATTTTTAGGAATGAAATCACACAGTCAAGTTGTTAGTGAGTGTCTGCTCTCCAGAGATTCAAGCTTTTTGCTATCTGATTATTTTATTATCGAAGCTCTTCTGTTCTTATTTAAATGAAAGAAAAATGAGTTGGGGATGAATAGGATTTGATGGGGGTTTGAGCGCATTTTTAGGAACTTAAACTTTTTCCTGATTAGAAACAGAATTGCTATGTGATTCAGGTCAAGCTTCTAAAATTTTTTTTTGTAAAATCATTAAACATCATATGCGAACGTCCCCTACCACAACTAGTTAAATTAAAACCAAAAGCATCTCAGTTTCAAAGAACCTTGCAACTTCACAACAAACAAGAACAAAAAAAACTTTATTTTTAATTTAATATTGTACAGCACTCTTTCTTCTTCTCATATCTTGTTCTCATCTTTTATTTTTACACATCTCATTTCATAGTAAGTCCCATGATGCTCATTTTCAGTCAATGATTTTATAGGCTTTTTTCTCTTTCTTGCATGCAGATGATGTAGGAAAGTGAAAAAATGGGAATATTCATATTTACACTCCGACGTCATTTGCTTGCTTCTGACTTGTAAAATTGTCTTGAGACTAGGAACGTTCACTAACTGAAGTGTGGTTATAAAATTTTAAATTTCTCATGAATTACTTTCGTGAATTTTTCTACTTTTTATTTCTGGGGCTCTTTCTTTCTGTCGCAGAGCTGAAAAGTAAGTAAAATGAGAACTCAATGTAGGTGGAAAAAAGAAGTGCTTTTGGTGGTTTTTTTTCGGTGATTTTGTGAGATTTTAATGATGAATTAGTAATTTTGTTTAAATTTTGTGGAGACTGGTGTCTCAGACAAATTTAATGATTCAAGGAATTTTCTGAAAAATACTCACAGTTGGAGAGGATTCAAATTCAGTTAGCTTTAACTTCCTCGAGTTCAATCAAAGCTTATTTAAGTAAAAAAATCTTAATTTAATCAAACAGACAAAATAAATTAAAAATATATTCAAACCAACGCAAAATTTCATCACAGACAGCCCTTTTTCTTGTTTGTTGCCCTTTTCTGCCTTCACACATTTTAAACGATTGAATTGAGTGCCTGAAAATTAAATTTTAAAGATTTTATGAATAAAAAATTCATTTTTATGTCATTCATTAAACTTTGTGAATAAATTTTACAACACAGAAGATACGGAAGAATTTTTCATAGATGTAGACAAAAAAATGCATAAAATCATGTCAATATTGAAGCATATTTAGAGGCATTCACAGCTTTTAAACATTAATGAAATATCTACAATAGAATAAAATACCAAATGCTGTAAATGAATTTTTGTGATGTCGGGTTTTATCGTTCAGCTATCAAAGTGATGATGGATTCTTTTTTCTGTATCAGGGCACATTCACACTCGATTCTGATTGGGGCCGTTCACTTATTACGTAACGCTGAAATTCTGATTTTTACCCCCCCCCCCCCACCCTTTCATCCGTAACGTTGACAAAAGAATCACGTGTGAGAACAATAGACCGTAATAATATCTCGGACCCCCCTCCCCCCTCAGAGCGTTACGTAATAAATGAACGGTCCCATTCTTTATATACATTTTTTGCTTTATATAATTTTAAATGTGGGTTTTAAGGGAATTTGATTAAGGAAATAATTTTTTTATACAAAAATTCTAAGATTTGAGACAAAGATTTTAATTTAGCTCTTCAGTATAAAGGTTGAGGTTGTAAAACCAAAGAACCAAAGAACCAAAGAACCAAAGAAAAAACAGAATTGTTTAATAATCAACAAAATATGCATGCATTTGTATTTTTGCATAAAAATTCCTTTTTTAGTCTCGTCTTAAATGACATAACAATCTCCTAGTAACAAGCATAAAAAAATTTCTCTTGCTCCCAGACTCACATTTTCCTCCCTAAATGGGCATCAATAAAATACCGAGAAAATTTATTTTTCTCATTTTTTTCCTCATCAAGCATTTCCGTTATGTCTATCATTTTCCGTCATATTTATACACACTCACTACTATTTGTTTATAACATTGATTTCCATTTTTCACATATGACAATATCATTTGTTGTTTATTTTAGACAAATTTATCATCAATAGATGTATTTTTTTTATGTGCTGATATAAATGTGCAGATAAAAGTAAATGTATTCATATGAATATGGATGCAGAAAAAAAAATATATATAAGGGATGTAAAAACAAAAAATTTTGATAGGAAGGATAGATGAATGAATAAATGGATGTAAAAGACTTATCATACTGAACTCCAAAAAAATGATAATTTTTCTCGTGTCTGTTGCCGAAAGGCAAATATTTTTTCAGCTATCATTTTTTTCTGTTTTTATAGACTAACTTTTCTACGATGATATAAATTATATCAATTGAAAAATCACTGTCATGTGTAAATTTATTCCATTTTTTGGTAGTATAAATTGCCAGAGTTTTGCAAATTGTTTGGTTGAGAATTTCCTTCTGTAAAATAGAATTTTATGTATGATTACTTTCTGGTTGACTGAGCACGAATGAAATTTTTATTTAAGTAGATGCTGACAAAAGGTTTTACTAGTAAATGAAGGGAATTGAAAATTATTTAAATTTTTAAATCTCTTTGTAGATATTTTTTCTAGCGCATTTTCCTCTTGAGAAAGGACGCTATTATCCGCACTTTGTCCGTCTGTCTGTCCGTCCGTCTGTCATCGCATCTCCTTTTAGGTTTAAGCTTTTTTGATGCGGTTTTTGTCTTAAAATGTGTGTAGTATGTCTGGCTAGAGCTGGCGAAAAAATTAGCACGAGTGGTCACTTCCTCTGCTGGAACCAGCGTAAAAAGTTCCAAGAATGACATTTCTTTATATGTGTTAGTGTGGTAAAATACACTAAAATGTTGACTTTTACAAAAACCATCTGTCCTCAGTTCAAATTCTATCGGGAAGTGGAATTAATTTTTTTGGTACTTTTTTGATTCCTTATGACTGGATCTGACTTTATGGCCATGAATTTATGGTTTCAATATTTGGTTGGTTTACTATACGCGGAAAATGCGCTTTCGTCGGTCACAAGAATCAAACTTGATATTTATGATGCCGTTTGAATGAAAAACAAAAAATCCATGCATTGTTAATCTGAATTGATTAATTTTCTTAAATAAGCATAAAATTAAAAGCAAACCAAACTGTCATTTTTGTATTAAAATTTGCTTTGATCTAAACTTTGATCCTTTTCAAATTGAATGCAGAATAAAATTAAAAATACAAAAGCTCACGTCAATCGACAATGTATGCATTTAACTTTCAAATCTCTAAAATAAATATCGTTTGAATCAATTCACAAAGAAGCTTTTCACTAGTAAAATAAAATATGAAAATCCATTTACAAAATTCAAAAAACAGCTATTCATGAAAGTTCTGTTATGATTTTATAAAATCTTTACATGCCAGTGATTACTTTTCACCCCACAAAAAATAAAAGAAAAAAAATTCTTTTTCAATTACTTCAATTTCAACAAACTATAAAATCCTCAAGTTTCACCTGGCGGACTATATTTTTTTGGAAAATATTTTTTTGGAACGGAATTTTTTGGAAAATGTTTTTTTGGAAAAGGAATTATTTGGAATGGATTTTTTTGGAAAAATTTTATTTGGAAAATATTTTTTTGGAAAAACTTTATTTGGAATGGAAAGTTTTGGAATATAAATTTTTGGAAAATTATTTTATTAAGTTGTTTAAAAAAGTAATTAGGGTAAATAATCTATTTTTTCGAAAATTTTGCACTTGAAAACTTTAAACGAACAGAACTTTTAAACCATGCACCTTCTGGTCCTCAACTAAAAAGTAATTAATAAAGGAACATAGGAACTATTAGCAATTAATATTTGTTTTAATGCATTCATAAAGGAAGTTCCTTAAAATTTGATTCAAAGTCAAATTTTATTAATTCGAAAGAAATTTTATTTTTTCGAAAGAAAATTTTTATTTTTTCGAAAGATTTTATAACAGAAAGCATTGAAAAATTTTGATGAAAAAAATGTAAACAATAATTATTTTGATGATGAATTTGCATGTTTTCCCTCAGATAACGAAGGAATTGAGTCCAGTTTATCATTTTTGATCCCAAATTTTAATATTGATTAATTTCTTAACAAAAAAATCATTGCTGACAGTTCTTGTTCTTACGTGATAAAAGTTTCTATTTCTAATGACTCTGAGGTTCTTCCAGTGCTTATTACATAAAGAATAAAAAAACCTTGAAAAAAACTAAACAAATTTTAAAAATATGAAGCGTGAAAACGCTTGAACTTAAAGCAATTACTGAAAGATTTTGAAGGATCAATGAAAAAAACAATATAAAGCAAAATGATGCAATTTTAAAATCATAATTTTATTGATAATGTAACGTTCATGTCATAAAATAAATATTTTAAGCAAGAAGGCAGCCAATTCGAAAAAGAACAACAAATTTCCAGTATTTTCTTCTAAACTTCGATAAAATTAAAATTTTTGATTTTTTTCCGTTTTTTGATAAGCTTGAATATTTGTTGGAAGTTCTTTTGCTGTTTTTGATACCATTTCCTTAAAAAGTTGCATTTTGAGCCATTGAATGATGCTTTTAATTAAAAATTATGTAAACAAAACAGTAAAATTTCAATGAACAATGCGATTAAAACCTTTCGGAAAAATAAAATTTCGCAAAAAATTCTTTCGAAAAAATAGAATTGATTTTGGACTTCAGAAAAATTGTAATTTCTCAAGAACGGCTGAATGTTTTGCCTCAAACTTTTTAGTAATTGATAGTTGGAGGAATGAGCTACGCTTCATGTTAAGAACCAAAAGCTCTACTTGCTTTAAAATATGATTTTTTTCTTTCGAAAAATTTTAAACGGTTTGTATGGAAAACAATAATTCATGGATTTTGGCTATTTAGGCAGTTCCAATTTCATGAAAATAAGAGAAAATCATTCTTTATTTCATTGTTAACAATTTTTGATCTACACTTTATTTTTAGAATAGACCATTTGAGTAAAATTGAGGATTTAATTTTTCGAAAAGTTTTCGAAAAAATAAAATTTTCGAAAAAATAGATTATTTACCCTAGTATTTTTTAGAATTCAGATGAATTAGAAATGATTTTTGGAATAAGTTTTTTTAAAAAAAAAATTATTAGGTTGTTTGAGTGAATAAAAACATGCTGCCTTTCATTAAGGATTCAAAAGTTTCGTTCAAACGTTCCTATTGATAATTATATTCAAATCACTCATAACAGTCAAAAAGAAGTTGATTCATAGAAAAAAATCTAGACAATTGATATAGCTAATGGAAACAACTTTTAAATTCAATTTCAGGTTTCTGATAATTTTTGTATATTTCGTGAAGATAATGAACTCTGGCGAAGATAATGAATGATTTTTCAGTCATGGAAGTAATTCTGCAAGCTATTCACTGTTCTTGCCCGACTACCGTCACTTCATTTCGAAAAACTTCGATTTTTAACTTTCAAATTTTGAAGTGTCGGTAGTGGGGTTCCTCTCAGTACCAATTTGATTGATTTTAATTTTTTTCAAGACGATTCGACAAAATAGGAAGTGTCATCTGCATAGTCAGTCAAATGATTTCAATCATTTCTAATTCATCTGAATTCTAAAAAATACTAATTACTTTTTTTAAGCAATGTTCCAAAAATTTAAATTCCAAAACTTTCCATTCCAAATAAAGTTTTTCCAAAAAATTATTTTCCAAATAAAATTTTTCCAAAAAATTATTTTCCAAAAAATTATTTTCCAAATAAAATTTTTCCAAAAAATTATTTTCCAAACAAAATTTTTCCAAAAAATTATTTTCCAAATAAAATTTTTCCAAAAAATTATTTTCCAAATAAAATTTTTCCAAAAAAATCCGTTTCCAGAAAACTGCAATTCCAAAACTTTCCATTCCAAATAATTCCTTTTCCAAAAAAATATTTTCCAAAAAAATATGCTTCCCCGTTTCACCTATCAAAAGCATCTGCAGTATCAAGCATCAAGATATTTCTCAAACGATGTATAAAAAAAGTTTAAAATGAAATAAAATTCATGTGACATGCAGTTATGGAAAATATCTTTCATGACATCAGAAAATAATACAAGAAGAATTTTATGGTAAAAAGTTTTTAATTCAAATACTTTTAAGCTTTTGACTCCTTTTAAAATATAAAATTCATAGATAAATATGGAGCTAGCTTGTGTAAATGGAATTTTTAAAGTATTTGAGGGATGTGTCGCTATTTGCGGAATAAAAAGATGAATTTAAGTTTAAACTTAATAGTTAAATATTTTGGTGAAATTTCAATTCTCTTTTAATAGCTTTGTGTGTCCTCAAATGGATCGCAAATGTTCTATTCAGATCAAAGCTTAAACAGATTTTAAATTCATACCTCACTGAAAAATTGAAGTATTTACAAGGATTCAAAACTTTCACTCGCAAAACATGTGACTGCACATTAAATTCTCATAATTTGTGACATTCATCCACAAAGCCTAACTCAAAACTTTCAAAAATACCAAACTTTTTTCATACATTCAACAATCCTATTTTTAAAACTTCCAAGACTTTGTCTAGTCACCAACAACAATCCAGACAGTCTATCCATTTATTTCTGTGTGAATTTCTTTTATGGAATAAAACTTTTCATATTTTATCTACAAAATAAAGCATAGATGGAAATGTTATGACATCCAATTGCACAAAAAACTTTCTTTTCCTTCTTTCAATTCCGAAAAGGAAAAATAGAAAAATTTATTTATTTTTTTTATCGTCACTTTTAAAAAGCAGCACATACACATCAATTACATATGGTAGCAAAGAATGACATAAGCAACTACAGCTTTGATCCCAAATAACTTTGAAAGTTTAATATCCGAGGATGTCGAATAAATTATTCTAAATTAACTAGGTGTCAGAGCGATGATGATGAAATGATGATTAAAAGAACAATAGCTTTCCCTTTTTTTGCTGCTTCCAAACACGTCCACTGTGAAAAGATCCCTTTTTATAGTCAGATAGCAAAAAAAAAAAGGAAACAAGAAAAATTAATGAAAAGGTAGATGCGGATGGGAGATGAATGAAGCGCACTTAATTGGGAAGTGGATGAAGTTTGATGGCTACTGATGGGAATTTTTAGTTGAGGGTAAAGTTTTTAAAAAACATAGAACCAAAAGCATAGCTAGGAATGGTAAAAATGATTATTAGCATAATTAGCATGTCCACTTAACTGTCTAACATTCCAACTTTCAAGGTTTAACTTAATAGAGCAGTTTTTCATCAATACATCCAACATTGCATATTTAGCATCAATTCATCAAAAAAATGACCGTTAAGACAATTTGTAAAACCATACAAACCATTCTATAAAAAATAATTTGCTAAAAAAAATTAGAGTTGAGTAGAGACAAGAAAGTTTCTGAATAAAATATGAAATGATGTTCTCCCCATTGTTGGTTGAATGTTCAACTTAATTAAAACATTTTTTTTCACTTTTTCTATATTGTATGAAGCTGAAATTGGTATGCTCACGTTGGACGCTCTCCATATTAGGTCATTAACTTGCATACCGGGTTGAAAAAAAGGAAGAATAATAATGTGACAAAAAGGACAGTGAAATTGTCATTTGTTAATAAGCATCATTACATAGCATTATGATGATGCTTTACATACAATATAAGGTTGATGTTTGGGTTGACATTGAATATTAGGGTCACGTTATTGCACATTTTATGACTTAATGCAGATTAATTTTGCAAGAATTTTGGAAAGGCTACATAAGGGGCAAAATGAAACTTATTCATTTTATATTAAAGAAAGAAGATTTTGAATGGGAATCGAACCCGTAACCGTTCATTAAAATTGCAGTCAAGTATTTTTCCATTGAGACATCAAAAACATGAACATTTTTGACATTTTCTCTTTATTTACATACATACAATAAATTTTAAATTTTTGACTAAACCTAGAAATTGATATATTCTAAAAAATTGATGTCTAGTAGTGTATGAATATTTTTACTTAATCCCTATTATAACGTCTGAAAAATAAAAACTCTAAAAATATTCATGCTTAAATCATAAAAAAAGCTGCACTGAAAATAAATTAAAGCATCTTTTCGACCAAAATACTGTAAAAAACATTAAAAATATGTGTACAGTGAGAAGAATTTCTTCATCTTCCGAGAACGTCTCCGTGGCAAGGCCTAAATAAACCATGAAAAAGGAACAAAAAATAAAAGAAAAATTCTAACTTTTAAGGACTTTTTTTTCATCTTTATTATGTAAGACTTTTATGTTTTATCTACATAGAATTTTTTATTATTCTTTTATTTATTCATCTTCATTTTTCCCTTTGATTCACAAAGAACTCATTTTACTTCATTTTTTTATGAATTTTTTATCCATTAATTTCTCTATAATAAATTTTATTTCCCTTTCAATTTACAAATTTTTGTATATTTTTTCATTTTTTTCGCTATAATTAAACTAGTTTTATTTTTTACTACCAAGTTGATCATCAAAAAAGGATAGCAATAAAGTTTTTTTTCTATTTAGCAACAAAATGAACGATATGGTGGGTTAGAGGCTAATATCTTTTACGACTACTCATTTTATGACCATAGTCATTGACTAGTTGTTAGACTGTAATCGATTTTGAAGTGATTCTTTGTTATGTCTGGCGGTTTTATGGACGACTTTTTAGTGATCGTTTTTATTCATTAAAAGCCATAACATGATGCTTATTGTTGTATCAATTGTTGAGTTGATTTAGCATTCATGGTGGGAGATAGTGTAAATTGGTTGTTTGTGTCTGGAGTGGAATTAGCAATTATTGAGAAGAATTGATGCTATTGATTTTAATGTGGTGGAAAGAGGGCCTTATTGCCCGAATCTGCATTAAATTTTTAATTATTTAAAAGCGTAGAAATTGCTAAAGTATCATAAGAAAAATTTTGGAATAAAAATTGTCCATAAAGTGAAGTTTTCAAATTTTCGAAATTCTTAACTAAAAGTTTTAACGATGATGTCCAATTTTTAGGAGGGAGGGGGGTCTGAGGCTGTGTGACAGTTTTAAACAATAGAATTTTTTTGAATGGAGGTTTTGTGACAGAAGGGGGGAGGGGGGTCTAAAAATCCAAGATTTTGATGGACGTCATAAGTGAACAGCCCCTAAAGAATCTTAATTTCTCAACTCCTTCATTTCGTTCATATTATTGCTAAATTTATCCAAATTTTTTAAAATAAACAAGATGACTGAACACTTTGAATGTTTCCAAAAAAAAAAAAAATATTTTTAAAAAATCTTTCTCTGCTTCTTTGTCTTTCACCAAAAATAATTTTAAAGATTTTTGAGAATAAATTGGCATTAGAATTTGGTTTTTTTTTTTAATTCTTAAATTTTATTAATTAACAATTTTAATGCCATTTTAATGACAAAAATCATGAGCACAAGTATGGATTTTATTTTTGAAAAATTGCTTATAATTTGTAATGCTGATAAAAAAAAGAAATTTATTCCATAAAAACGCATGGAAGTTCAAATTTTTTTTAACTACAATAAAATCGTTTTTGTTATTAAATTGTTTGTTGCTGTTCTGCATATTTAAATATTTGAATTAATTAACAAATTTTACAATAATTAAACAAGATTTTGATTCAATAACTACAATAATTGACAAAAAATAGATTTAATTTATTAATTAAGACTACCTAAATTGTAAAATTAAATTTTAAAAAAATTTACAAATTTATTTAAAAGCTCTGTGTTGGAAGAATTCATAATTTTTGATGTGTCATTAAAATTTATTAAAATAAAATAAAATAATTTACAAAACACAGTGGTCTAAAAATGACTTTTTTGGAAATAATTCATGATATTTTGGTGGTTTATAGTTTTGGACTTGGGGAGTTCAAAAATGCAAACAAAATTTTTTTTCGTCCATATAGGTCCCCATACGGGCCTAAAACGTGTTTTTGGTACCAAAAATTTTCAAAAAATTCGTGTGCCTCACTATGTGGATGAAATTTCACAAACTTTTTTTTATTCACTCAGTACACCCTCTAATTTTTATTTAAAAATACCAAAAGTTTGAAAAAAAATTATTTTGATGGTCAAAAATGCGAAAAAGTCCAAAAAATCGGCATTTTTTGAACATTTTTGCTTCCTGTGCCTACATGTCGATCTTAAAAATTCTAAAAACTCTTGATTCTTATATTTCTTGAGTAGATCTACAAAAAACATTTTATTCGTCATGGCCAAAAAAGCCATTTAGTGCTTCAAAAATGAGGTAAAAGGTGAAAATTTTCATTTTTTGGGGCATTTTTTGGGTTTGTCAGCCTATATGATCCACAGGTGGCTCCAGGTAACTGTCAAGTGACATTTTTCTTATAGCTCTTATATTGTACTACAAAATTAAGCAAAAAAAAGTAAACTTTTTCCGGTCCCCCGAATCACCAGGGACCCCCAAAGAGGGTCTGGTAGGGGGGTCCTCAAGACAAAAAAATTCATATCTCAAAAATATCTTCACCATATTGGCTGAAACTTTCAGAAATGATAGAAAACATCAATACGGATCATTTTCAGTCATTTTGGCCTAATAAAAATTAGATTTTTGGTCTTTATAGTGATTTCGCTGATTTTCGAGCTTGGTCAAAAATCGAGTTTTCACTTTTCGACTCCTACCACCTAAGGATGACTTTATATTTTATTTCTTTTGATGAATTCTTATAGCTCAGCATAGTACGCATCCAACGAGGTATAAAACATGATATATGGTCAAGATATGGCAGAGTTATGGCCAAAAACTGAAAAAATGGTCATTTTTTTGAGGGTTTGACATCTTTCAACTTACATTTTCGCCGATATTTCTTCGAAATTTCAAGTATACGTAACAAATTTGATATTATTGGAAAGGTCATTGCTTTAGCTATACAAAAAAATTAAAACATAAGTTTGGAAGTTCCTCTGTGAACCAGAAAACTTACAACAGTTTGCTTTGTCCTCTCATACAGAGCAAAGATAAAAAAATTTTATTTTTGTGTTTTTTCCACAGTTTAACACATAAACTTTCATAATATGATCAATAAAAGACTTTGCAGCCATTACTTCTTGCATACAGGTTCATAGAAAAATCATCAAATTTTCGAATATTTTCGATTTTTTCATAAAAAATTACATTTTGTCTATGATCCTGTATGCAGGAAGTAATGGCTGCAAAGTCTTTTATTGATCATATTATGAAAGTTCATGTGTTAAACTGTGGAAAAAACACAAAAATAAAATTTTTTTATCTTTGCTCTGTATGAGAGGACAAAGCAAACTGTTGTAAGTTTTCTGGTTCACAGAGGAACTTCCAAACTTATGTTTTAATTTTTTTGTATAGCTAAAGCAATGACCTTTCCAATAATATCAAATTTGTTACGTATACTTGAAATTTCGAAGAAATATCGGCGAAAATGTAAGTTGAAAGATGTCAAAACCTCAAAAAATTTACCATTTTTTCAGTTTTTTGGCCATAACTCTGTCAAATCTTGACTATATATCATGTTTCATACCTCGTTGGATGCGTACTATGCTGAGCTATAAGAATTCATCAAAAGAAATAAAATATAAAATGATCCTGAGGTGGTAGGAATCGAAAAGTGAAAACTCGATTTTTGACCAAGCTCGAAAATCAGCAAAATGTACATAAAGTCCAAAAATCAAGTTATAATTAAGTTTAAATGACTGAAAATGGTCGGTATAGATGTTTTCTATCATTTCTGAAAGTTTCAGCCAATATGGTGAAGATATTTTTGAGATATGAATTTTTTTGTCTTGAGGACCCCCCTACCAGACCCTCTTTGGGGGTCCCTGGTGATTCGGGGGACCGGAAAAAGTTTACTTTTTTTTGCTTAATTTTGTAGTACAATATAAGAGCTATAAGAAAAATGTCACTTGACAGTTACCTGGAGCCACCTGTGGATCATATAGGCTGACAAACCCAAAAAATGCCCAAAAAAATGAAAATTTTCACCTTTTACCTCATTTTTGAAGCACTAAATGGCTTTTTTGGCCATGACGAATAAAATGTTTTTTGTAGATCTACTCAAGAAATATAAGAATCAAGAGTTTTTAGAATTTTTAAGATCGACATGTAGGCACAGGAAGCAAAAATGTTCAAAAAATGCCGATTTTTTGGACTTTTTCGCATTTTTGACCATCAAAATAATTTTTTTTCAAACTTTTGGTATTTTTAAATAAAAATTAGAGGATGTACTGAGTGAATAAAAAAAAGTTTGTGAAATTTCATCCACATAGTGAGGCACACAAATTTTTTGAAAATTTTTGGTACCAAAAACACGTTTTAGGCCCGTATGGGGACCTATATTGACGAAAAAAAATTTTGTTTGCATTTTTGAACTCCCCAAGTCCAAAACTATAAACCACCAAAATATCATGAATTATTTCCAAAAAAGTCATTTTTAGACCACTGTGCAAAACTTGAGATTTATTTTTTAATTAAATATTGTTCTAACTTCTAGCGTCATATTTATATAACTTTCTATAACATATGGTAAATTGAATTTCACAGGTAAAACCATTGCAATCGACAACCTGCTGCATGTGACCAATCACTCAAAGTTAAATAACTGACGGCTCTTTTATTACATTTCAAAAAAAGTTAAATCAATTAAAAATTTACGTTGCACAAAATTAATTAAAATTCTTTTGATTGCGAGCATATTTACAATGTTATGCACTTTTGCACAAGATAATTAAAAATATGTCATCAGCTACAAAAGACCACAAGTTTTAATTTTTTTTTTCAATTACCAACTCATTTTACAGCCTTGAATTAATTACATATACAATAATTGAAGTAATTCCAATTTCACAAAAAAATTCATAATGTCGACAAAACAATAAAACAAAAGAAGTTAAATACTTTACGATTTTTATTTCTATGGCAATTTTTTTTGCTATTTTTTTTGCTTCATGCTGGCTTTGCTTTCAACCCCCTCGCTTGTCTAATGCATAAGTTTATTTGTTATAAAAAAAAAAAAATTTACAAACAAAAGAGCTACAAAAAAATTATAATTTAGCTTATTTGAATAGAAACATAAAGTGTGAAGAGGATAAAAAGCTCTTTTAATGTTTATGTATTTTTTTGTCCATATTTGAAATTAAGTAATGATGAATCTTTTTTTGACTTTGTTTTTTATCATTTGAGAGAGTTAGGAAGTCGTTAGGGTAAGAAAAGCATTTTTGAAGAATTAATTTAAATTTTAGATTTAAATATAAATTAATGAGGTTATAAATTTCATAAAAAAATCATATTCTTAAAAAAATCAAAAAATGAATTTTTAAGTTCAATTTACATTTTTTTTTAATAAATCAAATTTATTTTTTTTAAAGCATTTGACTTAATCATGAATCTTGAACTCAATTGTCGATAAAACTTTCGACTTACCATCATTTCTTCATGAATAAATCTCCTGGAATAATAAAGTGGCGTTTTCAGTGACAAAAAAAGATGATTTCCTTCAATTGATGCTTAATAAAATCTCCTTTTTATTTCTTCTTATTGTTCTCTCAATTTTCAGCTTTTATTTCTTTCCTTCTTTATTTCCTTGCGCGAGAGATTTAATCACCTAACATGATTATTCACTATATTAATATCAATTCTCTTTTAAAATCTTCAAAAACTCACTTTTTCTATGGTAAATCAAAATTTCACGTTTTTCTTTCTTTACATCAGACAAGGGAAAGAAACTTTCAAAAATTACAATTTTCTTGGTTTAAAATAATTTAAATATAAAAATTCCGTTAAATTGAGATTTATGATTTGTGATAGAATTTCTTAATACTAATTTATTTATTGTTATGATGAACTAGCAATTATGCTAACACTCCGCCAACAACAATGACGATGATGATGATGTTCTATTCTTGCATGCCATATCAGTGACTTCCTTTTGAATGTCCTTCTCATGTTATGACCATTCAACTGATGTTCTGTTGGGAAAAAACTAAAATGTTCAATTAGATTTTATCTCTGGCAATAAACTAATGTCTTTTACGTCATGTCAATGCATAGATTTTGTTCTTTCAATTCTTTTCAATGTTTCAAACAACATATTCAATTTTTCTAATTATTCTATTAAAATTATTCATTATTCTATTCTCAATTAATATCATTCAAGATCTCAAATCAATTAACTTCCAACTTGTAGCTTATTTAATGTTTTATGATTCTATCTCAACTTTCAAAATTAATATCATACGAGAATCTTTCTCGACAACACCATCTAGGGTTGAAGTTTTTGTTTATTATTGAATTTCGAGCATCTTACTCGTGAATATTTTATTTATCTTGCTCAACATTGTTCATTCATTGATGACTATTAATTAAATCATTCGATTTGTGGCCTTCAAATCGATAATTAGGAAAACTTCATTCCTTTGCTGAATGTATGAGCTTTTCATGCATGAATAAATCGATAAATATATCATCTTAATATACCTAGGATTATAATTATTATTCTTCAAATCAATTTGCTAGCTTACGATGACAATTGATCACTGGATGATAAGATAAATCTCCAGATTTAGAATTGTCTTATTTTTTAATTTAATTTAATTTTTAAATCTTACATCAATGAAAGTTGGACTGTTAGCTGTGTTCTTAAGTTGAACATCAGTTTAATCAAAAGAAAACATTAAAACATTGGATTAAAAAATGAAATCATTTTTATCTTCGGATAAAAACATTGGATTTATCTAAATCTCAAGATAAAACATTGGATTTAAATGTTGAAACATCGGATTAAATAATTGACTTCGGATTAAACAATGGATTAGAATAAATCTCAAGCTTAAACATCGGATTAAACTTTTTGGCATTGGATTAAACTTTGGATTAGCAAATCTTTTGCAATTTAACGAATTGAAACATTCGCAAATCAATGAACATTGGCGAAATATTTTAACGACTTTTCAAATTTCAAACAATATGTAAACAAATTTAACTTTGAATTTTCAAAAATTAATTCCGAATTTCACTGAATTTCTCAAATTGGACTTTTCTACGAGCATTGATAGCAACGAATGGCATTAATCATCATCATTGAGTAATAATTAAAATTTATAAAATTATGTGACAAATTATTGAGTTGAGTTTGTGAGTATTTTAATGATTTATAAGATCCAATGACTGGATATGATCAAACGGCAAATAAGCAATGACTATTTCTGTTTATTATTATTTTTTGAATGATTTGCAGAATTGTTGTTCTTTTTGCTGGATTTAACTTTAAATGTTTTTTGAGGATTGTTAATGTGGAAATTACTTTCAGGCACATCAATTTCACTATCTTCAGACTGACTCTTATCGGATTGTTGTTCATGATCATCATTTTTATGAAAATTATGTCTTTCATCAACTGGATTTGACTTTTCATCATCTGAATCATCACTGGAATTATTTAAAATGCTAGATCTTCGATTATGATCCTTATTGCCTTTACGGCGATAACAAAACAATACATTATGCCTAAAATTGCATCCTTCAATGCTACATGCTAATTCCTCATCAATATGACAATTTCTATGCCTTTTAAATCCACAATATGTACAAATATTTCTTTTTCTAGCTAATTCAGAAACTTCTTTACCACTAAGATCCCACAATTGATTGCATTCAAAGGCTGAATGACTTTTAGAATTATGCAGCCAACAATATTTATTGGAATCAATTGAATCGCTATCATAATTAATGCTATACGTTCTTTTGGCATTATGTACAAAACGATTAGGATTAATATCCTTCCACGGATCAATTTCTTCACTTTGTATTTTTAATGTTAAATGTGGCACTTGATTGGCTAAATATTCTGACACATGCTTAATTTTAACATCTTTTTTGCATGATTCAAGTTTAGATCTTGTCTTGTACCATCCAGTGGCTAAATTATTGGGCATAATATTTCCAATGTGACTAATGACTCTCTCATCGACTTTATGTTTCTTACTTCCGTACTTCTCAACAATGCAACAATAATTGATAATTTTATTAATAAATTCAATGATTTTCTTAGGAGCCGATTCATGATTTAATTTTTTAAGTTTAATGATTTCGTTAGTTTCTCTTTGGAGCAAATTATGCGCATGACACAATCTTTCATTAATTAACTTTAATGAATTCCAATATGTTTTTGGATCGAACAAATTATATCCACCAATATCAATAATTTCTTTGCATTTAATGGCATTTTGTATGCGTAAAATATTTTCGGAATGTGAAAATAACTTTCGAGACTGCTTAAACAGATCAAAAAAGACTGACCATTTCGTATCAGCATGTTCTACAATTGGCAATTTTTCGAATTTAGACTTTTGACGCTCTTCTTTGGTCAATTTATACAGACTTAGCACGGCATTTTCACTTGATACACTTGACTCAACATTCATACATTCAAAATCATTATCAGAACTATCAGAATCAGAATGGCTATCTATTTTGAGATTTTTAAACTTCTTTTTTAGTTTCTTATACTTTGCAAACTTCTTTTGGTACTTGAGATTGTTATCAGAATTAATGGAATCAGAATCAGAGCTAACGGATGAGGAACTACAAAGATCAACGAATTTCTGTTTACATTTGGAATCTTTACGTGTACTACTGAGAACATGAACTACTTCTTTAGGCTTTTCAACTTTCTTTGCCTTCATATCTTCTCTTTGTCTAATTTTCAATTTCTCAATATCAATTATACTACGCGTACATGACTGACATATAAACTGAGCTTTCTTAGCATCATTCACTTCCTCAATACTCAAGCAACTTTCATGAAAAATGCTTCTGCATTTAATACAAATGATTCCTAACATAGAATTCTCAAATTTTTTATGACATTTATCACAATTAAAATGTTCAAATGGATTTCTTGGCTTTTCTTTCTCAGATTCGACAACAATCACATCACTATCTCTCTTCTTTTCTGGATTAACATCTTTGGCACTTTCTGACTCAAATTCTTTTACTGTATCTTTATTTTTATCTGTATTCTCAACATTCGGAATTATTGGAACTAATTCTGGCGGAATTTCTTTTATATGCACTTTACAATAATAAAATCCAGATTTGGAAATTTGACTTTTATTCATACACGTTTTGTGCGTCCAATTACGACATTCTCTGAATCCACATTTAATGTTATTGGCACGACATTCATCCAATTGCTTGTTACACGCTTCACAATTCATTTTGCTTCCAGAAATTGTCTTTTAAAATATTTTTATGTAAATTACTCACTCAACTCAAACAATTTATTATTTATGATAAAATTTATGCATCGGCATCAATAAAACGACAAATTTAATGTAAAAATAGATTTAGACATTCATAATAAACGATATTCAGCTAATAAATTAATTTTTCACAATTTCACTGGATGTTTATTTACATTAATTTTTCTTTCACTGGATGTTGATTCTTATATTAAATTTTCACGAATTTTTGCATTTTTACTATCTAGATCACTGTATTTATTAGATTTACTTATATTTCATTAATTTTTCATGCCTTTTTTGGCTTTTAATATTTTCTTTATGCAAATTTTGATTCTTAATTATTTTTCACTCGTTTCAAGGTTATTTCACCAAAAAGTGATTAAATTTATGTCGATAAAACCTAGCATCTCTGAACAAATACGTTACGTGCGAAATTTGAATTCGTTCTAAAATAAATCGCATTAGTACGGCTTATTTTAGTACAAGTCGTCCGTTAAATTTTTAAGAAACAAATTAAGATTTATATACTTTCTACTTGTTATAATAAGTTTAAATTTTTTTATATCAAATTTCATGGCTGAAATTATGGAAAAATCATTATTATAATAAATAAAAACTTAGGAAAAACATTTAATTTTGCAAAAAAGAATTTTTCTTGGTCGGATTATATGTAAAAAAAGATTTAAATTTTTGATTTTTTTCAAAAATTGAGGGCCTTTTAACTAAAAAATTAACGGACAAAACCGCTGTTCAGAGATGCTAGGATAAAACTTTCGACTTACCATCATTTCTTCATGAATAAATCTCCTGGAATAATAAAGTGGCGTTTTCAGTGACAAAAAAAGATGATTTCCTTCAATTGATGCTTAATAAAATCTCCTTTTTATTTCTTCTTATTGTTCTCTCAATTTTCAGCTTTTATTTCTTTCCTTCTTTATTTCCTTGCGCGAGAGATTTAATCACCTAACATGATTATTCACTATATTAATATCAATTCTCTTTTAAAATCTTCAAAAACTCACTTTTTCTATGGTAAATCAAAATTTCACGTTTTTCTTTCTTTACATCAGACAAGGGAAAGAAACTTTCAAAAATTACAATTTTCTTGGTTTAAAATAATTTAAATATAAAAATTCCGTTAAATTGAGATTTATGATTTGTGATAGAATTTCTTAATACTAATTTATTTATTGTTATGATGAACTAGCAATTAATTAAATTAAAATAATTCTAGGAATCAAACTTCAATTTTATAAATTTCTATCGAAATAATTAAAAGCTCAAAAGCTCGTAAACAGCCATAAATGAACTGCAAGCTGACAATGTGATAACAACAATACCCCTTTACTTCTAAGAAAAATAATATCAGCGAAAACCTAGGATGATTTCAATTTACGTAATGATTAATAGTCGAGAGAACAAAAAAAGGATAAAAAAGGACGGAAAAGCTCTCTCTTTAGATTTTTACTTAATAAAACAATTATGAAAAAAGCTCTCAATTTTTTTCACCATCAACATCATCATTATTATTATCGTCATTATGGCTTGGTGAAACAAGCGCTGTTCTTCTTATCTTTTGTGTAGATGGAAAAATATGAAGAATGGAAAATTTTTTGAATGAAAAAAAAAATAATTTTTTTTATTTCAATTTTCCATAATTTTCTCTTTTTTGTCGCAAAGCAATTACAATTTTTTTTGTAAATTTTGTGTTGGTTTATCTAGGAAATTTGTTGTTTTGTGGTTGACTGAGACACGTTTTGAATACTTGTAAATCATTAATGAGCACAACAAAAATCTTGAATGTTAAAAAAGCGAACATTTTCAAAACGGTTAAATGAAAATGCGTGACTTGAATTTTCATTCATAGAATTTAAGATTTTTATGATAAATAAATTTTTATCGACACAAATTAAAGATCACTCAATTCTGATCAAGAATTAAAAAAGTTATGCCAAGCCAACATCAAACAAAAATTATTCCATCACAATAATAATAAAAAAAAAATAAATAAATAAAAAATTGACAGTAATTTAAGCCTCAAAGGAGAAAATTGCCATCAATTTTTTCCGCCTCATTTTCATTCCCAAAAAATTCGATTGTAAATAAAAACATTTTTTCAGCCGCTGAATGCATAATGTTAAATAATACTGTTATTCTCATCGTCAAAAGCATAAAAAAATTTCTCTGTTCATTTTTTTTGTTGTTGCTGTCGATGTTCAAAATTTGCTTTCAATGTACAACAATGAATAAATTCATATTATTTCCATCATGCCATATGTGCGACTCACGTATGAAATTTTCATGCATTGCATTATGCCTCAATATATTTTTCATTGTGTATAGATTATTCTATGAAGCTTATTGTCTGTGTTGATGCTCATCTAGACTGTTTTGTTTTTAAAATCCTCCTTAATATAATTTTATTATTATTATCATCATTATTGTTATTCTTATTGATGAAGTTCTCATTTCAGTTATGTGTTTTGTTGGACAAGGATGATGTAGAGTGCTAGGAATGAATTTTGGGAATTGGATAATAAGCGCATTTTGTTATTAGAAATGAGATTTTTTTAGAAATCATGCAACCTACTAAGGGGCCGTTCACTTTGTACGTTCGCATTTTAGGGGGGAGAGGGGTCTAGGATTTTGTAACAGGTCAAACAAAAGAAAATGATTCATACAAAAAACATAACAAGGAGGGGAGGGGGGTCTAAAAAGTCGTTTTTTTGCGTAACGTACTAAGTAACGACCCCTAAGGACAATTATTTATTGACTTAAATTAGATTAAATTTCTGAAAACATCAATACCTACAAGCAAGGGCGTAGCCAAGGGGGGTATTTTCACCCGTGGGAAAATTTGAGCCGTGTTTACGCTGCGGTGAGAATACCCTCCTGGCCACGCTACGCCCACAAGAAAAGATAAATCGATTTTGCTTCTAGAGAATTTTTCTCCTTTGAATTTGCAAAAATTTATTCAGAATTCAAACTATTAAATAAATGTCATACAATCTCTCTTGAAAATCCCAAAACCATGAAATAAATAGCAAGAAAATTTACAGAGAAACTTGAAACCCCAACAATATAATCTATCCTGTTATCTAAGTACTGGAACTTCATTTATTACTTTGGGTTGAAGTATCTATTTTATGGATCATAAATTGAAATATTATTCTTGCATTTCTAGTATTGAACTTTAAGTTCAAAGGAACATTGATGACACTTTCATAATGAAAATGAATCACATAAAATAATTTAATTGTGATATTTTACAAGCTTTATTCGATGATGAAGCATTAAATCTTTAGTGTTGTCGTAAAGTTTGATTTAAAAAAAATTATAAAAATGAGATTTTGTTTTATTGAAAAATCGTATTTTTTGTGGTTGGTACTGTTGGTAAAATGAGTTTTGGCTCTTAAATTAAAATTTATTGAAAACTTGAAAAGGCTATGAATTTAAAGTTTTGATAAAATTCAAAATGATAGTTAGCTTAGAATTAATAATTTCTACTTATTTCCCCACATGTAGCCTTCTAAATTCATAATAAAAAAAAAATATCTAAAAAATTCAAAGAAATTTTTTAAATTACAAAAGTTTGTCGACCCCAATGCAATATAGACTCATCAAAACTCGTTCAATTGAGATGGAGACTCCTTGAAATCCAATTAAAATAAATTAGACTCGAAAAAATTTCAATATTAACCTTCATTCAGAGAAATGCACTAAAAAAGGTTGTCGATGCCAAAAAAAAGGTCAACTAAATCTCAAAGAAAAATAATTTAAGCACCAACTCTTCAAAAACCGACAGAAGTAAATTATTTTTCTTCTATTTCTTTCAAGACGATACTTCTGTTAATTAAAAGTACCTCAAAGGTAGAAATAAGAACCGTTTAATTTAACCGAAAATTTTTGTTCATAGAATCACAACTCAGCATAGATTATCCCTTTAAAGGAGCTTTGCCGCGCAACATAAATTCCATTTTTCATTCTTTGTAAAAAGTTCATCACAGTGGTTGTGCCGTAACATGGTCAACTTAACAAATGTATATAAATTTCATTTAAGCTCAAAATAATGAGAAAATCCTCGTCTTTGCTTCTGCCATTCTCTTCATCCTCTTCCCGACTTATGAAATATGAGAGATTCTCGAGGATACGAAGTAAATAAATTACAAAACTGATGAGATTCAATTCAATAATAAAATAGCTAGTTATGCTTCTAAATGTTATTTCATAAAATAAAATCATGAAAAATAACAAAAAAACAATTTTTTTGATTAATTTTTTTCCATGTCAATGGCAGTTTTGAGCTATTTTTCATTTGTTTCATTCCATTCTTCTTCATCCAAAATGAAAGGAGAATAAAATAAAAAAAGTTTCAATTTTTTGTGCTGAATTAAATCAACGAGAATTACTTACGCGATAATAATAAGAATAATGAAAGAATGAACAGCAAAAAAAAAAGAGAAGGAGAAGGAAAAAATTACGTGATGCCTTTTCTGTGTTGTTAAACCCTCTTAAAAAATGAGGAAATCTCTTTAATTTCATTTCTCATAATTTTTATTCTTTAAAAAAAAAGAAACACGATTTTATCCGACTGTTTTATTATAATGAAAATGAGGAGTTTATCAGAAAAGAATTATCTTTGCACGACTGACTTGTGTAATAATTGGGCGATTCTCCACAACAGTGGAATTTTCAAAAATGAGTTATAATTCTTCTTCTACTTGTTTCAATTCAAATTTTTTTTAACGGTCAAACTAAAAATTATTTTTGCGTGTAAATTTCATTTTTAAGATGCTAGATAGAGGAAATTATGTTTTTATTGTATAATCTTTATATAAAGTGATGATACAATGATATAAAATTATTTAAAGCCTATAAATGTTATCGAAATTAAATTCAGAAATAACGGTTTTCTAAAATTTAAAAAATTTCCCCTGAAAAGGCGTCTTTGCGTTGCTTTGTGACATAAGTTGATTTTTCGGAGAATCGATTTTGTAGCTTAATCAAGCTGTTTCACATAAATTGAAAGCATGCATATTTAAGTATTTATAAAAATCTATCGTTTTATATATATCATGTATTTTTAAAGTTGGATTTTAATAGTTTATTTTCGATTCTCCGGTAAAAACTCTGAAAAAATTCTACTTTTGGTCACAAAGCAACAGACCGAAGAATTGAAATATTTAATTAATAAAGATATTTAGAGTTAAACTGATTAAGTTACGACATAGAAAATGGAAAAATTTATCATATAAGCTGATAATCATAATAACTTTAGTGGAAATTTTAGTCAAAAAACTCATTTGAAACCTAAAAAATGCTGATTTACCCTGTGGAGAATCGCCCAATTACAAGGAAAAGGTTTAAGGAAGTGTTGAAAAATGTGAACTTTTTCTTTGATTTAAGGATTTTTCATATCTTTTGCAGTAAATTTACTTGAGAAAAATATTATTCAACTTAATCTTTTCAGTTTGCCTAACTTGAAAAACTTAGAAAGAAAATTATAAAAATATTAAGACAAAAAAACTTTCAGAAATTGTTGAAAAAACTTCAAGCATTATTAACTTCGGATCAAGATTTGCATTTTTTCATGGATTTTTCATTTTAAAATTTTAAAACCAATTATTTCACCAATCAAGTCATAAATTACCAATCTGAATAATAATATCGAATCTACAGATATGAACACAGAACTATACAAAGCCTTTGTTCAATTTGAGCACAGGAAGTGAAAGAAAATTCAATTATAAAAAAGTTTTGACCACGTGCTCAACTTTTTTGCATGATTCATACTCTAAATGTCTATAATTTGTACAAAAATGTCTGATTGCTCACACTTCCTCTTGATATTGATGGATATTATGGTCCAAATTTCTTATTCCAAATTTTTCATACACTTAAAGTAATTTTTACAAAAAAACTTCCTCGACAGGCAAAAAAAAGAAAATTAATTAATTATTAACTAAGTACTTATGCCGAGTAAAATAAATAAATTTATAAATAAATAAGTACAGTAAAAGTTTAGTAACAGCAACAACAACAACTTTCTTCCATCTCAACGTAAATAACAACGAAAAGGAAAAAAAAATATCCTTTCCTTCTTATTCATTCCAATTTATCTATATATATATCTATATACATACAAAAAGAAAATATGATGTAGGAAAACGAAAGAAAAAAAACTTAGAAACGTCAGTGCGATGATGTACACCCACTAATGATGACCACATCAGGTGCTGATTTTCTTACATCACTAAACGACCTCGATGACTGCATATCATCCCTTTTTAGTGTTGAATATTTCTTTTCATCACTTTCATCCATTTTATTAGCATTCGATCCTTTATCATCATTACTTGATTGATTTGTACTGTTACTATGTAACCGATGATGATGACTATGGCTATGCAAATGTTGATGATGTTGATGCTGATGAGGCAATGTATTCTTTCCACTATGAGTTGGGCATGGCATATTTATGGCCCCACCACTGTTGGCAGCATTCATCATTGAATGGAGATTGGGTGGCGGTGGTGGACTTGGCGTCGATGAGTCTAAATAGCCGAACGTTGAGAAGCGAAGACCACTTGGGAGGGGTGATTGTGTTACTTTATTTTTAAATACAGGTTGAAAGAGTGATTCTCTGTAAGGATGAAAAAAAGTAAAATAATGGGAAGTAGAATAATGAAAAATGGGAAATTTTTGTATTTGATGGACGGAAATTGAAAGGATGCATAAAATTTATTTGATGGGTAATTTATGGACGGATGCGTTGTGGAGTTTAAAATTTGTTTATTTTGACGATTTTTGAGGGCTTCTATGGTTTTGTGGATATCAATTAATTTTGAATTTTATTATTGACTGTTTTCCCTGAAAATTTAATCAAACGAAAATTCACAGTTCTAAAGAATTTCATAAAGCTTCAGGACAATGAGGTCACATTGCGAAAATTCAAATAATGAATGAAAAATCCACGCAATTTATTCCACAATTGTTTACAATTCAATCTGAAATATCCACAACAATTCATCACAACCTCAACTGTGCCCGCTATTATTGTCAATTTCCATCAATTCCCAGTACACCTCCCACAACAAGCTTAAAATTTTGACATTCAAACTTTCGCAATAAAACTGCTCATTTTCAATAAATGTACTCATCATCAATCATGACGAAAATTTTTTTCCTCCCACTCATCTCATTTTCTCACTTGAAAAAAAAATGTAATAGCTTCTCATCCCTTGCACCTTTCACTGTGTCTGCAACATTCACTATCATTATGAATCGTAACGTATACATATGAGAATTTCAAAAATTGATGAAAGAAATGTTAGCAAACAATGGGAAGCTCAACAGCGTTAAAAAAGAATGAATTAGTAGCGCTGTAGTGTCGAGTGAGGTGAGGAAGATAAAAAAGGTAACAAAAAGTAAGAAAATGAATGGGAAGAAAAGAATGGAGGATAAATGAGTAAATAGAGCAAATGCGGAATATAAACAATATAATTATTTTCCCATCAATCATATAAAATTGATGTGAACGTTTGTTACATTATGTTTAAGGTGTTTCCACTGAGTGGAATTTTGTGGTTGAAATTTACTTGAATGCTGTGAGATTTATCGATTACTGATGATTTTTTTTGTGGTTACAGGTAACGTATCTTGGATATTGTAAATGCAGTGCTTAGTTTACCTTTGACCCTGTCATAAATCTCTAATAAATTTTAATTGATATAAAGTATAGTAAAATATGTATAAATTGATGGGAATTGAACCCATGAATTGCAAAATTGAGCAAGTTTACAGAATCAAAATTATTTAACTTTCCAATACCAAGGTAATTTTTAAAATAAAGCCCTGAATAAAGTTAAAATGTCTAAAGCCTAGCTTTCAATCTATTGTAAAAATCTAACCAAAACAATTTACATCAACCCCATTGCGTTACATTAAAGGAAACAAAAAAAAGTTGATATGAAATTGAACCACTCAACATCCTCATATAAGGCCTCCGACCATACATTTTCCCATAAATCTGTAATGAGTTCCTTATTTCATTATACACACACCCAACATATGATACAAATGCATGTATACAAGAAGTAAAAGAATGTGACAAGAAAAAAAATAAAATTAATTACCTTGTTTGACACGCTGAATCACACATTTCAGCATCCTTACTACGATCAACATCAACATCATAGGATGCTCCTAAAATATTCTTTATCTCTTGTTCCCTTAAATTTAAATCATTTTTACTATCTATAATTCTAGCACCATTATTGGCGGACATCGCATCGCGATAATATTGATTTGTCGTATTGTGGTCAATTAAATTTATTGATGTCGGTGACTCGAGATCAAATGATGGCGGTGGAATTTTTGTCAGTTGTGCCAATGCTATGTTCTCCCTTGATTTGGTCAATTTTGTCGAATGACGACCCAATTCATCTAATTTACTTTCACGTGATTGCCGGATATGCTCCTTTATATGGGCCAACATCAGACAGGTTGTTAAGCGTGGGTTTTTATTGAGAGAGAAATAAAAAAGGAATTAAAGTGAGATTTAATTAATTAATTGAATTTGTATAAAAAAATTAAGGAATCCTCGTAAATGGCATAATTAACTTTTACATGTTTTTTTCATCGTTCAACATTGTAGACCGATAATGGAAATTGCTAGCAATAATTACTCGCCAATAAAGGTCGAAAAGGCATTAAGTTTTATTGTTAATTTATTTTGGATTGGAGGCTGCGAGTGTTGTGGCTGATGCTGTTGATAGTTTTCGTTAGAATGGAATTATGCAATAGAATCTAAATAAACGAGGAACCTGGGGTCGTATTTTTTGGGGTTAACTTTCAATGTCATACTGTACACCAGGGGCGTAGCCAAAGGTGGAGGGGGGTTGGGGGTCAGAGTCCCCCCTCTATTTTCGTGAAGTTTACATTAGAATCTAGTGATGGCCAACCGGTGTGCCGATTTTTTTTTCGAAAAGTACCACGAGCCGTGTCTCGCGTGCGGTTTTGGTCATGAGTTACTCACAAGGTGTGCCGCGGCACAAAAAAGGTTGGCCACCACTGCACCAGATATTATTGAACTTTTTCAGATCCGAACCAAAAAAAAACGTCAAAAAGTAGCAAACATCCCCCCTCAAAAAATTCCTGGCTACGCCTCTGCTGTACACGACATACGTTACAAAAAGCTTTCATTTGACAATATCAGATTTGATATATTTGGTGTCGATATACCTCAGACTACATCTCTTTCTCAGAAATGTGATCATTAGCCATGTTTCCATGAACAAAAGCCAGATTTACGTCCTTTAACTCTTCATACAAAATCAAAAACATGACAATTTATTCAAATTTTTCAATAACATCAAATCCTCAAGTCATGATTCATGAAGCATTATTCTATAGAAAAGTCTATACAATAATCGAGTAGCGGACAAAAGATTAACAAGATTAACAGCCATCAACATAAATTTTCCAATCAACTAACATCAAATAATTTAAAAATAACAAGACACTTGTAGGAAATTATACAAATTAATTTAATAATAGCAACACAAATGTATTTATAATTCATTGCTGAGCAGCTGCTGTTATTTTTGCACTGTACTTATTTGTACGTACATTCCCGGTTCATTATTGTATTATGGAGGAAGGAGATAGGAAAGCTTATACATAATTTTATCAAGCTTTTATCAAAATTAAAAGCACGAACGCTTTAACGACAGAAAATAAATAACCCTAGAGGGTTCTGTATGTGTGTGAATTGTAGATGGACATTCGACGTCCGGACACAGGCCAAGGGTGAGTAAGAAAAAAAAATATTTATACATCATGTGAAATCGTGGTGGTAAAAAAGAGAGACGAAGCAGATAACAGTCAATTTATTTTTCTCTGAGTTTCCTTTTTCCATACACGACTCTCCCCACGATCCATTGCACAGCATCAGCAGCACTGCTGTAGAGTAAACGAATAAATGGTAGTGGGTGAAGAAAAAAATGTTTCAAAGCATACAATTTTTTTTTCATACTGCCGCTCTTTTTTTTGCTTTCTCGCCTGAGCTTATTTAAATTATAACTTTTCATGTAGAAAGTTATGAATAACAGCAGAGTAGCAGAAAATGTTGCAATATCCATGAAGAACAAACTCATGATTTACATAATTTATTACTAGCGGAAAGTTATTGAGTTTTTTGAATGCTTTTGAGACTTGTAGTTGGGAGCTATAGTTGTAGATAATTTTCAAAAAAAAAAGAAGTAGTGGATGAAATGGAGTGAGAGAATAATATAATAATAAAAAAGAACTAGTGGTTGAGAGCGAAGTGCTGAGAAAATGAAACCCCTTATGTGCTTATACATATAGACATTATGTGTTTACTTATAAGCTTTCTAGATTTACGTACATCGTACACAGATTGAATTTCATCTTCAGAATGAGAATATACATCTATTCATTCAGAAATTTCACTAACTTCATATATGTATGTAGATTATCATTGACGGAAAAAAGTGCTTTTAGCGAAACTTTTTGTCGCCTACAAATATTGAAATAATGAAAAAGAGGCAAAAAAAGTATAAAAATCAGAAAAAAAACTGATGACTAAAGTCGCTTTTTTGTTGGATCTTGATATGAACAGAAATTTATATAGTCCATAAAATCCTTTCAAAAATATATTTTTTGATGAAATTTTCTCTTTTTGTGTTCTTTAAATGAGCTGTAAAATTTAACGATTTTTTAGGATTTGAAATTTTGATATTGAGAATTTTTTGTTGATTGAGAAAATTTCTTCTCTTCAAAAAGTTTTTTGTGAATTTCATTGTAATGTTTGCAGTAATCTTGACTTAATTTTGAGAAACAAGTTTAAAAAAGTAGCAGTGCTGCTTTAAGTTATGTAAAACCCAAATTCTGAAGAAAATTTCCTTAAAACTTTACAATTTTGCTTCAAAAACAATAAAGCTAAGCTTAAAGCTTGCTAGAACAGCAAAAATCAATATCCAACTCACAAAATTCACTAAAATATAAATCAGAACAACACCTAACAACTCCCATTACATCAGTCATACATGTTGAACACATTTGTCTAGCACGAAACCTATTCGAACTATTGAATAAGTCATTCGAATCGATGTCATGAAAAAGTCATTTACAAAGCTCGTTACATTGGATTTCTTTCCCATTCAATTCAGCCTTCAGATTCAGTTCAATAAATAATTCACATTTGCTACCTCTATACTTACTCGTATAATTTTATGATCGCGAACAATTTTCCTTATGCAATTAATAACAAAGGCTGTTGAGAGAATCGTCAAAATAACTCCAAATACTATGATGATGATAAAAACATGTTCTGATTGGTCTGCATTTTTATTCTGTTGAGGATGAAAAATAAGAAAAAGAAACCATTTAATCGACTACAATTACGGATTTGAAATGCAATGTTGAAATGGATATGATGCAGTCTAGAGGAAGAATGAAGCGGATTTACGATAAAAACGGATTGGAAATTTAATCTTCTTTGCAAAATGTACTCTTTATGCTACCATTTCAAAGTATTACTTGAAATTGAATGCCAAAATCGAAAAACTAAATCAATTCTAAATGCAGTAGCACTTTTGTAAGATAAGTAACCAGCACAAAGAAAAAACAGAATCCGATTACTTCAAATTAAATTTATGTGACAATTTTGGATTCTACTAGTTTCTCATGTATCTTGATTTATTTTTTGAGCATATGCACCTGATCTGTTAGGAATACGAGATTTTATTGTAATTTCTAGTCATTTGAATGCTTTTCAATGTTTGTGGATGTAACTATCACTAGAGTTGCTCAAAATGAAGAAAATGGATAATTTTATCAAGAATATTGAACTATGCACTTGAATTTGGTTTTATTGGAGGTAAAATATCAAATAACTTCAACATACGACAATATCCAAAAATCGGATACGGACTAATTTGCCTTTTTATTTGTTTAAAGACAAAAAATAAAAATTTTAAAAAAATCATAAATTTAACTCAAATGCCCTAAAAATCCTTGATTTTATTGATTTTTGTTCATTTTGTATCCCTAAAATGTAACAGCAACAGCCAAAAAAAATCTATACTCCACATAAATTTATATCAAACTCCAAGATCCATTTATCAAATATATTAACTTACCTTACATTCATCGTCCGATTCATCCCACTTAAATCGACAATTTTCTCTATCGTTACATTTCAGGTCGGCCTTTATGCATGTTAAGTCCTCACAATCATATTCATCGGAAGCACAAGAGTCTATTTCATATTCAGGGTTTAGTCATGGTTGAAGTTGAGAGCCAACAACAAAAAAAAATTATATATGAAAATAAAGTACAAATATGGAAAGAATAAGGTAAAGATGAATTAGCATATGTGTGAATAAATTTACCATAACTAGAAAGTTAAGAACATAAATAGAAATAATGTAAATAAAAGGTCCGACAAAAAGTTACCTCCTTTAGGCCTAAAAGCTGTAAATAAAATGGCAAATGTTGAATTGATTGCCGATGCCTCAGCAAAATATCGTATATGTACAACATTCACTTTTGATTCAACGATGTCTGCCATGGAACCGCAAAAATTTTTTATTCTGTTGGACGAGATGAAAAAATAAAGATTAAGAATAAGTAAAATGTGGAAAGGATATTGGGACACACAAAGACGAAGATATCAAAGCAGGAAGTTTTTCGTTTTAAACAAATTTCTGCTCCATTATCTTCGTAGAAAAAAATAGTCATTCTTTATTCGCATTCATTCATTCAATCATTTTAAGTTCCGTATGTCTGGTGGATATGCATGGAAAAAAGGTCGAGAAAAAAAGTTCAAACGAGAACCTTACTTACTTCACGATGTGTAGCGAATTGAAAGAAAAAAAAAGGCGGTGGTAAATGCTACAATACACAGATGGAATGAAAGGAAGCACGGAATCATGCATTAAACATAAATGCAAAAGAAAATTGCTTTGAGTTAAGGCTTTTTTACTTTTTTTCATAACGAATAAGGAAGAACTCAAAAAAGATGAAAAAAAAAGTTGTTTATTCATCATTGAAGGAAATGAAAGTTCTCGCTTATAAAATGATAAGGAAGCTAGAATGCAAAATTTTTGTAGATGAAAATGGAATCGCAGTTTTAGATGCAAATTGCAAAAAGCTTAGTTTGTGTTATTTTTCCAAGTTTGTTTAAGGGGGGGAGTCGGTGAAGGGTTTGACCTGTGTGGCACTTCCTAAAAAAGATGAATAAACTTGAGATGCATGAAGATTCAACAAAAAAGATGAGGAGGTGCAAAATGACAAAAGCGAAAGGAGGTTCAAAAAAAGTTATAGAGAGCATTAAAAAATGTGCTTTAGGTCCTCAAAAAATTAAAATTTTAAGAAAATTAAAAATCCTAAAAAAAAGATCCTTGAACTTAATATCTTTGGCAAAATTAAGAGCGTTTCTAATGACAAAAATTTTTTCCTTGATTCCAATCAATAAATTATAGAAAATCTAAAAATAATCAAAAAAAAAAAGATCTCATCAAATCTCCAATCCTCCTCATTTCTCCAGCAAATTTTTTATACTAATAAATAACAAAATCCAAAATGAAAAGCTGTATAGCTTTAATATTAAGTATTGTAGAAAAACAGAAGAGCACCAATAAAAAAAAATGATATGAAAAAAAGAAGCAAACAAATTTGCATAATTAAAGCATGACTTTGTGCTGAGCTATGCAATTTGTAGCATTTTATAGTGAGTAAAGTACATAAAGAATCTTTTTTAAGCTACTTAAGTATCAATATTTACTCATCTTTCCTTTTTGTTTTTCTCTTTTTCTCTTCATTCATTTTCACAGAAAATAAATATTTACATAGTACTTAATATTGAAGTGAATGAGAATGGCCAATGGCAACTGTACATACAATAATATTATGAGTGCTGTACAATGCTGTAATGTGAGCATGCAATTTCCTGTTGGATAATTTTTTTCTGATTTTTTTTCAGGCATTATTTTAGAAATTTCGTGTTAATCGATTTATTGGAACTAAATCCTACTGTTTTAAAATTTTGAAATGGCAGCATGAATCATAATAAAAATTTGTGGGAAAGCTTTTAATTTTATTTTTTTTTTTCAGCCAAAAAATAACATACTGCTTTAAATAAATGCACAGTAAATAAATAATTGCATTGTCATCATCGTTCAATATTGGACAATAAATTTAATATCCATATTCAAAAGAGATCGATTATAAATTCCCTGTGACAATATAAAAGGTCATAAAAACAAGCCATTCATATTTTATTTATTGTCAAAAAGTCAATATTGAAATTTTGTGTCATGATTTAATTATCAATTATTGTAGCAATTTTTGTCAAAGGACATGGAAAAAATCGACATCAATTTTATCGTCCATTGCAATAAAAATTCATCGCAATCTACTGTCATCATAATTTTTTTTTTCTACATTTTAATGCAATATTTCATGATATTTGCATTTATCCCATATGCATGCATCTAATGGCTAAATGTGGGAAGTAATTATAACTTTATTTGAATCATAAACAAATATTATGAAATTCAAATTTATTCATATTTTCATTCATTAAAAGTTTTGAATTTTATTATGTCAAGTTTTGCAGTATACTAATTTCTGATTAAAGTTTCGAATGTTCATCGTGGATGTGAAAAATTTCAAGAGTTTAAGAATGGATATTTGTAAAATTTAAGTACCTTTTTTAGGGTTTTGATAATCGATAAATTTAATATTTTTTTAATGTTAAAATTATTTTTCTTTGATTTTTATTTTGGTACTTCTTAGAAGATTGACAAGATTATTTTGTTAGTACTGGGGGGCCTGATTTGAGTTGTTTGGATTTGAGAAATAATAATGTCCCCATACAAAAATTCAAATTTTTTTTTATGGTCAGTTTCCATACTTTTCGATTTGAGTAAACTCGATTTGAGTAGATTTTTTCCGGAACCAAATAATCACTCAAATCGAGGTCCCCCAGTAAATATAAGAAAGGAACATCAAACTTCTCAATTTACATGAAAATCGTAATATCATCATTTCATGAGTTTTACCTTTTTGTGAAAAAAAGTTATTAAAATCTTTAAATATTAAAAAAATTTAAAAAAATATTTTTTAATAAGGTACCTTATTTGGCAAATTGCAATTATAAACAAAAATATTCAACAAAATAATTTTTATTCAAAATCAAAAATTGCAGTCCATGAATTTAAATTTTATATGCTGATAAATTACAAAATCTAGTGCAAAATCAAATTTTATGATAAATCATCAACATAAATTCAAACAAAATGATCACAGGTAAAATACACTAAGAATAATGAAAAGCAATTTCATCACTTCTCACGTTATCCCAAAAACTAATTAATTAATTAAGAAAACTTAAATTCACATAAATCTTCAGCATTTGAGGATATTCATCAGAATACACTCCCAAAAAATAAAAGTGGGGATGACAAATGCTAAAAAAATTATCTAAATTAAGTAAATATGAACTCACTTTGTATGCACAACATAACATGAAAATGAATGAAGAGAGAGAAAATGGAAATGAAAATGGAAAGTGGTTAGTCAACAAACGTTGAGAAACAACAATTTTGTTGAAGGGAAAATGAGAAGAAGATCCACAAAAGCATTCACCATTCACATGACAAAACTTAATTAAGGTTAATGAATATTTACTTTACTCATTCATGTTAAGGCTACTCACCTAGACGGCAAATCCGTTTTGTCGGGAAAAATATCTATAAAGTTCTTCTCGCACTCGTTTGGCTTCTTTAACTCGAAATGCACAAATTTTAGAAGAATCTGTGTGGAAATGAAATATTTTGTTTAATTTTGAATTGTTTTTTTTTTTTAATTTTTGGGGTCTGTTTCTAAGTGCCGTCAAAAGTATTCCAAACCAGAATATGGAACTGATCAAATTGATCAAAAATGACCAAAGAACCAAATTTTGATCAGTTCCGCAATTTTGATTTAATTTACTTTAACATCGAAATTATCTTTTTAAAATATTAGACGAAATTTATGAACAGACCCCTTTCTTTCTTACTGATTTGGATTGAGTTATTTTAAATTAATTTAAATGGGTCACTTGACATCTTTTCTACACTTACCTTCCATCCTTCCTCTACTGTTATTATAAACATACAATCTAATGGCAAATTGTGCCTTTTAACATATTCAAGCTTCTGTGGATTAACCATCGTATGATTAACCCATCCTTCGGGTCCATCCACGTGAACAATGCATTCTGTCTCATCGTAAATAACTATAATTAGAGAATTTATTTTATTTTAAAGTTGTAATTTGAATTTTTTTGATAAGCTTTTAAGAAGTTATCAATAACCTTCAAAATAAAATTATTGTTGATAAAATGACTGAAAAATGGGTTTTCTGCTCAAAAAAAAAATAATGCAAAGAAAAGTTTTTTCCTAGATTCTTTCAATTTTTAATTTTATGGCCATTTCTTTTTAATTTATTATTATTATTTTCAATTCTACCTGAATATTTTGATCAGAGCAACCATTTTTGAAAAATTTACTCTCCATGAAATTTAATTAAAAGGTTTGATTTAATTTCAAATAGGGTAAATAATCTATTTTTTCGAAAATTTTGCACTTGAAAACTTTAAACGAACAGAACTTTTAAACCATGCACCTTCTGGTCCTCAACTAAAAAGTAATTAATAAAGGAACATAGGAACTATTAGCAATTAATATTTGTTTTAATGCATTCATAAAGGAAGTTCCTTAAAATTTGATTCAAAGTCAAATTTTATTAATTCGAAAGAAATTTTATTTTTTCGAAAGAAAATTTTTATTTTTTCGAAAGATTTTATAACAGAAAGCATTGAAAAATTTTGATGAAAAAAATGTAAACAATAATTATTTTGATGATGAATTTGCATGTTTTCCCTCAGATAACGAAGGAATTGAGTCCAGTTTATCATTTTTGATCCCAAATTTTAATATTGATTAATTTCTTAACAAAAAAATCATTGCTGACAGTTCTTGTTCTTACGTGATAAAAGTTTCTATTTCTAATGACTCTGAGGTTCTTCCAGTGCTTATTACATAAAGAATAAAAAAACCTTGAAAAAAAATAAACAAAATTTAAAAATATTAAGCGTGAACCCGCTTGAACTTAAAGCAATTACTGAAAGATTTTGAAGGCTCAATGAAAAAAAACAATATAAAGCAAAATGATGCAATTTTAAAATCATAATTTTATTGATAATGTAACGTTCATGTCATAAAATAAATATTTTAAGCAAGAAGGCAGCCAATTCGAAAAAGAACAACAAATTTCCAGTATTTTCTTCTAAACTTCGATAAAATTAAAATTTTTGATTTTTTTCCGTTTTTTGATAAGCTTGAATATTTGTTGGAAGTTCTTTTGCTGTTTTTGATACCATTTCCTTAAAAAGTTGCATTTTGAGCCATTGAATGATGCTTTTAATTAAAAATTATGTAAACAAAACAGTAAAATTTCAATGAACAATGCGATTAAAACCTTTCGGAAAAATAAAATTTCGCAAAAAATTCTTTCGAAAAATAGAATTGATTTTGGACTTCAGAAAAATTGTAATTTCTCAAGAACGGCTGAATGTTTTGCCTCAAACTTTTTAGTAATTGATAGTTGGAGGAATGAGCTACGCTTCATGTTAAGAACCAAAAGCTCTACTTGCTTTAAAATATGATTTTTTTCTTTCGAAAAATTTTAAACGGTTTGTATGGAAAACAATAATTCATGGATTTTGGCTATTTAGGCAGTTCCAATTTCATGAAAATAAGAGAAAATCATTCTTTATTTCATTGTTAACAATTTTTGATCTACACTTTATTTTTAGAATAGACCATTTGAGTAAAATTGAGGATTTAATTTTTCGAAAAGTTTTCGAAAAAATAAAATTTTCGAAAAAATAGATTATTTACCCTACACTATTCAGTGATAAATCAGTGAATAATATTCCAAGAATTAAGATTTGTTAAATTGCAAAAACTTGTTCCTAGCTGGAGTAAATAAATAAATACGATTAAATTCTCTGAACTCTGCAAAATTTAATTAAAAAGCTGCTTGAAGTGAAATCAGAATCTAGTTAACCTAAATTAATTAAAAGTTTGTTTTGAATTCAATCAAATTTCTCCATAAATAATTAAGGATTTTTTTTTTAAAAAAAAAGAAAGTTTTTAGTAATCAACAAGACAAACTGCTAAGTTTCTAAGAAGAACAAATGCATGCTGTGCTGAAAAGGGGCCGTTCACTTATTACGTAACGCTCTGAAGGGAAGGGTGGTTCCGAGAGTTTGTTACGGTCTATTGTTCTCACTCGTGATTCTTTTGTTAAAAACGTAACGGAGGGGGAAGGGGGTAAAAAACCCGAATTTTAGCGTTCCTTAATAATAAGTGAACGGCCCCGAAGCATCTCTTTGATTTTTGCTCAAATTAGTTTCAACGTTTAGGTATGCTTTTCATTTGATGAAGCAACTTTAAGTTCTTTAATTTCTTCAGTTTCATCAAAAACTAAACTGTGAACTGCATAACCTCAAAAAAAATTCTGAATATAATAAAAAATTAATTTTGCAAGGCACGACTAAATGTTAAAAAATTCATAGACATATTTCTTGATAAAAGAGCAGCCACAGAAAATTAATTAAAAGGTAGAATTTGTGTCACTTGGGGGTATAATTGGGGATGAGTTGAATAATAAGAACAGGCAAAAAAGAAGGGAAGCAGAAAAAATTTCATTATGCAAATTGTATATGTGAAGGTTATTTAGGCCAGATGAATATAATAATGCATACAAAATATATATATTTAAATCCAATTACCAGATGTTGGTCGTGGAATAAATTCATAAACAGCTTTGAAGCCCTTATCCTCTATATTTTCATCCGAATTAAATCGAAGCCAGAGATAACGATCCTTTGACGTAATCATGTCGGGAAAATTATGACCACAAAATTGACCTAAACTTGTAGAAAAACCATGAGCTCCGTCTCTTATCTGTTGGGGAATTGACATTTAATATTCAATTTAAATATTTTTTATATTTGTTTGTTTCTCCACATTCACCTAATTAATTATGAAACCATACGCATACATACCTCTAAGTAATCAAATTTACATTCATCTGAAGGCTCAATTTGAAAATAATCTCGAAAGTCAAGCCTTATAAGAAATCCCGATGGTGCTGTAATTGAATCAATGAGAAAAAGAGAACCGTATTATTTTGGTGTGCAGTTAATTAAAAAGAAATTTTTCTCTCTCCAGCTTGCTCAGCTTGAATGCTTCATACCATGGGAAATATTTTATTTCATTATTTTTGAAATACGAAGAAGGAAGACGTGCTTTTATTGTGTGAAAATCTAGTGTGTGTATGTGGGTTTAATTACGATTTTGAAGTTTCAGCATTCTCGTAAGGGGTCGTTCACTTATGATGTCCAATTTTTAGGAGAGGAGGAGGGTCTGAGGCTGTGTGACAGTTTTAAGCAATAGAATTTTTCGTATGCAGATTTTGTGACAGAGTGGTTGAGGGAGGTCTAAAAATTCAAGATTTTGATGGACTTATGACTTATGGTTCACTTATGACTGAACAGCCCCCAAATTTTTATTTTAAAAATTTTTTTATGCTCGGTACACCACTAGCACTTTTTCGTATACTTTAAAGGTGTTAAAATTAAATTTGTTGAATATTTTATTTATTATTGCATATATACACGTGTTTTTGTGGGATTTTCTTGGAAAAAATGCTTGAAGTTGATTATTAAATGAAATTTTAAGATTTGAAATCACAACTTAGGGTTCGTTCATAAATATCGTCCAGGGGGGGGGGGGGTTGAGGTCGAAAAAATAGAATTTCTTAGAATTCCATTGTTGTTTTTTGAAAAATGACCGTTAATTTCGAACGTCATTTATGAACGACCCCTTATAAGCGTAAACCCATCAACATAAAGCTTCAATTTGGATTTTTACCGATTTTAAAAAATAAAAAGAAAGACAGAAATGTTTTTTAAATCTTAAAAATTTAATTTTATGTATTAAAAATGTTTTTTGTCAAACAATCAATAAGGATCTAGATCCATCATAATTAATATATGAAAGATTCTAGATCTGATTTAAAAAATTGTTTATTAGGGAAAGTGGAGTAAAATGCAAACACGTAACTATAATCATCAAAAAAAAATGTTCAAAAAATTTTAAACTTCAAATAACTTCCACAACAGCTTTATACAACATATATTCCCATTCATAAATCTAATAAAAATCTAATTTGCTCATCATCCTAAAAAGTAATGAATCCATCTATGTCTTCAAAAGTCACCATGGAAGCCATAAAAATCCTTAAAAGTTCACAACAAAATATTTCATCTTACCTTCAATAACACGAACACAGCTTATATTTTTTGTATATTCCTTAGGAAATCCAGGACTATAAAATGTTTTGATTGCTTCCTCGCCTATTGTAAACGGCTCACATTCTGGTGATGTATTTTCTTTGTCTAATGAACGTTTCGTCTTCACACTCTCGACATTTTTATTATGTAAATTTTGACTACTATTATTAATCTTTTGATGAATACTCTCATAATAATTTAATGATGATGATGACAATGAGTGTGATGATGTTATTGTATTTTGATGATTGTAGGTGGATGAAGAAGCAGTTGTTGACATATTTGATGGTGAAAATATATTTCGACTAATCAAAATGCCACCGTTGGATTCAATTGAAGAAATTCTTGCTTGCGATGATGTCAATGTTGAGGGAGATGATGACAAAATAAATTTAGCAGCTGCTGTAGTCGATTCGTTTGACGTTGCTAGAATGATGTGTTGTGTATATTATGTAAATTATTATAATGGTAAAAGTAAATGCGAGTAAGAAAATTACTTTGGATGACTAAAGCTTTAAAAGTAAATTTGATAAGTTTTTTGGATGATTTAGAATACTTTGCAGAGTGCATCATGCACGTCTGCTGTAAAGTGTTAAGCATTAGCCAAATGCTATCAAATTATCTCAAAAACTTTCAAAATTAAAAGCTATGAACTTCAATTCTAAATATAAAAAAGCTTTCAAAAAGCTGCTCAAAACTCAAATTTTGGAAAGTTCGTACCAAATATGCTCAACCTTTAAATTTTGTTTTAAAAAACGCAAATATTTTTTTTTTGTAGCTGATCATACCATCAAAAAATCAATTCAATTACCAAAAAAAAAAAAAAATTACAAAAGTCCTCGTTCATATCGAGGGACTTCAGCGCATTTTTGACGCAGCGATTAGCAATTGATTAAATAGAAAAGAATGTCGAGTTTTAAAACTCTATTGCTGTTTGCTTAATCATAATGCATTTCAATAATAAGTTTAAAACTAAAGATCAAAATTCCTTTAAAATTGATTTTTATAATGTTCAATGCAAATAATAGCCTTACGATTTACCGGTTTTTTGAAATTCGAAGCGAAAAATTTAAATTTCTGAACGCATCCATTATTTTTCAAATTTCTAAACGCCCTTATATTTGTTTTGTATGAAAAAATTAAATGCTAATTAATTAAGGTGTATAAAAGAAAAAAATTTAATCCGAAATAACGGTCAAAAAAATTTCAAATTTTTTAACGGTTAGAAAAAATTCAAACTTATCATCAGCATAGCTTTGCCCTGCATTGTTTACATATTTTTTTTGAAATAAAAAATCGATGAATTAAGCTATTTAATGAGTGTTTTTTGACTTTTAAATGCAAACGGCGGGAATAAAAACATTCAATGAAGCTATTAAAACAATTCCGAGCTTGCTACGAAGTCTAGATCAAGAGATAATTGGGACCCGAACGACCGAACGACCGAACGACCGAACGACCGAACGACCGAACGACCGAACGACCGATCAAAGTGCATGATTGAGCTTCCTTTTTGAAAACAAGTTTTCAAAAATGCGCTAAAAATGAATTCAATATCAATAACAAGACAATCAGCCAAAAAATGACAAAATTCTATTGCCAAAAAAAAAAATTTTCAAGACTCACTCTAAAAAAGGAGTGAATCGAAATGAAAAATGGATAAAATAAAAAGAATGGAAGAAGATGGTAAAAAATTTACGTTACGAAGATACGTGATATAAATTATGTATGCGATAAATTTTATTGAGGCAATTTATATTATCCTCTCTCACTCGTTTGACTTTTTTTTTTTTGCTATACTCAGTCTACATTTTTGTGTTAGAGATAGATGTGTGGCAGGTTTTTAACAGGAAATTTTATGCATTTTATTAAATTATTCAATTGAACAAATTCATTTCGTTCATTCAATTTATTTTCTCATGAATGTCGATGTGACTCAATGTCTTCCTATCAATAATCTAAAATACCTTGTACCGGTATGTAGCATAGTTCATTCAGACGAAGAAAAATTCTAATTAAAGAATTATTTTAAATTCTAAAAAGTCGAAGACTGTAGAGAATGTGAATTTTTACTCAAAAGCTTTTCTTGTCGATCAAGTGGAAAATTCAATTCAATTTAGGGGCCAGTTTTAATTGGAAATTTTAACAGAAGGAAAAGAGAAAGCAGCAGGAAAGGTTAATTGATTTGCAGTTGACTTTAAGACGAGGGAAACATTTAATAGCTTTTAAATTTGGGAATTGGTATCGAAAAGATTGAATTCACAGTCAGGTTTCGAACTTAAGTTTGGTTAATAGCATTTTTCGCTAGATTCAAGTATTTCAAGGATTTGAACTCTAGAAAGCCATCAAAATTTTCTTATTTAAAATTTCCCATTTCTACAACTGACTTCACATTGCCAGCTATTCATCCTCTGATTGCAAATAAATACCACAAAAAATTCAATATCAGTCAATTGATGTCCACAACATTAGGAAACATCAAATTTCCTGATTTATGACTTCAATACCACACAAACAATCCATCATAAACAAACAAGCAAATAAATTGAACTGCCTTCCAAGAATAAATCAAGCAGCACGATCTAAGATGACATTTTCATAAATGATAATTTGAAGAATTTCTCCATTTGTTGCCTTTACATAAATAGATTTTCATTTGATCAGCACATACACACAAAGTCGTTAAATCTTATTGAAAATTCACAAGAATGGATGCAAATTCAAGAACGAATGTCAGACATTGAAAATTACAATTCCCGAACTTTCAATCCAAGCATTAGGGATTTCAAACCCGGGATCCCGAAAACCGGGATCCCGGGGTTCGGACCGAATTTTCCAATACCGTAATCCCGGGATTGAAAAATTGTCAATCCCGGGTTTACGGTATTCATTCATTTTGAAAATTTTTCCTTAATTTAAAAAAAATCTAAAATTTTGAAGTCAAAAAATGTTTATTTTTCTATATTTTCGGCATATTTTCGTAAAAGTTTATCAAAAAACATCTGAAATTACTAAAATTTTCTTTTAAAATGTAAATTGCCGACTACCGTCACTTCTTTTCGAAGTTTTTCGTAATTAAATGACCACAAATATCAAAATATGATGAAAAATATGTTGAAATCAAAATATTTATCCCTATTTTTTTATTCTGGATCTTGATTCATCAAATTTATTGCATTCTTTAGCGATTTTTCTATCATTTAATCAAGAAAGCGTATATAAACAAACTTTAATTAACATTTTGAAAATTAAAAATGGTGAAAAAAATTACAAACACATTTACTATTTAACTGTATTTAACTGACAAATTTCGAAGTGTCGGTAGTCGGGTAAATCGTTGATTTTAATTTAGGGGCGAGGTAATTTACTTAAAACATTTCTATTTAATTATGAATCTTTTTTGTAGAACAATTTTCAACTCAATTCTCAATGCTTGTCGAATATTACCTAGTTAAAATTTTATAAATTTGTTGTTTCCATTTTCGAATTAGGTATTATTCAACTTTTTCAAACCACAATATCAGTGCACTGATATCACTGCAGTGATAAAGTATTAAAAACCATACTTTTTATGAAAATTTAATATATATTTTTCTTTAATTTTCAATTCTTTAATAAAAAAGTGCTATGTAGCTCAAAAGAAATTAGGAGATTTTAAATTCAGACATTTTCAAAAAATTAAATTATTAAATTTTAAGTAAATATTTGATTGAGCATTAGTTAGAACAATTTACATACACAAATTTAATGAGAATAACTATTTTTTTTTTGCATTTTCGGACATCAAAAAAGTGGTTTTATATCTGATTCTTGTTTAATTTCAATCCCGGGTTTAAACCCGGGATCCCGGGTTCAAGATTTTTCAATACCATAATCCCGGGATTGAAAAAACCGTCCGGGATTGAAATCCCTACCAAGCATGTATTATTCATCAAGTATAAAATATTACATGCGAGCACTAAAACATGAATTTCGACACATTATGTATGCACATATAAATCGAAATAAGCCAAAAATCTCTTTGAATTTTAAATAAGCATCCAATCCACACATTTTCATGTATAATACAATTTCCATACTTCACTGTAATTGTATTTTATCAAGAACGTGAAGATAAGTATGTTGGCAATTCTCTTAATCAGCTTCCATAACCTTCAGTCTACGTGAAAAATTACCCAGTGTCTTTTTTTTGTCTTTAAGTTTCTTCAAAAAAAAAACATCTCTCGATGGAAACTTTTCATGCTCGAAATAATTTTTTTTATGTCGCATTGTTCATTGGATATAAGCATTTAAAGTCGACATGAAGCAGTTATGTAGCAATCGGATGATTCACTGCTATATTGCAGTCGTAACACTTATGAGACGCTCGAGGTTCGTTATGACTTTAATAATAAAAAAAAATATATACATACATAAGATACACAGATGATGGAAAGAAAAATATTAAATGAGAAAAGAAAAGAAAAAAGAGAGGAAAATTTTTCAGAAATGACACTTTTCTTTTGTCATGCAGTCATGATAAGCCACAATGAATGAACATTGACAAAAGTTGCTGTGGACGAGATGCTTTTTGAAAAATGCGAGATAATGTTTAAAGTATGGCTGGACTGTTGAGTGATTAATTGAAAATTTTGATTTATAATTGACATTAATTTTGGGCAGAGTTGATACCTAGCATATGCCTTTAAAAAGATTGCCCAAGGCGTAGGCAACTTGAAATTAAAGGCACATGCTTTTGTCTTTGTCAAAGGCAGAAAAAATTGCTTTTGCCTTTACTGTGCCTTTGCAAAGGTAAAACTCTGCTAGATCAAAGGCAATGCCTAAACCCAGGCACCTTTGTATCAACCCTGATTTTGGGAGGTTGGTGGATAGTCATTTGTGAAGCATGTGCCGAATATTTTATAATTATCGTGAACAAAAAGTGATTTATACAGGTATACGTTGGAATACAAAATTATCAGCAGTGGAAGATTTTAACAAAATCCGCTTCTAAGGCTCGAAGCTTGGGTTCGATACCAGAAAAAGTTTTTGTAAGGTTTTGATTTATTCGCAATTTTCAATCACATTCTAATTATTACTCATCAAAAATGCGCTCAAACTTCTAAAAATTCACAAAACTCTTTCAAACTCCTTCCTTGTTTACATTATTCATTGCCTCTTTAAGTTCCGCAGTCTATTCAAATGATATATATGACAGAACATAATTCAAAGAGAAGAAAGAGAAATTATGGAAACAATAAGAGAAAAAAAATTCATTTTTCCTTCCTTATTATTTTATTTCAGCCGTTTTGCAAGTTTTTGACTCCAGCTGTCACACAAAGGTACATAAACTGTTGATTTATGTCAAAAATTATGTTTCTTTAGGAAAAAAAGTATTTTTTGACGCTTACACTATCTAATGGACCATCAAATATATTGTGAAAATATTTAAATACAGGCTTTTAAGTCATTAAACTGGCGAGGGTAGAAATCTTGATTTTTGTCTCTTTTTTTATTTCCTCGCCAAGCTATTGTGAAGATTTAACAATGAAGAAAAGAAGAAGAAAGTTGTGAAAAAAAAATCGATGAAAAATGTTTCAACAAAAAATGCCATTAGTCAGCTTTAAATGCTCTTTTTTTATTATACTGAAATTTGTGATGTTGTGAATTTGAGGGATAAAGCTTATCATTGATATGTCAATTAATGGATTATTTTTAGATTAAAATGACATGATTGGATTTTGGTAAATTTTCATTAAATGTGGCACTTAATTGAACAGCTGAGTTTGGGGGTTTGAAAAATTGATTTGTTTCATTTAAATCGTTAAATGATGAAAATTAAACTTTTTGTGTTTATTATTAGCTTTAATATTGAATTTTGTTCCTTTAAAAAAATTTGAGGTTATAACTTATAAAAGAATACTGAAAATCCTTGAAAAATCCTTATCAGTCGTTTTTATTCAGAAAATTTAAGCCTTCGCTAGAAAAGTAATATTAATCTAAAAAAAAATAATTAGTAAAAAAATAATTTGTTTTTGAAAAATAATTTTATTTAATTTAAAAAAGATTAAAAAATAATCCCAGCTTAAAAAGAATTATCAAAACATTAATTTTACAGACCATCAAATACAAATTGTATGCAAGTTCAATTTCTAAAAGCTTACGAAAGCTTAGAAATTTTTAACTCAGATAAAAAGTCTTAAAAAATTCATTATATTATAATTTATGAGAGCATCGAAGCATATCAATCACATGAGATAATAAAATGTGTAGAAGCTTATTTTAGATAAGAAAAAATTTCCATTTCAATCAACTTTTTATCAGTTGAACACGTTTTAATATGGATTGTAGAAAGATGAGATGTTTTATCTAGGTTTTAAATCAGATCGAATTAGATTCTAGTTTTTAGGCGGGAAAAGATGTCAAAAAGTCTTCATGGCAGCTGATAATTTGATTTCAATATTGGTAATGGATAACAAAAAAAAAATTCAAATTTTTAGTTTCTTTTAAAAATTTGATAAATATTTAGGCAGGTAAAAAAATTAGAAAAATTAATTTTTCAAAATTTTAAGTTTTTTGAGAATTTTAAAAGCTATTTGACTCTGTTGTCATCTTTCCACCCCACCCTTCCACAAAATGAAATTACAAATTTTCCGACAACATAATCAACAACTCTGCATGCACAATTTTCTCAATTTAAATTCTCTTCTCAAGAACTTTAATAAATTTTATTATTTACCAAAAGCTTTCTAAAAGCTTACAAAGACTTCTTTGAATCTATTTCTGATGAAAAACATATTGAGAGAATAATCGGAGTGCATACATCATATTCAATGCTCAATATTGACAGATCTTTGTGAATAAGAAAGGGTAAACGATGAGCTTGAAGCTTTTTCTCTTTTATATTTGAAGCAATCCTCTTATATTCAATTCTTTGAAGACTTTAAGATCTCATTCTTAAATCAGGTCATGTTAGCATCCAAAAAAAAAGAAATGTTGAAAACTCAGAATTAAATGTGATGGAAAAAATTTAATAAATTTTTGTTAATAAAATATTAAAGATATCTCACAGCTATTCCATATAATTAATTTTTTTACAGCATTCAATATTCAATGAATAATGAAGAAGCTCCTTGGATGATTGATAACTTTAGCATGATCATGGAATGGAGAAGATAACTTCAAATTATTTTTTACATTTTTCTTTGCTTTTCTTTATTGATTTACTTAAAATTGTGAGGCAGGATTGGAACTAAGAATTGATATTAAATAACTTTTCAGATTCAACTTTCAACCTTTCAAACTGACATTCTAACTCGAATACCAAAGCAGCATTTAAAAATGTTCAAGAGAAATTCTCATAAACTAGTTTAATATTTAATTTTTAATCAATTTGAGCTTCACAACCTCCAAAAGCTTCCCCTCCATTTCCAAGTAATTTCACTCATCAACAAAATCGTGCCTTCCCGCTGTTAGTTTTCCGCAAAAGCATCAAAATGAGACGCCAGAATTCATTAAAAACCAGAAATGATGGAATTTTTTTCTAGCATGATAGAGCAAAAAAAAAAAAATTACCGCAGTGATGATAATTTCACTTATCAAGGTGGCTTCATCAGTCGCCACGTGAATTTCCCATCAACGGTGAAAAAGTTTTACGTTTATGAAATTTCCTCTTCTTTTCCTTATTAAATTTTTGATTTCATGAATGTGATTTGAGGTTTTTATTTAAATTATGGAAGGTTATTGAGCAAGAATTTGGGAGATTTTAAGTTTTAAAATTCATCACGAAATTTTTTGGCGTGACTAAAATGTCAGTAAAAATTTAAAAAAATGTTAAAATATGTTAAAATTTAACGGTGTCGTACATTTTTATATTTGAGCTTAAAGTTTGAATCTCTATAAAACTAAGTTCGAAAGCTAATATTCACAAGAAACTTAAATTAATTCTAACCCCCAAAATATTGAAATTTATTAATTTTAGAAATTTCTCAGAAAAACCTGCTCAGGAAAACGGACAGCAATTTTCTACGCAAAATTTCAGACAATTACAAACTACAATAGCTTTCAACAAAACTAAGAAATACCAAGCTAGCAAAATAAAAAAAAAATTAATTAAAAACACTGTCAAAAGTCTTTTAGCGGTTGCATCGCAGCATTAAATGAATTTTAAATTTGAAGCAAAAAAAATATTTTTCTTAGTTGTGAAAAGTTAAAAATATTCTCACTTCCACGTCTCCTCTTTCTCGTTAAAATGACTTTCTTTTATCAAGAAGTACTTCACAAGATGTTCACTCGTTCACATTGCGTTTTACTATATTTTTTCATAAATTTATGAGGAAACGTTTCACCTTACACACATAGTTGTTGTTGTTATGCCTCACGTGTGCTTTCCATAAATCTAAAAATCACATTCTATGTCAAATTTTGCATATATGAAGGCTCATGAAATATTTCAATATCTTATTTTAATGTCAAGAGTGCTTTGCTGCTTTCTTCTTTCATGAATTTTTGGTGGAATTACTTTTCTTGGGGGTCTACACCCTTGGGGCATGTGCAAAGTTTTGTTAAGAATTTTTAAAGTTAAGATGGTTGTGGTTAAGAGAATAGATGAAAACTTATTTTTGAGGATGATAAATGGATGGTGAGAGGATCACAATTTGTTAAAGTATAATTTTAGATCAAAAGTATTAAAATTTAACAAAAAATTTAACGAATTTTTGAAAATCAAAAAAGAATTTGAAATTTAAAAAATTTAACGATTTGAAAGTCATCAAAAAATCAATTTAACCTGACAAGTTGCCTCAAAAATTATCTCATTAACATCTCAAAAAAGAAAAACAAATTCATGTACCAGAAAGTTTGCATATCCTCCACATCCTTTACCTCTCAAAGACTCATGTATCCTCATGATATCACAAAAATGTTTCAAAAAAGAAAAAAAAAAGAAAACTTCTTGGCAAAAGTTCATTCAAGAAACTGATTTTTTTATGTGTAAAGATCCAAAAAAAAAGCAGGCAACACAAAGCATCGCCACAACAGCACCATCTGTGACAGTTTATATATTTACGATATTTTTTTATTAAATTTATGTATTTTCCATGAAAAAAAATATCTGCAAAAAAATAACTCATCAATCAGCGCACAAAAAGCAGAAGAAGACAATAATAATAATATTGAGAGGGTGCTGAGAAGATGGCTCAATGAGTAAAGTAGAAATACAATTTTTATGGCCATAATGCTTCTACCGTTATTGTTTACGGACATTATTCATATAAAAGTTTTAATGCCTTTTTTCGAAAATTTATATTTTTTTTTTATTTCACCGAAACTTTCTCTTTATGATGAATGTAAACAAGTTAATTGCTTGTCGCAATGAGTTTCGAATGAAATTCAGTACGCTAAAAAAGAAATAATTTACCGCTGTTGAGTTGGCAAGAGGAAATTTTCCAATTAGATTTAAATTAGCTTTTGATAATTTTACTGAAAATGCGTACAATCAAAATTAAATTAATGAAAATTTAATTCTACACGAAATATTTCAGAAATTTAAGCAACAAGAAGAAATGGAAGCAAAAATAGCTTTGACTTTCCTACAAACTGCTTATTATTAACTTCCACAAGTTCATTGCCTTAATATTTATTCATCTGTCATCCTACAAAAGCTCACATAAATTTCATGCTCAAATATCTTTCATGCTTGCCAATATTAATCTTAAACATTCCGATCGGAAACCTTAGAAATTGTACAAACAATATTGACAGAAGGGACAATGTACATAAACATACATGAAAGCCTCATTTGTAAACCAAAAAGGTCAGCATTGCACAAAACCCAAAAGTAAACCAAAAATTCTGTTTGAGTAAACTTGAATGTTGATATATTCAAGCAAATATCCATCATAAATAGGTTGATTAAAGTCTGTTCAGTTTTATCCTCCTATCACTTGATACAATAAGCTTTAAAATTAATTTGACACTTGCTGATGCAATAATTGTCAAAATTATGTGATTTCCCTAAAAAAAGCAACAAACCAATAAAAATAGCCTCAATTAGTAAGCTTTGAGTTCGGTCATTTCACAAGAAATATATACCAAGAAATGCATGTAAAACATCGAAACTGATAAACATTTTTTCCTCTAATAATTCTCAGAGGAAGTACAAACCGCAATTATCTTATCATATTCCATTAATTTGCAATGTTTTGCGACAGACAGAATAAATAAATTGTGTATAAAAGCAAATGCATGTCGGGTACATCGTCAAAATTCAGTCGCAGAGCTCTTTCGTGAATGAAAGAGAAATCATGAAAAGTGAGTACTTTTTGAAACTTAAAAATCTTTTTTGACACTTTAATAATTGATATTTTACATTCACAGCTGGGATCATAATTTTGGCACTTTTTAGTGCTTCAGTTCTTGGACAGACATGTCCAGAATGTCCACCACCAGTAATTCCACCAGATTGTCAAGAACCTGATTGTATGCTACCTGAGAATCGTCAAAATATTGCCTTATTTCCTCATCCTGATCCAAATTATTACTGGCAATGTATGCCATGGAATGCAACTGTAACATGGGTAGCTGTTGCAAGACCATGTGCATGTGGAACTGTTTTTAATCCAAATGTATTTCCACCAAGATGTACATTCTGGGATGATAGAAATTGGAGAGTTCAATGTAACTGGGTAAGACCACCAGTGTTAAGGTATGATAGAAAAAATAATGTTTGTGGATGATTTTGAAATTATAATTGCTTTTTATTTATTGTAGACCATGTGACCCATGGTGTCCAGATTGCGGTGACGGTGTTCCTGACCCATCTCCTCCAACAACAACAACAGCTCCCGGACCCGGACCCGGACCCGGACCAAATCCTGATCCATCACCCACTCCAGGTCCTACACCTGGCCCAGTTCCAGATCCAACACCACCATCATGTAACTGTCCATGCATCCCATGGTAAGTAAAATTTCATTTAATGAATTTATTTCTAAGGATGTGGAATAGATCAAATTTATTAAAAATGATCACCAACCAATTTGATCAGTTCCCAACACTGAATGAAGTGTATCAAAAAACTTGATTAATATTGACATTTTTTAATTTAATTTTATTATTTTTTTATTTTCATTTTACAGCATATGGTGAGTCTTAAAATTTAATTTTTTAAAATGAAAATCTGAACAATTTAGTTAGAACTCAAATTTAGAATACTATCTTAATATTAAAGCAATTCTAGCTATCTTGCTTCCTAAATGCCCCAAACTTTTTTTTAAACTATATTCTTCTTATTCCTTTCCAATCTTTAGGTGGCCATGTATACCATGCAACCCTTGTGCATGCAATCAAGGATAAAGAAAAAGAAACCAATTATTACCAACTATCGATGTCAATCAGATGCAATAACATCTTATAGAACTCATAATCAAAATCTTTGAGTTCGATTCATTTCATTTTTTTAAATAATCACTACTTCAACAGGCAATTAAAATATTTTTTTATAGATTTAATATGAGTTATAATAATGTCACATAATAGGTTATAAGAATAAGTTTAAAAAAAAGTACAAGAAAAGATTGAAATAAAAATTTTGTAATTTAATTCAAAGTGTTTATCAACTTTTTATGAAAAAAAATTAAATAATTTCCAATAATTTCTTAATTCTTCGATACGTATGCAATTTAAAATCCCACTGTTAATGCTCTTATTTAATAATTATGATTACTAGATATTTAAATTATTAACACAAACTAAATTGATTTTTCCAAGAATTTGTTAATTATAGTTTTCAATTATTCAGAATTTTAAAATTCATACATTAAACTTTGATATGGTAACCGAAATCTGCAAACGTTTTGTTAATAATTAGAATACAAATTTATTAATAATTAATAAGGAATTCTTTAAAGAAAAAAGTTGAAGAAAGTAAAAAATAAATTTTTATCAAATTTTATTTTAAAAAATTTCAATTTCAATTTAATTAGGGGCGATTCCATGAGTGATAAAGTGCGCCGAAAATTGAAAAATAATTAATATTTCTCTAATTTTAATGATTAAATTGAACTTGACTGATTTAATTTATGTAAAATTAAATTATCTATCTATCTGTGTACTTTATAAGTCGTTTAAATGCGTCTAAATCGAATTATTTAAGTTTTTGTAGCGTCAATCTGTTAACATTACAAAAAAATTGAAAAACAATTTTTAGATTTTTTCAATAAATACAGTGTTAGACAGTCCAAAAACATATTAAACTCGTAAGAAAGCATTAAACACGTCTTATTAGGTGATTTCTGAGTGCTATAATGCATTCATTAACTACAAAATTGAAAAAATAGCGTCAATCTGTTAACATTTCAATACACTTTGGAAATTCAAATTTTCAAAAAACCGTTAAATTATTCAGTTTTTATTTGTTTATTGATATTAAATCATGATTAATTTCTCTTCATGATGTTTAGATAAGCTATTAAAGTGATAATGAAGCATTAAAGCTTATGTTTCTACATATAATATTCGAAAAATGTTAAATTATTTTTCTGACAAGTCGAGAAAGAATTACTACTCAATTTTCTCAGTTCCCTTCACTCATGGAATCGCCCTAGGTTAATAACTTTTGAAAAAAAAAATTATATATTAAATCTGATTACATCAGGAAATCATCAAAAGCATGAAATTTAAAAAAACTTTTCATGTCCTTATCAGTACCTCTTCTGGTAATCACGTCAATTGAAAAGTTCATAACCTTCTTAGATCTAATTCAATGCTTAAGAAAACATTTTACACATGTCTCAAATTTTCCGCAAATTTACGTCATTTATGCCGCTAAATTACAGCAATTCATAAAAGAAGCAATGAATCACTTTTATCATGAGCAAAAAAATGTAATGTTAAAGGAACAAAAAGTAGGAAAAAGAATTAAATAATTATCCTCGTGCTTGTGCGTATAATTTAATTTAAAAAAAAAAATAATAATATTCTAATGATAAAAGGATTAAAAAAATCGCAAATGTTAAAGTATGTGTACATACATTACAATCATTACGAGATTTCGCATTCAACCTTAGTCAAAATTAGCATTTTTTTCATATATATTTTTTTTTTCGTGGAAAATTTAATACTTCTGAATGAGCTGAATTTTAATTGCCTCATTAGTCATTTATCGCAGATATATAATTATGGCATTAATTATATAAAATTAAAAAATTGGGTTAACATTTTTGGTTAGCAACCGATTTAAATATTGAAAAAATTTACCAAATTTTCTTAGAATTGCATATCATATGTCAACTTTTGAATTTTATTTCAATCATAATTCTCATTAATTGTTGGTTCAAAGCTTTATCATAAATTGTAGGTATTTAATCAAATTTAATTAATTAAAAATTTCATTTGTTGATTCGTTAATGGACGGATTAAAAAATTTTAATTAATCCTTTTGAACTATTTTTCATTAGCGATATTTCCTTATTTGTATTATGATATCCATTAATATATTAAATTTAAAAATTTACAACTTCATCATCCAAAATTAAAATTTAAGAGTGCAAAAAAATTATTTTAATGGTAATTTGAAAAATTTTTGTCACCTACATAGGGGGGTAGTCGGGGGCTTGAGGGTCAAAAAAATTCCTGGCTACACACCCCTGCATCTACACTCTTGATTTTAAGTGACTTTTAATCATCCATTAATTAATTTAGTAAAATTTAATTTTTTGCATGAAATTGGAACAATTTTGATGGAACCTGATTGAACATCCTGAAATTAGATCAAATTTGTTCCAATTCCAGAAAATAATATAAATAAAAATAAATCAGACTTACCACCAATATAACTTGTAATACTGATCAATAAAAATATCCAAATGTTTGACTTCATTATAGTAAAGCCATCTAATATTGAATTTATCTATCCGAAAACTCATTAGTAATGGAGATGTAAGTGTAACAACATTCCTCTTTAATACCAAAATATCATGTTTGACAAGAAAAAATGAGCAAATTTTCACTCCACTGGTTTTTTTTCTAAGATTAATTTAATGTATTTTATTTCATCTCTTGTTTTATGTACGATGCATCAATTATTATTTCTGCTTTAGGCGTTGACTCTTTAGTCGCATTGCTTTATTGCCCTGAAAAAATGTTATTTATTGAGCTTTAACAATTTTGTTTTTTTGTAGATTGTGGCTTTAAATGCGAGGGTTTATGAAAGGGGTTACAGTTATGGAATTTAAATTAATTCGATCAAACTCAGACTGGATTAAAATAATAATAATTTCTTGGGGATGATTCATAACGTAAAACAGCCTACTTTAATTTTTTAAAAAGTAAAAGTAAGGAAAAAAAAATTAAAAAAAAAAAACAATTTTTCATATTCACACCGTTTCACGTTGTGAATATATTGTTTTCGATAGATTTAAAAAATCGTTTTTTTAGTTTTTTGGCGCCAAAACTCAAAATTTTCATAAACAGTTCGGTGTGAAAAGTTCGGCCTCAAAATTATCTACAAAATACAAAAAACCGCATTGAAAAAGGTTTTGATGCCACCGGACACGACCCCAAATAGTGGTGGTGTATGCTTACCAGCAAGTTTGTCGGATGGAGAACTCAAATACGAAAAAACCATTTTATGTCAAAAATGTCTCAAAATGTGCGCATTATCACTCAAAAGTGCTGTGAATCTTTTGGTGCCGATCCATGCAGACTATTCCGAGAAATTAACGAAATAGTGTGTTTTTAAGCATATTTTAGCCGATTATTGCAAAATACATTTAAAAAATTTCACACAAATTGTTAATTGAACTTTTTTGATCAAAATCAATAAAAAATGAAGTTTTGTTGAGAAAAAATGCAAAAAAAAATTTTTAGCCACCAGTACACCTCCCACAAACCTAAAATTTGGAAAAATTCGTGTGGTTCACTGTGTGGATGGATTTTTGTAAACTTTTCTGTTTTTGATCAATAAATGCGAGAACTTTTATGGAAAAATACCAAAAATATTTTTAATCCAAGTTTAAATGGTCAAAAAGTCGAAAAAGTTCAAAAAATCGGCATTTTTGGGACGTTTCACCCTCCTGTACTTACAGTTCAGTCTTAAAAATTACAAAAACTTGTGATTATTGTAGCTTATAAATAGACCTAAAAGACGTACACACATTGTCATATCCAAAAACATCAATTAGTGCTTCAAAATTGAGTCCAAATGTGAAAATTTTCGATTTTCTTAGGAACTTTTGTTTTCAATCTTATGCAAAACGAAGCTTTGCTGACCCGATGGAGACTTAATCTTCAATCTTATTCAAAGCGAAGCTTTGCTGACCCGATCGAGAATTAATCTACAATCTTATGCAAAGCGAAGCTTTGCTGACCCGATGGAATCCTAATCTTCAAACTTATGCAAAGCGAAGCTTTGCTGACCCGATCGAGACTTAATCTTCAAACTTATGCAAAGCGAAGCTTTGCTGACCTGATCGAATCCTAATCTTCAAACTTATGCAAAGCGAAGCTTTGCTGACCCGATGGAATCCTAATCTTCAAACTTATGCAAAGCGAAGCTTTGCTGACCCGATGGAATCCTAATCTTCAAACTTATGCAAAGCGAAGCTTTGCTGACCCGATGGAATCCTAATCTTCAAACTTATGCAAAGCGAAGCTTTGCTGACCCGATCGAATCCTAATCTTCAAACTTATGCAAAGCGAAGCTTTGCTGACCCGATCGAATCCTAATCTTCAAACTTATGCAAAGCGAAGCTTTGCTGACCCGATGGAATCCTAATCTTCAAACTTATGCAAAGCGAAGCTTTGCTGACCTGATGGAATCCTAATCTTCAAACTTATGCAAAGCGAAGCTTTGCTGACCCGATCGAATCCTAATCTTCAAACTTATGCAAAGCGAAGCTTTGCTGACCCGATGGAATCCTAATCTTCAAACTTATGCAAAGCGAAGCTTTGCTGACCCGATCGAATCCTAATCTTCAAACTTATGCAAAGCGAAGCTTTGCTGACCCGATGGAATCCTAATTTTCAAACTTATGCAAAGCGAAGCTTTGCTGACCCGATGGAATCCTAATCTTCAAACTTATGCAAAGCGAAGCTTTGCTGACCCGATCGAATCCTAATCTTCAAACTTATGCAAAGCGAAGCTTTGCTGACCCGATCGAATCCTAATCTTCAAACTTATGCAAAGCGAAGCTTTGCTGACCCGATATAGAGTTTTGGAACGGTGTGAATATGCACATGAAGCGTGATCCGCTTCATTACTAGTTTTAAATAGATTTTCAGGGTGAAAATAACCCACCGTACAAAAAAAAAATTGCTCGTTTTTGTCCATTATTGCCCGTTTTTGCCCGTATTTTGCCCGTTCTGTTCTTTTTGCCCGATCGATCTCCCAATAAAATTGCCCGGTTCGGTGGGTTATTTTCCCCCTATAGATTTTAAAATTAGTTTTTAGGCAAGTAAAGTTTTGATCGAAACAGTCCAAATCACAAAACTGAAACCCCTTTGAAATTTATTTTAATAATTTTAAGATTCTCAGAATTTACATTACTTGATCCAAAATCCAATAACATGACTTAATCACAAATCATTCGTACCTTAAAGAACAAACTACGGAAAATCAAGTTGTAAAGGAACTGGTTAAATTAACAACACAATTTGTTGATATGACATGAGTTGTATAAAAATATTATTGTCTGACACAAATTCATTCTTTTCTTTTTCTCTCATATTTCATCTTAAAGATTCACATATAAAGCAGTTCATGAGCATCCACACATAAATATAAATGAGATGAAAAAGATTTTTTTTTTCCTCTTTCGTTTTTGTTTTTGTTTACTCTTGTGTAATTTCCTTCTATTTCTGTTTTTACTGTGTCAAGTTAATTGCACATATGTATTTTTTCTCACTTCCACTACTTATTATTCTTATGTTTTCTTTTCTCACTGTATAAATGTTTAATTCATGACAAATTTTTTTTTTCCTTTCTTGTCACATTAAATGAAAATCATAAATCACATAATTTATATTTCACTATGCTTAATTCATAAATCATATTTTATTATATAAATATTATCCTTTTTTCATAATGCACATTAAACATATTCCGAGACCGAAACTAACTAAAATCCCATCATCGTCACAATCACAATGTGAAAATGAGCAATTTTTAGTCTCATTTGTATTCAAGTCGTATGAATGCGGATTTCAATTAATTATACACACAGAAATATGTGTTTATTATAATGAGATGGGTAACTGCCGATGATGATGATGCTTTTACTGATGATTCTCATCTTTATTTATGTCTGTGCTGTATCCTATGATGTTTGTTTTTTTTTTCATATGAAATTCCTGAAAATAATGAAAATAAAAATATCATTAAATATGAAAATCATATCATTAAATCTAGATTTTATGTCTCTATCATTTATCATTCAATTATCACCGCCAACATTTGTTCTCGATGGCATAATTTTTTTCTTATGATATAAAAGTGACTTTAATTTTCATTTGATATCATTTTTATTGCTAATGATTCGTGGTGTAAATGGAAACAGGTAAAAATGAGGAAAAATTCAACACAGATTTTTGATTATTTATTGAATTGAGATGCAAACATTCGCATCTTTGAAGCATTTGTTCGCATCTTTGAAGCAAACTCTTGCATCTTTGAAACAAACTTCGAAATTGCAATGAAGCAAATCTTTTCATTTATAGTAAAATTTTCGCATCTTTTTTTACATTTTCGCATCTTTTAGATAACCATTTGCTTTTTCTTGTTAATTTTTTGCATCTTTGGGAATAAAACTTTTGATATTTGAGAATTAATCTCTTGACTAACGGATTGAATATCTTTGGGGTCGTTTACTTATTACGTCTAATTTTTAGGGGGGATGGTGGTCTGAGACTGTGTGAAAGTTTTAAGGAGAGGGGGTCTAAAAATTCAATTTTTTGATGGACGTCAAAAGTAAAATGCCCCTTTACAGTATTTTTATGTTTTTTTAAAATTTAAATTTTACAAATTCAGCTCACATCCAATCTCATCACTCATATATATACATCTTCCCAAAAAAAAATTAATTAAGCATCAACAATGACGTTTTCATCATCTTTCATAAGGGGCCGTTCACTCATTACGTAACGCTCTAAGGGGGAAGGGAGGTTCTGAGAGTTTGTTACGGTCTATTGTTCTCATACGTGACTCTTTTGTTAAAAACGTTACAGAGGGGGGAGGGGTTAAAAACCCGAAGTTTTTTAGCGTTACGTAAAAAGTGAACGGCCCCTAATTTTCCTGCTTCATATTTTTATTCATGATACAGATTTTTTTTTCTAAAAAACTTCCTTGTATGAATTCCTATTTTGCATAAAACATAAGGCAAGCAGCACAAGCAGAGCTTCTCATTCAACAGTTGCGTCGATTGGCATATGAATAAAAAGAATGTGAAGGAAAGGGAGCAGGTGAATTTAGCGAAAGACAAATTTTTTAATTAGAGCAGAGATAAATATGAATTGCAATACATGTGGTACATAATAATGTATTCTTATGAGTGTGTAGATGAAAGAAAAGAAAACTATAGAGACGATCTTCATAATGATGAAAAAAAAGAGGGAGAAAAAATGTATGTCAGGTTCAGACATGCTTGCTTGTCTAAATATAATTTTTCACATCGACTCTTCTTACTGTTTTAAACGGGATTATTTTGAATGAATCAGAAAGTGAAGTAAAGGTTTGAGAAGATTTTTAAAATTCTAGATTGCAAGTTAATGTTCGAATCCTACCATTTATGTTGAATATATATGTAAGTTATTCAGCAACGAAACCTCAAAATTCTGCAACGTAAACTCAAAAATTTAGCAACTAAACCTTAAAACTCAGCAACCTAACCTCAAAATTTCAGTAACTTAATCTCAAAATTCAATAAATTAGCTTCAAAATTCAGCAAGATAACCTCAAAACTCTTCTACCTAACTATAAAACTTCAACAATTTAACTTCAAAATAAACCTAATAAATCGCGCTACTAAACCTGACAGTTAAATCCCACCTTTTTCTATTCCAACACTCCTCATCTTTGCTTTCATGTTAATTCAATTCAATTTTAAAATTTCATACACTGAATCACGTTACTTAGCACATAAAAAAAGAAAAAAATCTTCCTCATTTTCTTTATGCCTGTGTCTCTCGTGGAATATTACGCCATTAAAAAATATGTACCATATTTTATGATTTTCGTTTTTTTTTTATTCTCGTTATCCAAAATATTTTTCAATTGATCTGAAAAAAAATGATGAGAGAATATTTTTTTTTGTGCAGATAATGAGATTCAACAAAGGCATGTTCCTACCATAGAGATGTATAATTGGAATTCAATGGCGATTTCGGATGGTAAAATTGAAAATAAATGAGAGTCTATGACTATGGATTGATTTGGAATTTAATTTGTTATCGCCCATGAGATGTTTTTTGATGTGAACAGCACGAACCAATGATTTTATATTTATTATGAAGTTGATCAACAAAATTCTAATTTCATGATTTTGTATGGCACTAATGATGTTTTGTGGTCTGTTGCTCGAAATTATCGAGTCGTTCATTAAAAATATTTTGTATGACTTCATCTGAATTAATTAGTACCTTTGTTTGAAATTCTAACTTTGATCATCATAGCTTTGAAACCTACGCACAAAAGGACTTGCTTTGTTTGTCATTTTTTTATTTTGGCTCACTCCCTCCTAAAAAATTTACATTTTAATCATAGCTCATAAATATTCCCATGGATATCAACAACATTTGAACTTTTTTTTTCATTTTACAAAACAAAAGTTTTTTTTTTGCTTTCTGTTCTCAGCAGAAATATTTTTTGGAAGTTCCTTAAAAGCTTTTGTTATTCTGAATTTTTGTGAGATTTCTTTCAGATCTTTTTAATTTGACTTTTTTTTTTGTTGTTGTTGATTTGTATTCCTTATTTTATTTTATTGTTTAAAGCACCCACACAAGACTAGATTCTATATTTATTTTTGAGAATTTCTAAGCCAACATTGCGGAATTGTTCAAGGATTCTGTGTGTAATGTTCAACAAAATTGCTGTGCCAATAGATAAAATCAATAGCTTGTAGCATCATGAATAAATTTAAATAGAGCATGAATGGAAAGCAAATTGAGTTTTGTATTTTTTTATTTTAAAGTGGCAAATTTACACCACTTAGAATTATAAAAATTCTATGCGTCGTTCCTTTAATGAAGATTTGCATCAAAATAAAATCTGATAAATTTTTCAATTTTTTTCGTGATATAGTACATGATAACAGAATTGCGAAAAATTTTCATATGAAAATATAAACCAGTAGCAGATTTCATTCATAAATATTTCGTAAAATAAACAAGTAAATATGTTGACGTAAAACTTTTTTTTATATATTATTATTTAAATGAAAATATCACTGGTGCAAATATATTCACTTATGAAAATTTTAAATTTATTTTGCATGTTCCGCATTTAATAAAATGAGATACGTGCATGCATAATAATTATTTAAATACATATTCGCTCACATTAAATTAATTATTCATAATTGTCCTTAATATGTATGAGTAGTTGCTGATGAATATATATCTAGTGAATGATGAGGCAAAATGTTGAGAGCACTTATCATTTTCGATGAATTTTTTAACAGGAAAACTAAATTTTTTATAAAGATTTATTTAGATTTTTTCAAATATTAGAAAGAGGTCGTTCACTTAATACGGGGGAGGGGGGGTCTAGGATTTTGTTACAGATTTTTTTCTTTTTGAAAGGTTTTGAATTCTCATACCAAAAACGCAAAAGGAGTGGGGTGGGTGGTCTAAAATTTCGTTTTTTGCGTAACGTACTAAGTGAACGACCAGTGGCGTAGCCAGGAATTTTTTTGAGGGGAGGGGGGTTGTATTTTTTGCGAGGGTTATTTTTGGTTCGAGGATTTAAGGGGTTTTATAATTTAAATCCATTTCTATTTAATAGGAGGGGGTTACTGATCGCTCCCGGACAAAATGCGACCCTGTGAACGAGCCCAAAGTTGATTATTAGAATTCGCAAATTTTTTAAATAATAAACAATTAACCATAAAAAGATGCTTTAAAATATTTAAGCTCCAATAACCCTGATAATTTTCAAGTTCACTGATCCCCCACCCCTCATAACTTCCATAACAAATATTCAAACTCATGTTTCGCCTATTTTCCCATTATCAAACAAAGCAATAAGCAGAAAATTTATTCAAATTAAAAGCCTAAAGCTCTCTATGCCATTTCATTGTACAAATTCGCGATTAACACGAAACAGCTTCATTTATTCCTAGCAACAATAATGATGTGAGTAAAACATTTTGTTTGCTTTTTTGTTTGTAATTAACGCACTGCTTTATTTTGACACTTTCTATATGCAAATTACCTTACAATCATCATCAACGTGTATATTGTATGTATGGGGGTGGAGATGCTCAGAAATTGAATGTTTATATAATGGTAATTAATGGAAATGTTTTCTTGAAAATTTGACGACTTGATGAAGAATTCACACCTCGTTGAAATATTACTTTAGAAATCAATGATGCTTAATATGCAGGAAGGATTTGGTTTGGCTGTTACCGTACTTGAGAAAATTCTGAATTTATAAGTAAAAAAGTTTTTCATCTGATCAAAAATTCCGTTTAACATTTTCTTGTAAATATTTTAGAATTTCATGAATATCTTCATAGACTTCATTATTCAGTCAATACCTGACAAATTTAATATAATTCCACGTGCGTAAATTTTACAAAAAGCGACAACAAAACGATTTTACGTGTAAAAAAGAAGAAGATTTCAAAACATTCTTAAATTACACAGATTTTATTGATGTCATTTTTCCTCGATACTTTTCTGTAATTCAGTCAGTAGATTTAAGAAGGCAATATTTATGGAAGGAAATGAGTTTTCGAAATCTTTGAATTTTCTCAATGAAAAAAATGCTCAGACTAAAAGCTTTGGATTTTCTGCCTGCTGATTCTTACGCTCCCACAATCAATGTTACTGCTGACTCATTCACACAGTATTGAAGTCTGTATCGACTTTTTCTGACATGGAATTTTTCAGATTGGCGAAAATTAATTCGATTCAGTTCTTGGAAAGATATATTTTTGTCGTGTAGGCTTGACACTGATACTTAAAGTATTTTCTAGATTTAAGGTTGGGTTTTGTGAGAAAGTCTTTAATAAATGCATGGTTGCTACTTTATTCTATAATAATGAGGATCAATTTAAAGGAAAACAAGCTTACCCTAATAGACAAAGAGCACGTTGAGAGCATACTCAGATTTTGGGTGAGCATACTCTATTGAGCATGCTTTTTCATAGAGAAATTGATGCCACTACTTTACCCTAAAAATGCACACATAAGAGTGGCGTTATATGAGCACACTGTGAGCATACTTTTATAAACAATTTTATTTCATTTATAAGTGCTCAAAAGAGCACATAAAGAGTATGCTCTTCTGAGCATGCTTGACTGAGCACATTTTAAGTATACTCTTGCGAGTTTGTTTAAAAAAATATTATTTTTTTTTTATTCTGTGGTGGGGTGGTCGGGGGATTTTTTCCCCTTAGATCTGTAATTGTGAAGTATATAATTATTAGCTGTAATTAGAAGAAAATGTTAAAGTTTGAAATTTTCTGCTCATGCCGAGATTCGAACCCATGACCGCTGAAGGACTGTTAACACCAACTCGCTATCCTCTGCTCTACCAAAGTACTTTCTGTTGTAATTATAGTTTGGCAAAAAGCATAATATAAACTATTATGAAATACAAAGGAGTATAACTTAGTTTATAATATGATTTAAATAGGAATTGATGAATGAAAAAATTATTCATCATTTTAATAAAATATTTTCGGTTTTTTATATACTTCACAAGAAGAGTTTTCATTAAAGAATATGCTCTGAGTACATGGTATGTTCATTATTTTGAGCATGTTTTTTCTTGAAATTTAAATTAAGGGCAATTCTTTTTTTCAAAAAAAAAAGTGAACATTATTTTCTTAAATGATTAAATTATGTGTTATTAAATCAATTTTTTAAGTTTTACTTGTATAATATTTCGTAAAAATTATTTTGACAGCTTAATCGAATCCTCTCAAAATGTGTAACATTTCCTTTATTTGTTTTTCAAATTATGTATTATTTTTTTTTCAAAAAAATTACCTATGTAAAAATATTAAATAAAAAGAAAATTATTGTAGAATTAATGAAAAATGCAGAAACAGTAACGCTTTCTCATTTTTCATATAATTTATTAAAAATTTCCTTGACTCCCTTTTAGATTTGATTCATGCAAACTTTTTTCATGATCGGTAAGGGACTGAAAAAATGTGCAAACTTTAAAAAAAAATTAAAAATACCTAGAAAAATTTGAAATTTTTTGAAAAATTCTTTTAATGAAACTTAAAAAAATTTCAGCTTTTTTTTCAAAGATACACAAGCTAAAAGTTGCATTTTTTTATAAAGGGGTTTTAAAATATCATAAAACATATATTTATGAAAAATTCTTTATTAAAAAATCAATGTTTTCTTCTGTACTGATTTTATTAAGATTCAGTTTTTTTGTAAAAAAAAGTTAAATTCTGAAAACAGAAATGTATACTTTTTTGGATATTTTTTTAAATACCTACAAAAAATATAAAATAGACACAATTTTTTGAAAATTTAATTAGTTATGAAAATTGGTTTTTACAAGCAGCTGTTTTTCTCATTATTTTATCATTTCTCTAATTAATCCTAAGGTTTTCAATGAAAATCAGGATACACGTAAACTTTAAATTCAAATCAAAATGGCAATTTGTCCATGTATTTACAGTACTCCTAAGGTTGCTCAATGAGTATGCTTAAGTGAGTTTACTCTGAATGTACTCAAGAAAGTACATAATGAGCATACTTAGCTGAACACGTTTTAGTTAAAAGTGATAATTCATAAAGATGTGCTCAAAGTATGCTCAAAAGTATGCTCATTAAGTATACTCTAGTGAGCGTACTCTAAATGTACTCAAAAATGTACATAATGAGCATACTTAACTGAGCACGTTTCGGTCAAAAGTTGGTCAAAAGTGATAAGCTATGAAGATGTGCTCAAAGTATGCTCAAGAGTATGCTCATCCAGTATACTTCAGTGAGCACATACGAAGTATGCTCTCAATGTACTCAAGAGCGTACATAATAAGTACACTTATGTGAGCATACTCTCAGCATACTTAAGAGTATACTCAATGAGTATGCTGACGAGAGCATATTTTTTTAAAAATACTGAAATCCTAAAGTATGCTCAAGATGTACTCAAGAGCATACTTACTGAGCATACTCACGAGAGCATATTGAAATATTTCATGTTTTTCGAGAGTGTACTCAGAGTACAATCAAGAGTATGCTCAAGCAGCATACTTATCTGAGTACAACATATTGATGTGCTCATAGTGTACTCACGAGAGCATACTCAAGTGAGCACATTGTTGTTCTAAAGCTGAGCATACTCTCTATGTGCTCTATTTTGTGAGCATGCTCTTTGTCTATTAGGGTTAGTTAAGGCTAAACATTAGTAAAACTTTTCTGATCGATGAATTTTGTCAAGCACGTGATTTGGTATTTTTTGAATTTTCAAAAACCGTTAAAGCAATTAAAATCTTTTTTATTGAAAAATAATTTAATAAAAGCTGCAAATCTACCAAACGTTGAAACAAACAGCTTTTAGAAAACAAGCTTAAGTCTTTAAATGAATTTTCTATCAAAAATTATTTTCAATGTACAACAAAACTGCAAAACACAAAAATTTCGAAAATAATCCCGAATCCTTGTATTCAACAAGAACAAGAGACAATGAAACTTAATTTCTTCATTAAAAGCTTTTTAACATTTTTGTTAAAATTTTCACAATGTATATAACAACAGAGAACAAATGAACCTTTTCCTATCCTCCTTCTACATTCAGAATTCAGAAAACAAAAAATCATTTCATATGAAAGTGCTTTGAAGGTTGAGACCATTATCATTAACATATCTAAATAAATAAATGAGTTGAAACATTTTCATCCAGTATTGATTTCCCCCCTAAAAAAAGAATCTTTCTTTCTCAAACAATTTATATTTTCAGCTATGTGAGTTTGTGTTCGGTGGGTTTTCCTCTTTTATTCATTTTCAAGATGATCAATGCTTATGGCACATTAAAGCATGAAGAGAAGAGAAAATACAGCGTCATGTATATAAGAAACTCATCAAATTACCCATAGACAAAAATATACATAAAAAAAGTTTTTTTTTTCTCTTTTATTTGTTGGCATTGAATCAAAAATTTTTAAGACATTTTCTCCTCTATGAGGATGATGATTTTATTGAGAAAAAATATTTTTCATCTTCTTCTTTTTTTTAGTGTTTTTGAATGTGATGTGTGTATATAAAAAAACGTTGGGGTGAGAGAAATCAGAGCACATAGCATATTACATTATAAAGGAAGGTCACTAACATTTTTATTTTATATCTTTTTCGCTATGTGAATCGATCTTGATGTAATGCAGCTAAATCTTTAACGCTGTGACTTTTTTTGCTGATGCAATGTCATTTTCTGGCGATCGTTTTCAGATTGAAGTTCATTCATTTCGTATTTAGTTCCAACGATGTATTTTTGTGGGTTTTAAGGTTATGAGGACTGAGCTCTTGCTTTTGCATTAAAGAAGTTTGAAATGTTGAACAATTTTTGAAAATGTTCAAATTTAGTTTACTTTTTGAAGTGAATAGTGGCAGGTAGTTTTTTTGCCAAGTGCTGATCAATGCTTTTAAAATTTCAAAATACGTTAAATTCAGAAAATTTGTAATATTAATTCAAATATCCAAAATATGTTAAAAGACCCAACAATCCCAAATCTTAAAACAAATCAAGATGTTAGTCATGTACAACAAATCAATCAGATCAGAAAAACGCATGCTGATCAAAAATTCATGATATTTTCATTTGCTTCCTCTTCATCCTCTCTCCTTTCCTTCCTATGACGAACAGACAACGTCGACATTTCGATTGCCAAAATGAAGAAAACAAGAAAAAGTTTCTCTTGTTTTTCACATAAAACATCCGAAATAAAAAGATGAGATTTCATCGAATTTAATTAAATGAATGCGCTTAGAATTTCTGTGTTTACCCTTCCATATCCGGTCATGGATGAAATTGATCTTGTCTCTTCTCTATTAAATTGAATTTATCAATCTTTCTTACTGTCGTTTCCCTTCAAACCTTTATCTCAGTTACTTTAGCAACAAAACGGAAATAAAAGCATTTTTGTGTGTTTGCCAAAGTAATTTGCTGATTTTCGCGGCTATTGACATTAATACAAAGTAAATGAATGCCTCTTGTTTAATCACTGAGTTATTTGAAATATTCCTTTATTTAATTTTCATTTAGTTCAATCCAGTGAACTTGTCTGAATTGTTCAATGAAATTGTTGAAGCATCAATTCATTGTGCTAAAATCAAAATTTTATTCAATATTAATATTCGAGGGAATTATTCTATTTGTACAGAACAATGGATGAGTAATTTAAGTCCACGAAATATAAATTTAATATGTTTGATGATAGAATTCAATTCATTGTTTGCTGATGTTTGAGCTTCCAAGAATAAAATAATTAGTGTTCAAATTTTGTAAAAATTTAGTTAAAGAGCATGTTTATTCATTAGAGATTAATCAAAATGCATTGTTAACATATTTAATCCATTGTAATCAATTGTCCTATTGTTTATTCAAAAACATTTACCATTATGTTTCGCTTGAATTGCGACAGCTTTTAATGTTGTCTTAGCTATGTAGCGCATATCTAGGGAAGCTAGCAACAATGCTGCGACACAGCAGTATTGGTTAATATGTAGAGCAACATAAGTGACGCTTATCGCAACGTTGCAGCATTTTCTAGAGCAACAAAACATTGCACAATACCGCGACACAGCAGTATTGATATCTATGTCACATGTCAGCGGCATGTGTACCATAAGTGCATAGTTAGCTATGCTAGCTTCGCGCGTTAAGAATATTATTTGCTTGCCACTGTTTATTATGACAAAAATACTCAATATTAGCACGTGTTGATTGTCAATAATATTGAAACCTTTTTCCATAACTTTTGGAATGTTAAGAATAGAAAACAATTAAGTTTTGTATTTAGAAAAAATCCTTCCTGAAGTTCCATTCTATTTTAGTTCCTGGAATTAATTCAGTCATAACAATTCAGTTGCTACGATATCAATTCATAAAGGTTGACCACATTATTAAGATTATTTCTTTAAGATTCAATTCCTTAGTACAAACGTGTCTTAATGTTTGCTGTGCTACAAGCAATCGTGACTATATTCTTTGATATGAAAAAAAAAACATCAGAGCAATTTTCACGAAAACAGCTTAAATGCTTACTTGAATAGTAAAAGTATCCAAACGTTGCTCTTTTTGTTCAGGCAGCACGTTTGTGGATTAACATGGCTTTTATTAAATAATTCGTTTGTAGTCTTCTCGGAACTCAATGATACTTTAGTAGAAAAAATATCCTCAAAGGAATTTTCCGAAAATTTTACGTGACAATAGCTTTAGCTGTAACTAGCATCATCTGCAAAAAAATTCCAATAACAGCAGTTAATAAATATCCAGTAGTAAATTACTAGGTCAATAATTACTTAGAAAGGATAACTCATATAAACAAACACTTGTCATACTGAAGAAGAAAAGGTATGTTGATGCTCATCTTGACTATTCCTTGTTTTCGAAAGGAAAAATAGTTCCTTCCAGGAAGTATCAAGAATTTTTCATATGAATGTTTAAAGACCAACACTTAAGGCTATTTCATGCGTAAGGATTCGTTTATGTTTGTTTCAGAAGTCACATGTGGATGGCGTAGGTCAAATAATGAAATTACAAGGTCAATAAAGTTAATATGCTTAATTTAATGCTTTGAAGTAGGGATAATACAATTTATTATGAGAAGATTAACATTAAAGTCTTTTACATGTGATTCAAAGGATCAAGAAGATGTAAGAATGTCCTGAAGCATTACGAAATGTATGAGAAATTATTTCATAATTCAGCATCATTTATAAATATTCAAGGATTGTAATTATTTTTTTTAGATCTATGTATGGGTTGATTTATAAATGACGTTGGTCTTGGAAATGGAAAGGATTAACCTTCATGAATACCCATGGCCCTCAAACAATTAATTTAACCATGCGCTTAACAACATCTTCAACAATCTGATAAACATTTCTCCTTATTATTTCCAAGGCTCAGACACTCATCAGAAAATTGTAAAAATTGTACAATTTTTCCAATTTTTTTAGTCAAAAAATTGTAAAAATTGTAAAATTTTTGCAATTTTGCAATTTTTTTAATACAAAAATTGTAAAATTGTACAATTTTTTCCAATTTTTACAATTTTTAAAAATTAGAAAATTGGAAAAAATTGTACAATTTTACAATTTTCTGATAAGTGTCTGAGCCTTGATTATTTCTCATTATTAAGTTTTCTTCCTATCAATAAATATATTAACAACATAATAATAAGAAGTAGTACAAAATATGAAAACGAGGAAGAAGAATGGAAAGAAAAAGAATAAAAACAAATTATATTGTAACAACTAGTCTACAAAGTTTCGGACAAATAATTTTCTGACTTTCATTATTACACTGATTTCCTATGATTCTTCTTTTGATTCTGTTATTTCCCATTTAAGTGAATAAAGTGGAGTCAAACGAGTCACGAATATTTTTTTTTTTCTTTTTTTTCTTTGTAACCATGCTAAACAAATATTGCTACGTGACGATATTGACAATATGAACTCAAACATAAATTCAATTTCGATTTTTTTTCCTTCTTTCGTCTTCTTCTTTCTTCACTTCAGATTCCAGCAATTTGAAGGTTGTTGAAGTGAGGTGGCGGAATGAGAGTTGATAAAATTCAGAAAAGCGTAAAAAGTTTTTTTTTCTTCCTTCTTCTTTTTCTCTTTTCGATTACAAAGTAAAAAAATACTCAAAATACGATTTTTACAAATTCTACATAATCTCGTGTTTGGCTTGTTTGTTGTTGACTTTCAATTGCTTTCGCAATTTCCTTTGCTATTCCTGTTTTTCTTCCTTTCTTTTCCTTTTAGCTTTAATTCAATTCAGTCTGTAAGTATGTATATTCAATTGAGAAATTCACCTGATTCCTGTTTATGCACGTGTAGGTTTTGTATGTAATTATGTTGTTTATTGAGAATGTTTGTTAACTTTTTTAAATGGGGATGATTAGGTTTGTGTTGTTTATGTTTTTTGACAATCATGCTCATGTTGTTTTCAATGTTAATCGTGTATTCTATCTTGATTCTTCCTAACATCCAAAAATAATAAAATTTGAATTTTTTTTAAATGTCGTTTATATTCGTAGATAATTGACTTAGTTTTGGATGAATTTGAGTTCAATACGAAAGGGTTCGCTCACTTATTATGTCCAATTTTTAGGGGGTCTGAAGCTGTGTGACAGTTTTAAACAAAAGATTTTTTCGTTTGAAGATTTTGTGACAGAGGTGGGGGTCTAAAAATCCATGTTTTTGATGGACTTCATAAGTGAACGACCCCAAATCATGAGTTGAAATCTTAGCCTGATCCCTCAGACTCAAACTAAAGTTTACAAAATTTATTTTAAAATTTTTCAGAAGTCGCGAGTTCAAAACCTCTCAAAACCACCCAAAAATTTGATTCCATTTTGCCAGCTTCTAGTCACTCTGAATACTTTTTTGTCAAGAACATCATCAAATGTCATAGAAAATTAATTAGCATCCCAAACCTATCAGATTGTCAATCTCAATCATATCATTATCTTTACCATCTTCCTATTGCTTAAGGAATTTCCTTATTTCATAAGGGAAAAAAACAAAAACAATCAATTGAAATAAATCCAGACAAACAACTAGTCAATCAATTTGGCATATAACTAGAGAGATGAAAAAATATGCGAACGTAGCAGACATTTGCCATCAACTAAAGAGATGAAGATGCGAGAAGCAATTCAATATGATGCTATAATCGATTCTGTTGATTGGACTGATTGATTTATTTATTTTTCACAGATTATCGCTTACCGAAATTCTTCAATCTCACACCCCACAATTCATGAATTATTATTCTTTATAATACTTTCAGTATTTATTGTGTGTATAAATATTATTATTACGATCAGAAATTTTTCATCGCTCGCGTTCAATAGAATTTTAATTAAATTGACAATCGATAAATTATTTTCAAAACTATTTTATCCTCACACCACGATCATTTCCATGCCATAACTCGCACATTCTTTTCTCATTTCATCACACATTTTGCGTCGATTTTTCAATTATAATGATTGACAGAACGGGAAAAAAGAGAGAAAAGCACGCTAATGAGCACCCGGAAAATATGATTTATTAAACATTATTGAAGGTGAAAAATTTTGAAGCATTAAATTGAAAAATATCTACTCTCAGTGACTGCTTGTCTGAGTGAGATTAAAAAAAATATTTTTGTGTGTTTTTTGAAAGGGTAAGGCATTTAACTTTGAAAAGTAATTTTTATTGTTAAAAAAGCTCAAAATTCATTTTTTTAAGTTTGTTTACAATTTTGAACACTTTATACTAAAATCAAAAGTGCTAAAAATTCATAATTTTGAATTTTGTTTCAAAATAAATTAAACGTTATCTGTCAACATAATAAACCAACTTTAATCCATCCGAGAAATCATCTTTAAAAGCATATTTACATCCCCTTTCTAAACAAAGATTTAACAACACACATGTTTCCACAGCTCTAACTCATTATTATTCATCCGCACAAGAAAAATCTGTCTCAAAAATCACTTCCCATCTACGACCCAAAAATGAAAAAATACACGCCATATCCACACACTCAACACTGATTTTTCCAACATTTTTTTTATGTGTGTCTATTTCTGTGGTCGAAATGATATCCCTACAATTATTTATATTTTATTTTTATCACTTTTTATATGTGACTGTATGTCTATTTAACTTAACATATCTGACCCCCTTTGTCGTTCTCTATGGCTATTTATTTTATGCCATGTATATTTATGTATGTATAATATATTTATTCATCTCTGTAATGTCTCTATTTCACTCACTCTATCCGTGTGTTACTAGCTTCATAACTCTCTTTAATATTCCAACAAATTTGTTGTTGCCATTTGTGTAGAAAAGAGGCAAGGCTAAGCTTTCATGATTGATAGAGCCAACCATTCCACATACCATTCTTTATGACACTCAACAATATTTCATAAAAAAAAATTTTTTTTTGACGTCAACGTGCTAGTAACTGTATGATGAGAAAATGTTAAACGAGCTCAGAGAAGGAAAGAAGATTAAAGTTGATTCGTATTTTATATTCTTACAAAAAAAAAGAAAATAATTTTTTGTGAGCGAAAAAACTTGAGGACAAGCTTGAACTCTTAAATTACTTAAGGATGAATTGTGTCTGGCGAGAAAAAGTTTTTTTTTTGACGTGGAAAAGCCAAAATATTTGTGAGAAAATTTTTAGAAAACTTCTTCTTGCTGTTCATTTGAGTTGACAGAGTAAGCTTTTCTTGTTTGTCGATTTAATTTTGTGTATTTTTATAATGGATCAAAAATGGGCTCTTATCTTTTACCATAGAATTTGTGTTAATCTTCTTCTTTGGATATTAATTGAAAGAAAATATTTATTGGAATTTTGAAGAAGAAATCGATGATAAATTGAAGTGTGTTTGGTGATGAATGTGAGTGAAAATTGATGTGTAAATAAAATTTTTTATTAGATTTTTTAAAATAAAGTTTCTAAGAAAACTCATTAAAATGGAAGATTATTGCAAATTAAATATCAGTACAAATAAAATTCGTGCTGATTTTCAAAAATTTACATGTGCATTTGTGTTTTTAAGCTTATATATTCAATTTTATTACAACTGCCGAAAATGAGATTTTTTATATTAAAGTTTTGACCAAGTTTTGACTAAAAAAATTCACAGTCTAGAGTTCAATTTATAAAAATACACGCTTTGCGTGGAAATTAATATAAAAATTAAAAGTTGATATAAATACCTAAATCAATAAAAAAAAATCTTTTCTTCTGCAAAAAAACCCTCATTTCTAAATTATGCCACACACAATTCATCAATTTTACTCGAAAATCTCAAAATTTTTACAGTTTAAAAAATTCATTTTAAGTCTCATCTCTCATATTGAAATGAATATGACTTCAAAAGACTTTAAAATTATCTCAATTTTCCTGATTCTTAACAAAAAAATATGAACAACTTAAAAAGCGGATGTGCTCATATATTTTAGAAATAAAATATGAAATATTCTCATTTTTCAATTAAATTTTCGGAAGTTAGTCTTTAAAGATTATTATTTTCCTTCTCTCACTTTCTGACATGACTACTGTCTGTATTTAATGATATTTCTAATTTATTTCCCTCTGTCAAATGCAGATGAGTCCATTCATAATGAAAATTTTCCAATTCCTCCACATGTCGAACAAATGAATGTTCAATTTATTTTCAAACCTTCTTTCAATGATTCTTCATCATTAAGCTGTAGATTTTTTTGTTTTTGCACATTTTTCATATGAAATATTATTTCATCACATGAATATATTTGCGCAACAATAACAGCAGAAAAATTTTGTTTTCGTTCCCTTTTTTTTCTCATCGTTTTCATTCATAAAATTATTTTGTGAGTCAGGGTTTAAGTAGGATGATTAAATCGTTTGCAATTTGCAAAATTTTTTTTTTGTGAGATATTTTTTGTTATTTGCATTAGTCATGGATTTTTTTTTTCATGAATTTTTAAACTGTAAAAAAAAATAAAAAAAAATTAAATTTTAATACAGATCAAACATACTGTTTTAAAGTTATATAGGATTCGAACCCAGGATTCATTGGAATATTTATGAAATTTTCCAACAGTTTATTTCAATTTAAAATTTCCTTTAAAAAAGCTCTTATTTGTTCTTTAAAAGTTGCTTCTAGAATGTAGAACCAAACCGCTTCCACATCCCCAACACATTCTATCCTTCAGAAAATCATTCATACATACAATTTTGAGTTCCTCTTCATCCATATGTATACACTTTCACATATTTATCCCAACAAGAAAAAGAAACATATTATTATAAAATAAGAATGATAAAAATAAGCATGAAGTAGAGATGGAAGGAAATCTCTGTCTGATGAGGATTTAAGTGGATCTTTTAAAAAATACATAAGTTTTAAAGTGAGTGAAATGAAGAGAACAATTCAAGCATACCACAAAATGTGATGTAATCATCATCATCGTCATCGTCGACGCTTTCGTTGTTATTTTCGCTGTTTAAACAAAAAGAGGAAAAAAGGAAATTTTTTGTGCGATATTTAAGCTCTTTAATTATTCCAAGCCATCTATTCTTCCTCATTCCTGCTATAAAGTCGCACACAATGACGAAATCCAAGATGAAATAGTAACGAAAATCGTCATTTTCAGTGTGATGAAAAAATTAGTTGAATTAATTGTTCAGAATGAGATGGATATGGGATATAGCGCACTATTTTAATTGATCCATGTGAAGGCATTTTTTTATTTAAATTATGGTAAATTTAACAGCAATTTTCTACTCCTTTATGCACCAATAGTCGCAAATTTGGAACTTGCTTAATAAACTACAATCAAGTATTCAGACTACTTGTATATTAAGGATTCGAACTGGATTATAAACAGCATTCTTGCATAATTTTCACACATTTTTGAGCAATTTTTAACGATCAAATGACTTTACGTTAATGTTAGGCCCAAATCGAACTCAATTTTAAGAATTCTGAGATTTTCAACTAAAGTCACTCAAAAAATTAAGCAAAACAAAACACTTTTAAATTGTAATGAGTCTCCCACAATCCCTTTACAAGCAATTATTCATCCCTACAAAGTCGCATACAACATGATAATTCACTCAACTCCTGAAAATGTGCTAAAAAATATTTAGTAAGGAGCAAAAATGCAGAGCGTACATGGATCAACTTCATTTGAGACAAATAATGGGGCACATAAACAACAAGAGATTATTTTCCACGACAGCGTTACGTAGCAGGAATGAATTTTAATTGCTACTTTCCTGCTGCCACAAAATTTTTTTCTCTTCTCCTCTTTTTTTCAAACTTACATCGATGTTTTGTTAGTTTCTGGTTGCCGTGTTTTGTGTCGCATTCCTCAATTCCACACCGACTACGTTCCGCACATAAAGCAATTAAAAACTTTTATTAAAGGCAACGCTGAGGATGGAGAAAAAAAAACGTATGCGAATGTGCGAGAATAGACGAATGTAGAAGAAAGGAAAAATTATTAAAAAACTCAAATGGCATTGAGGATGGAAATGGCTTGTTATTATAAACGCATCGCAACCTCAAATATTTTAGCGAAGAAGAATAAGTAGAACGAATGCATATAAAAGAAATTAATGGGAAAATGACTTCTTCATGCATAAAATTGTGCAGAAAAATTGCTCTCGTTTTTATGTGCTGTTGGGTGAAATGAGGAAAATGTCTGGGGATGAACACTTAAAATTGAGGAGGGGGAGGTAGGAAGAATTTATTACTTTAGATAATTGAAATTTTTTTCTTTATTTTCTTTCATGGGATTTTTTTTAAGAATCGAGTCTTATGAATTTAAGATACCATTAAGGAAATAAAACAGAATAATTTTGATTAAGATACTTCCCTAATAGATAGTTGACATGCATGAAGCAAGACAAATGGAAAAATAATGTTGAGTAAAGTTCATTGGTTTCCTTAAGTTGGTTAGTTCATTAACTCTTTAGTTTATTTATTTAGGGGTCGTTCGTAAAATTCGTAACGCTTAGGAAGGGTGGGAGGGATCAAAAGTTTTGTTACGCTCCATGTAAAATTTTTGAAAATTCCATACAAAATTAGTTGCGATCGGGGAGGGGGAGGGGAGAAGGAGTCAAAAATGTCCATTTTTGGCACTAGGAATTTTGCGAACGACCCCTTATTTGAAAATTACAAAAGCTGAATGTTGACCAATTTATTGCAAAATTAAGAAAAGGAAAGTGAAACTAATTAAACTCATGAACTATATCTTTAGTCTGATTAGACAAATTAAAAGACAATCAGTCTATTTCCATGCTATGCTTCAAAGTCGAAGGTTCAAATCCTTAGGGGTTGTTCACTCAGTACGTTATGCAAAAATACGACTTTTTAGACCCCCTTCTCCCACCCCCTTGTTCCGTTTTTTGTATGAATTTTTTTTTTGTTTGACCTGTTAAGAAATCCTAGACCCCCTTTCCCTCCAAAAAAGCGAATGTACGAAGTGAATGGCCCCTGATATATTTCAATTTCAAATGTTTTTATAGGACTTATTTTTTCATAATTAACCCACAAAAAAAATAATTTTAAAATTAACTGCTGCAAAATTACTTCTAAAACACAATTTATCTTCTTCAATTTTTCTTCAATCTTCTACAAAAATTCAACATCAAGAAAAATCCAATAAAACTTACTAAATTCCTCCATCCTTCTCAAATAACATTTTTTATTGACTCTTTTCAAACCGGAAAATATTTCGGTAGAGAAATGATTAGGTAAACTCATGAAATATATATATTTTTATTCCAAACTAAAGCAAAATTTCCACCGTAAAACTCATTTGAAAAATAGAGAAGAAAATTTTCTCAATTCATGAAGAAATGAAAAATCTTTTGGAATTTCCTGAATTCATGAAGCAAAAAATAAATTTATTTTTGCTCTCCATTGTTTGAATTTTATTCGTTTTTTTTTTACTCAATGGGAAAGAGATTTGTTTCTGCAGGAGTTATTCTTTTAAACAAGTTAGAAAGACACTTAGAGTTGAAGAATAAAGCGCATTTTCAATGAAGTTAGTTGAAGAATTAATTTGCTGTGGTTTTTTGAGAAAAAAAAATGATAGAGATTTGAACTTTCGTGTGTTCTTACGAAAGTTTACAATCAACATCTTCCTATGAACTCGGGTAATAAAATCCTTAACATCAATTTTTTGCATAGGGGCCGTTCACAAAGTACGTTACGCAAAAAAATGACTTTTTAGACCCCCCTCCCCCCTTGTTACGCATGGTTACAAATTGTCAACCCCCCCCCCTGAACGTTCAAATTTTTTTTTTATTTTATAAAAAATGTTGGTATAAAATTTTTTTAAATCCTAAATAAACTTTATAAGAAGATATCTATTGAAAAAAAAATACTAACTTTCTTTAACGTATGTATGAAAACTAAATTCACATGATCAAAATATAAATAAATTTTTTATTTGAATGCTATAAAATTATTATTGCTGATAGAACGTTACATTTTCAAATACCCCCCCCCCCCTTGTTACAAATGGTTACACTTTTTCGAACCCCCCCTCCCCCCTAAAATGCGAACGTACTTTGTGAACGGCCCCATAGCAAATTTGTCATCTTATTACATCTGCCTAAAATACTCAATTTATCTCAAAACCAGCTTGAACACAGTTAATCGTAGTTGACATCTTTATGAAAATTTTTCAAAATTTCAATATTTTTTCAGAACCTCTTATTAATCATAATTTATTTTACGCATTAGAAACCCCACGAACATCCAATATTAAGTTTAAAAACTGTCCCCAAAAAACCACATCTCAAGCTCAAACTGTTTTCACAGCTGCTCACATTTCTCTTAACATCTATTAGCAAAAAAAATACATTAGTATCCCACCTATCGAGAGCGTCGAGACAAACCTGCAATCTCCTTGAGAGAAAGAGAATAGTAATAATAAAAGATTTATGCCCACTTTCGTCTGATTCTTACAAATTAATCGATTGAGATTTATAAATTATGACTCGAGTACGTAAAATAAAAGAAAAAAGAGAAAAAAACGAACGAAAAATGCTTCGAGCACATCCAATTGACTTACTATACCGTTGAGATTCAATGCCAAACTTAAAATGATGATGATATTTTTCTCGGTTATTAATTTTTAAAGCATAGATTTCTTGGCTCGGAGACAAGCCTTGAGTGAGTCAAAACATTCAAAAATTAAGGTAAATATGTGTGTATATAAATAAATTTTATACACACAGCATTCTCGTCAAAATCTCTCATACCCATACCAATGTGTAGTCTGTTGTTGTATCTATGTCTGCTCTAAATATTTATTTATACGAAAATTCTCAAAAAAATTTATTTAATTCTAAAATCTGATTTAGTAATAGTCGAACTGAAAAAGCTTTTAAGTGGATCAATATTTGTATCCATCTTCCTGCATATGAGTTCATACTCAATATATTGGATATTCTAGTGCCTCATCTGCTAACCGTAATGTATCTAGATCTAGCTATGATGTTTATGCAGAATATTCATATACATTGAATATTTCATATATGAACTAGTTTGCATACGAGTTAGTCTATTAGATTAATTGCAAATATGTGACATCCGCTTTGAGTGCTCGATCGCTTTTTTACTAAAAATTGTTCCTCCGGAAAGACTTTTTTTGTTGTGTAAATTTTTTTTATTGTGTTGTTTTTTGAAATTTATAAGAAAATGTTTGTATGCAAAATAGCATGACATCCATTAGAAGGATGCTTAGCTAAGTAGAAAATTCTTCGTTATTGTTGCTGTAAGAATAATGAAAGCAGTGGAATGTAATTTTAAAAATCTATTTAATCTAATGAAAAGCTTTGAATTTTTTTACATGTCTTGATCAAAGATGAGATTAAAGTAAACACTTTTTTGTTAGAATCTCTGATGTCATGTCGGAAGCAAAGTTTCTTCCTTTTTATTTTTGAAAATTATTTGCAAGTGAAGTTTGTGAAAAACAAAAATTGAAAAATTTTAATGCAAACTTAGATTATTATGAATGCAGATCTCCTTTTGTGAAAAGTCAAGTATGGCACTTGGTCCCTACCATAATAAAGCAATTTTGGCTAAAAATCTATTTTCTTCGATTTTATTATTCAAAAGTTAGTTTTATTATGAAATTGGATTCAATCTTATTAATCTCGTTACTAATCAAATTTTTGTAACAATTTTGATTTGACATTTCAGTCAAAATAATTTATTTTTAATGTTTAACATTTTTTCTGATTTTTTTTATTTTTATTTATTTTTTTCATTTCCAGCATGAAATATAATTCGTCAAAAATTCTCAAAACATTTAAACGAGTGTCAAATTTCAAGACAGGCGTTTCTGTCAATCAAATTTTATTTGAATCTTACTTGTTTTCAAGTGTACCTAAATGAATTTAGTTCGTAACTTTGACTATCATCAATCCTAATAAGATACTTTGATTTACAGAAAAATTTTAGGAAAATATTTAGCCACAGAAATAACAGAAGTTCAAATCCTTTCAAAATCAATCATTTTTTTTATTTTTCAATTCAGTAGAGTTCTAATGAATAGCCTCAATATCCATCAAATTAAAATTTTCCATGTTTTAAAGGATCCTCAAGTAAATTGGCCCCAAGATACACTTCGCAATATACTTTTATTAAACTCTATAAATATCTTTAGACAGAAATAAAACAAAAGTATCCAATCTGAAACTTCATCAAAAGAAATATCCCCATAAGGGGTTCATAAAAATCATCATCATGACGCGAAGAACATGAAAAATAAATAATAACTCAACAGTAAGTATGTATATAGTCATGTAAAGTAATATCTCGAGCAGAAAAAATTTTCCTTCTTTTTTTCTATTTATCTTTTTGTTTTTTTCTTCTATCCGCTACTGCTGTTGCTAAATAAACTCGAATTAAAATAATAATCTCTCTCACATTTTCTTTTCATTCTCGAGACGAGACTTCATAGACATATTCATAGAGATGGGCCAATTTTTATTTTTTTCATATTCTACAATCTGTTGGAAACGCACCAAGAAATTTTTTTGTTCCTCTGTTCAGCTTACACAATTTAATCATTGAGATAGAAAGAAAAAGTTTATGTACGAAAAAAAAAAATGAGAGAATAAGAAAATTGTTTACAGGAGATGTGCGGCATCGTCTTAAAGATCAACCAAAAATCGCCTTAAATTAATTTTTTTCTTATCTATTTACTGCTCAAAAATCAGAGAGTAATTGAATTTTAGCCACAACATTGTCGGATTTTATGGCAAATTTTGCACAGATAATGGACTTTTGTAGGACGAAGCTTTACGAGCTTTAGTTAAGGTTAATGGAGTTTAAATTTCGACGATGATTTTCAGTTGTGCTTTTCGACTATGACGAAATTTTTTCAGAACATGACTTTGTTTTTATGTCGGAATGTGCTAATAAATTTATAAATTACTTCTTCCATTAAATTTTTTGATAGCGTTTCTTGATAGTTTTATGGAAGTTTGGTTGAAATTGTTATTTGATTGGGATTTTTTTGTATTTTTGTGAATGCAAATAATTTTTAAAAATGTGTTCGTAATTTTTGAATGTTTCAAGGCCTAATTCTAATTATTGTAAATTGTTAATGAAGCAATTATTTATATTCATTTTGTATCTGGTTTTAACATTAAAAATATGCAAAGAAGCGTAAAAAAAATAAAACATCAAAACCAATTGGTATAAGAAATTATGAAACTTAAAGGACTCCAACCCCCGTACACAGAAAATATCAATATCTTTTACAAATTCATACAAATCACAATTAAGTGTCAAGGTGACAAATTCGTAACTTATGATTCAGTGGTATAGTCGAGGGGAGGTGATCGGGTGAGTTTTCACCCGCCTCTCTGAAAAATTTCTTTAATTTGCTAGGGTTTTTCGTGAAAAAAAAACGAAAAATCACTCCCCCCTTCAATTTTGAATTCCAAAAAAATGAATTTTCACCCCCCCCCCCCCCAAACCCTTACCAAACCCTTAAAATTCCTGACTACGCCACTGATATAGTTAAATCCTTAGATAAAAATATGAAACATACCAAACTACACACCCACATCAAACAAACCCAATACAATCCTTCTAAACAAAATTAATAGTACCAAAACCACAGCATATAAAATCTACGCTCTAATAACCTAAATAACATAAAAATCAATTTTCATCTCTAATTTTTACATTTTCCTCATCGTTCATCCTTGAAGATTTCATTCAATTTAGCTCCGCTTAAATTTATTACACAAGTAAAATGAGCAGTTGTGTGATGCATCAAAAGAAATCGCAATAAAAAATCATAAAAAATGAAGCTTTAATTTAATTTTCTATCATCTCTGAGTTTCAAACTCTTGTTATGACAATAATGAAACATGAAAGGCAATGACGCGAATAAACGAACTGAGATGAGAAGAAGAAAGGAAAAATGGAATCGAATGGAATAAAAAAAAAGAAAAATTTATTGACACAAAAAAATAAATGATGAAATTAATGAGACAGATTGCACAGTCAATCAGTCAGTTGAATAAATATTTTGAGCGATACGTACAATTAAAGTCGTGCCACACACATGTAAAGATTTATAAAATTTGATGAGCAGTCAAATGCACAGCAAATTGTAAAGCGTGGGAAAAAAGGCAATTTTAATGCCAATGAAATTAATACCGTAAAAAGGGCCACACGAAGATCTGAAATTGAATGAATGATAGATTGATTGTGGAGGTCAAGTATGTAGCAATATTTTCTCACAGGCATGTGGGATTTGTATCTAAATGATGTGGATTAGAGAGATTTTTGCTCAAAAATTGTTGATGATAGGAAAAAGATGAATACATGAAGAGCATCAAGGTGTCTAACATCCAATCCTAACAATAATCCAATACATAACTTCCAAATATCTCCCACATCCACATCCCATTCAACAAACTTTATCGAGAACAAAAGGAATGAATTTATGCTGAAATGGATAAAGGATTGAGAGAAAAAATCTCGTCTATTTACAATGATTATGCGAGAAAATTCAAAGGACTGGAAAATTGAAGAAAGGAGCTAAAAATACCGAAACCCCCCACACAATTTACTTTAAGATGAAATCTGTTTGGATGGAAAAAAAATATAAAATTTTTTAAGAGAACTTCTCTTTTCTCATCCTCATCCTTCATCTCTTTCTCTTTAGTGTAGGTCATGTAACCAACATTTTGTATGGAGATGAGATATTTTAAGCATTTAAAGCACATAATTTTAGACAGTTGGTGTTTAACAAATTATTTCAACAACTAATTATTCTGCATAATAAATTCAAACTGTAGCAACCCAATTAAACCATTTTACGTAGAGCTTGTAATTATTCTGCTTAATTTTATGAAGATCAAGAGAGTTTACAAATTTTCTTTATGCAATTTAACGAACGTCAGTTGTTTCTGAAAGATCCAAACAAAAATTTAAAAGTAAATTCATTAAAAATAAGTTCGCTGATTCCCTTTGTAGATGATTGTTAATTTACTTTTCATGAGATGCTTGAAACCTTTTCTTGTTAAAAAAAAATTCTACAAAAAAAAGTAGCTATCAAAAAAAATTATATATTTTTGGGAGAGATGTAGTAGAGAGTGTTGCTGCTCATGGAATAAGTAATTTCATTAAATATGTAGCAGAGCAACCTTAAAAGAGCTCTTTTTTCATTGATGCTTCTAATTTATGCATAAGAAGAACATCGACGTGTGTCAGAGTATAAATATCATTCATAATGACATCAAAATTAAATTTTACAGAATATTGAATCAAGAAGTGGTGTTATGGAGGCACTTGTTAAGATGAGAAGCGTCTGTGGATGACAATGAAATTTTCAATTGCTTAAGTGATAAAGAGACTTTTTTGTGTAAGAACAAAAGTTATTAAAATCAGGGACTAAAATGAATGAAAAACATCAAAGATGAAAAAAATCATTGCTTTCTAAGAGCAAAAACATTGCAATGTTTTTCATTTCAATTCCATCTCTACGTAAAATTTCATTTACGTAAACTCCATTTTTACGTAAACTTTCATCACGCAAACAAAAAAGTTTTGTTTACATTTGTTTTTTATGTGAAATTGAAGTAAATATTTAATGAATATTGCTTTAAATAAGTCTTAAACCACATTAAGGCTGAATTTAGCACTTAAAACAAAACTTTTTTGTTTACGTGATGAAAGTTTACGTAAAAATGGAGTTTACGTAAATGAAATTTTACGTAGAGATGGAATTGAAATGAAAAACATTGCAATGTTTTTGCTCTTAGAAAGCAATGATTTTTTTCATCTTTGATGTTTTTCATTCATTTTAGTCCCTGATTAAAATTGAGTGATATAAGTAGGAGCCGTTCACTTATGACGTCCATCAAAAACTTGGATTTTTAGACCTTCCTCTTCCCTCTATCACAAAATTTTCATTCAAAAAAATCGTATTGATTAAAACTATCACACAGCTATCACATTCTACAATTTATGTATACCACTTTATAAAATTTTACATTAAAAATCTTTATACCTTTAAGCACTTCCATTCGATCTCTTTTTTCCATTTTCTCAAACAATAAAAACACCTAAAGTTTGCCAAACTCACCTATGCACAATTAAAAAGCAATAACAATCAACTTACTCATCCTTTACATGCCCCCAAAACATCACAATTGATACTCAAAAACAAAAAACATCCAATACAATGGACATAAAACCAGAAACAATTTGTGTTGGGGAAAAATCAAAGTCAGTAAATGTAGAACAAAATTGTTTACAAAATAAATGCCTAAAGTGTTGAACAAACAATTCCAACAAGAGAGGTGTAAAGCTGAAAAAAATTTCCATTTTTATACAAACAAAAACATCGTTTTGATTCTGAAATTTAATTGCTTACAGCAACAACTCAAAATTCACCATTCACATAAATTTTTCCCACACCAATCAAAAGTCATATCTCTCGATCTGTTCAGTTGAACAATTTGCCATTTTCCAATAAATTTGATGCCAGAACTCATGTTTTGCCTTAAAAAATTCAAGAGGCAGATTTTCATTAGATATATTGATTTCGATACTCGATATCTATTTCTACATTCCACTTTTCATCAATTTTGCTTTCTCATCATCAAATATTAATGTCTGTTTTTGCCAAAAATAAAAACAGTTTCAGGCTCTATCAACAGAGAGATTGCCATGGCCAATCAAAGGTAATGGTTTGATAAAAGCTCATTATGGCTGGCCTTTAAAAGCACTTTTACGGTCTTTTGGATCATTAAAATCATTATATTGAAAATTGAAATTATTGGCAGTAGGACGTCTGATGTGGTCGTTCGTAAATGAGGTTTACTCTGAAAAATTGACCTTAAACCTTTTATGCTGTCTTTTTTCCAAAAAAAAAGTACCAGACATCATAAGCAATTGACTAAATTGATCTTCTCAGAAAGCGTGTATGTAAGTAGGTGTTGAAAACCCTTAAAAATAAATGTATGGTAAAGTTATTGATTTTGTTGATAATTATTGACTGATATAGAAATGATTGGGTCGTAGACCCGTCTGCATTAAATTTTATGAACGGAAATATTTCGGCTAGTTTGTGTATTCAAGTTTGAACTTGTCATTTACCACAATAAACCTGTCAATCGCATTATAAAATTTTGAATAACAACCAACTCATTTAAAAAAGGAAAATAAAGAAGACAAAAAAAAATTCTCATAGATGTGAAGAACCTTTTCATTTTTGGGTTACCGTAATTTATCGTACTCCGACACCTTTTAATAAAGCCATATAAAATTAATTCGTATCAAAACCTCTTTTCATTAATGAGAAAGTCCTTTTATGTGAAAAAAAAATTTCACATCACCACAAAGGCAATGAAAAGCATAAAAAGCCATAAATTCACTTAATTTAAAACTCAGATATGTCGATTATGAGGTAAAAAATGTCGTATTTATGTTAATTTATTATTATATGTTTTATCCCGAGGTTTAACCGTTAATCGCGTATCGAGTAGATTTAAAGGTGAGAGGTAATACAATTAATGAATGAAAATTTTGAATTTTAATTTATGAAGACTCTCATCCTATACAGGATTTATGGTTCAAAAGATTAAAAAAGATTAAAGAGATTGAGATTATTTATTTCCTTTTGAAAGTTAATTTAATTGAATTCTTTCATTTTTCCAATTTTATATTTTTTTTTTCCTATTCATCGAAAAAATCTTTTCAAATTAGCTATAAATTTTTTATATATATATTTTTTAATACCTATTGAGTTCTGTTAACAATATTTTTGATTAATGAAAGAATTTGTTTTTGTATTAAAATTGAAAGTGGATCTTGAGATTTAAACATTTATGTTTTTTAAAAAGTTAATAACAAAGATAAAGTTATATTAGGGGCCGTTCACTTATGACTTTCATCAAAAACTTGGATTTTTAGACCCCTCTCCCCTCTGTCACAAAATCTTCATTCAAAAAAATTCTATTGTTTAAAACTGTCGCACAGCCTCAGACCTCCCCTCCCCGCTAAAAATCGGGCATCATAAGTGAACGACCCCTTAGGAAAAATTGAAGAGAAACAGAAAATTGTATCTAAGTGAAATTAGACCATCATACCAGCATATATTTCGGTTAAAATTCAACTTTAAAAAAATATTTCACAAAACTACAAAAACAACCTTAATCCCACCTCACACCCCACACCAAACATAAGCAAATGAACCAAAATCGTCTGAGAATCTCACATGAAAATTTCTATCAAAATATTTTAATGGATAAAGTTCCAAAAGATTACAAAACTTTCTACTCATTTCCATTTTCATTCTTCTATCATATTTTATCCTTGAATTTGATTCAAAAAAAGCCACAAAATTACCCACTAATGTGTTGTTTTTATGAAGATTTACCATGATTAAAGCTAGAAAGTTGAAGAAAGATCTCAAAACCACAGCAACGAATGGAAATCCCCAAAACCCTCATATTTAAAGCTCACAATATAAATTGCTTAAAATTATGAATATATTAAAAGTTTCTTCGAGTCATTATTAAAAATTAGAAGCAAGCAAAATCTTGTATTTGGATTATTTATGGAATCTTTTATCAACAAATTGGTCGGTAAATTTTCATTTCGACTCACAACGAGCATGACTATGTCTGAGAATCTTTTCATTTCAATTTTTAATTTTATAAATATTCGGATTTTTTTTTTATCTTCTTTTTTCAGTCTCATGGGAAAAATGCCGAAGCGTCTATGTTCGCATACACGACAAATACACAAAAAATAGCTTAGACATGAAAATTTTCCTCCTTTACATGATTTGATAATTTGAAAATGAAATTAATGTGTGCGGTTTTCTCTGTTCTAAATGTTCTGAAATTAAATTCCTATCCACAAAAAATAAAATCATGTTCATCTATCTCCTGCATTCATTCATTACAATCGACAAGTCTTGATTATGAACAACGTAAAACTTGTTGAAATTTTCATAAAAATTCGAAAAAGAGCAAAAAAATTTTTCATTAAGAATAAAAAGAGGACAACGATGATGATGATGATGAAGGAATTTCTCTATTGTCATGTCTACTACATTCATTTTGTAGCATTTCCATGCCATTCTACATTTACAGAAATTTCAATTCAACAATGAAACTCAATCACTTTTAACTAGCACGAATGATTTTCTAATCTTCCATCAACATTCCAATCTTCAGCCTTTGTTTTTTGACCCTTTTTTGTGTCTCATTTTGCACTAATGTGATCTTATTTAATGAGTTGAAATGTCTGACTGTCATTGTCATTGTAAGACTAAAAGGAACATAGGTCATTTGATCCGATTTCAAAGATAGAAAAACTTAGAAAAATGTTTCATAACAGCTTTACTTGTTTTTTTGGTCTTATAGTTTTCATGACTTGAACAGTATGGTCATGAATAGTCTTTGATGTTTTGCTATTCATAAGTTGTAATGAACAAAAGCCCTTTTGTGAGTGGTCAGGTCTGGTTGAAAATTATTAGTTTTTGATGAGAAAAATACGATAAAGGGAACGTTGTTGTTGGAGAAACTACAAATGCCTTAGCAACGAAAAGAAGTTAAGATGCCTCTGTAACTCAGTTGGCAAGTTGTAAATAACAAAAGTTGAAGGAAAAATTTGAACTTCCTGATTCAAATCCCATTATCAGCTAAGGCCGTTCACTTATGACGTCCATCAAAAACTTGTATTTTTAAACCCCCTCCCCCCCTCAAAAAATTCTATTATTTAAAACTGTCACACTTATTGAAACCACCTCCCCCCTAAAAATTGGATATCATTAGTGAACGACCCCTAAGTGATTTTTGTGAACTGCTTGAAATGCTTGAATTTTTTGAATCATATTCTCTCATACGAGCCTTTAAAGTAGATTAAATTCAGATCTTTATACATATTTTCAACAAAAAAAAACAACAGAAGTTCATTTCCTTTTCAAACTTTTTTTTCTCATACTGCTAATCGCCGTACAATCAAATCTGGATCCCAACATTACTCTTCAATTATCATTTATTCCATTTTCCATTAAAATTTTATCTTCTTAAAAGGCATAAAAGCATCGCGCATATCTGCAAAACTCAAGTGTTGAGTGACAATATAAAAAGTGAGGTTAAATACCTTCCTCGTGCTACACAAAGCTTCTATAAGCTAACAGTAAAAACAATATGAGTGTAAAATAAAGACAAAGCATGAGAAAAAAAAGTTCAAAGAAAAATCTGAGATTGTGTTGCACAAAAAAAGCAAAATAAAATTGTGCGACGGGGTGAAAGGTCATGTTTGATTTATTTTCATTCAGTTCCTCCTCCTGCAACCGTCATCCTTGAACGTTTCACATAATTTACATTTTTTTCCTCCCTTACTCTCTCTCTCTTATTCTCTCATTTTCTTTATTATTTTTACATTTTTCTTTTCAAATTTCCTTCCATCTCTCCGCCCTCACGGCAGAATGGATACGATGATAACAACTTTGTCAAAATAGCGTTAAACGTTGTAATGATAAAAATAAATGAGGGAAATACGACAGACACTCGACTTGGCTTGAGGAAATAATTGTAAAGGAAAATCCTTTCATAATCCTTAACTTTTTCAAAGGAAAAATTAATGCTCCTGTTTGGACGTAAGATCCACGTTCTGAGTTAAATTTTTGTCTGCTGTGAATGGTGGCAAATTAGTGCGCAAAGGGGCAATTGACATGGGATTTGTTCATTGTAATTATTTTTTTTTTTTTGAGAGCCTCGTTTTTAAGTCGCTTCATTTTACATTCAAAATATGATTTTCAAAAGGAATATAAAAGGTGTTTGAAGGGGAAATGTTGAGTTCAAAATCATGTAAAGTTGACTAATTGAAGGGTTGTGATGCGAATTTAATTTTTTTTTTTTTTTTGTGAAGTTTAAAGGATGTCAGATGGAGTTTGGAAGTGTATGTTAAAAATAGATAATTTTTCAGCTTAAGTAGCTATTTTTAGCGAGAAATGAGATTTTTAAAGTTTCTATGAACTTAAACAGAATTAATTTTAATGAAATTTACTTCATCGAGTAACGATTCTCAACTCTTTAAATTAAATCAGTCAAACTTTTTAATCCTCACTCCTGAATCACAACTCCTTAAAATATCTGTCAACAATGCTACCAATCTTGAAGAATATTTAAAATTCTGATAGATTTTGACATCATGGGATATCTAGCATTCATAAGGAATTTTATCCTACTCCAATGCACATTTGAAAAGTTTTCCTCCTCAAAAATTCCTCTTGTTTTTATTAAATTTTCACCAAAAAAAGGATGCGCATCCCTTTTTGTAATAATATTAGCAAAAATTTCCATACTTATTGTCACTAAATTTCGATATTACTTTGTGAATCTTCAACATTTTCTTTCACAAACCATTTGTCTCTTCTCCTCTATTCATTTTCATCTCTTAAGATTTTTTTTCTCTTCTATTCTATTCATTTAAGTGAATAAAGTCGCTTAAATTGGCTTATCGGCATGGAGTAAATTGAAAAAACCCTTATTTATCGATTTAGTTACGGCAAAAAGGGGCATTCTCATCTCATCATGTTCCAGTTTTTTGTTCTTTTCTATATGACAGTAAATGGAGAGATAAAAGCTTTGGAAAAAATATTTCAACATATTTTGTTTCCCTTCATCAAAATGTGTTGATTTCTGGTGCTTTCTAGTAAGTTCTAAAAACTAAGAAAGGAATGAGAGCAGCAAAAGTAGGTGCATTAGTGGTAGCAAAATTTAAAAACAAACAAAATTTTCGCGATATTAGTCATGAAAATGCAATCGTTTCTTCATACGTATGAATAATGCTATCCAAACATCATTATTTTAAGCAAAAATGTTTGCAAAATATTTTTTATAACAATTATGTATATTCAAACAAAAAAATCAAACAGTTTTACCTGTAATGTGCGAACTGGTTCTTATTTTCGGAATTGAAATTTCGAATGGTTCTTATTTTCGGAAATGATTTGAATTTTTTGAATTTTTTTTCACCGTTGAATATTTTCATCAAAAGTTTTATGTAAACAAATATTTTTTTTTGAAAAATCATAATGGTTAAACTATACTGCATTGGAATTACAAACAATTAATTGTTAAAAATGTATTTTCATCAAAATTTTCTCAATAAAAACGATTTTTCGTAATAACGGATTTTTCAATTTCAAATTATGCATACTTCGAAAAAGTTCAAATTGTTTTCGAATCAACTGTTAACTCTACTGTTCGCACATTACAGAGTTTTACATCTTAATGTTTAAAAACTGCTAAAATAATTTAATTTTCTATTTACACCCAAAACTATCATATCCATTCTATCTGCTTCTGCTTCTCTTTCTCAAAAATGATGATGATGATGATGATGGGAATTTCTGTTCAAGCATCTTTATTCAGTCAATAAAGAAAGCAAAGAATGAGTGAGTAAGTAACGAAAGAAAGAATGAAGATTGTGAGAAAAAAAAATTGTAAAAGTTATAGACGAGGATCCAGAAAAAGAGCTATGTGTATATATGAGAGTATATTTTCATGCTGATATTTCTACTACTGCTAGTAACGATGATTTTTTTGGTATATTTTCATTTTCTATTGCTACATATTTTTCGTTTAAGTAGCATTATATTCATTTTATGAACATTGTCGTCATACATATATGATGATGATAGCGCAAAGGAAAGTAAAAAAGATATTGGAAGGAAGATAGGAAGAGATGGTATTATAGCAATATTATATTATGGCAAACTATTGATATTTCCTACACTTTCATAAATTCATTTACATATGGCATTAAAATATTCAACGCATTGAAGGGCGTTGAATATTCTTGAGCTTGAATAGCTTTAAGGCTTTTTTTTATTTATAATTTGTAATATTAAGTATTTGGTACGATATGTAGATTTCTAATAAGTTAATTAAAATTTTAAGCCTTTTCATTGGATGATTAAGTTTCAGAAAATTAAAATGCATTCTATCGCCAATAATTGCTCGTTTAATAATTTACACTAATTAACAATCATAAAAGGCAAACTAATGATAATAATTAGACATTTGAGAGAAATACTGATTATAATTAATAATAAGACATGCAGCCCATGTAACCAAATGGAAGATCGACGTATTCCCTAAGAATCTTCCATGGATGATACGTATGTATAATACATGTATCGTCCTAAGGAAAACATTGTCGCATAGCAATGGAACAAAATATGGAAGATCGAGTTTTCCATTGATGTATTATAAAATTTTTTTTAAAATTTAACTGAATGCTCTTGTGAAGTATATGAGAAAATTAAATTTAGAACAAAATTTCTAATTTTTCTTGAGATTCGAACTTATGCGTTCCTTCAGTTATCCTTGAATGTAATATTTTTATTACTTATATGTATCAAAATTTTGTATGGAAATTATGGATAGTACATTCGGTTTTCCATTGATGTCAAAGGAAAATGAATGGAACATTTTGGTTTCATGGGAGATTATGAGAGACTTATTAAGTTGGTATCCGACTACCGTCACTTCATTTCGAAAAACTTCGAAATTCATTTCGAAAACTTCGAAATTAGATGTAAACAAAAAATAAATGTAAACAAACAAATCGAAATATTTTTGAATTTTTCCTTTCTGGATCTTGATTTATTAGATAAATTATATTCTTTAGTAATTTTTCTATCATTTAATCAGAAAAGCTTTCAAGAAAAAGCTTCAATCGATAAATTATTTTGAAAATTATAATTAGTGAAAAAATTCACTAACACATTCACACTTTTAATTTTCAAAAATTTGACAGTTTTTAACTGACAAATTTCGAAATGTCGGTAGTCGGGTTGGTATCATATTTTGAAATGTAATTTGATATGAATTTAAGTTATTCCAAAAATTGATTCAGGAAGAGAATTTACAAGTGTGATGCATGTATCATCGTGATTTAGCTTACTTTGATAAAAACTTATTCTAAACATTTGTAATTTTGGAAAAAAAATTTGTATTAAAGGTTAAAAATTATTCAAAATTGGAATTTTTAAGAGACTTTTACAAAATTTTCATTCAAGTAAATTAAATTATTTTTTTTCAACCCCTCTCAGAATTTTATAAGAATTCGAGGTTCTCGATATTAAAATCCTAAATTATTTATTTTTCTCAATTTATTTAATTTATTTATCAACGTCACCTAGCTACACAATCAGATCATTTCTCATTAAAAAGTTTCCATCAAAATATAAAAGTTTATCAAAAGAAGCTCACAACACGAATAAATTTTTTTTTTAAAAAAAAAAAACTTTTTTTTCGTCTCACAGAAAACTTTTTTCAGCAATCAATCCTTTAAGACTTTTATTATTTATTTTGCATTTTTGATCAAACGTGAAGAAAAACAAGCTGATTTGTCAATAAGACTTCTTATGGAGACAAATAACAACCGGAATAAGTATTTATAGACTTGTTCTTTTGTAAATCAAATAACACGAAGTAAACAAAGATTCACAAAAGTAGCTTTTACATCATGTATGAATAAATAGAATTGTGACATTTCTAGATTTCTTTTTGTACTCTTATTATGATATTTGAATATGCTAGCATGTCGTATGTTTATGACAATTTGACGACTTCTCCCTCCAAAAAATAATATTGCACTTTGTTCCCTTTAATAATAGAACATATCACACGTCTAATAAATTTCAATCAAAAATCAGATCCAGATTTTCTTTTTCTTTGAGTGTAAGATTCACAAAAAAAATCACATATACATAGTTCGTTCACTGCTTGACTGGCTGCTAGCAATAAGAATCTGATTTTTATGTTTGACAAAAAAAATCTTTTTCTTTCTCGGCCGTTCCATAATTTTTACATTCTATTGATTTTTTTCCTTCTCGTCTCTTTAACACCACAGCCAGCATAAAGTGATGGCAGCGAATAAATGAGAAGAGGCGAAAAAATGGAAAAATATAACAACGAAATCCAAATGGAGGCACCAAAAAAAGGAGAACTTTTTTTCTTTATGATACATTTCACTTTAATGTACATGGCATGTATATTTATTCATCCAACAATATAATAACTCAACTCAAAGGGAAAATGCTCATATAAACAAAAATATATATTTTTGGATGCGAATAAAGTGAGTGAGACAGAGACATCGCATATATATACATAATAATTTTTTATGTGACACTTGTGTTTCTCTTTTTTTCACTCACAACATTTGAAATGTTGAAGAATGTTTGTCTGCACAATGTATGTAAATATGAATAATAATGCATGGGATATAGACTTCAGTGATAAGAAAGAGGCTTTTTTGTGCTGTTACAGTGATTTTAGATCTTTCATTTCAGCGTGCTTGATTCTTGATGGCATATCAAAAAAATTCACACAATTCTTTTATTTTTCATGCCGCTGATTGCCATCTCCTCTTATGTGTTTTTCTTCCTCTTTTATGTTCTTATTTTCTTGTTTTTCTCGTTATTGCTCAATTTTCTTTTCTATGTTTTTTTGAAGAAATGGCAAAATATGAGTTTTAAAGACAAATAAGAACTTTTTGAGATTTTTTTTGAGGAATTAAGGCGCATATTTTTCAATGACTTTAATTTGTCTTAAAAATTCAATTAAAAAATGTCCTTTGACTTATTTTTAGTCACTTTAGATATTCAACATTTAAGCAGCAAAAAATGATTAAATCCAGACCTTATTCAAGCAATAATCCCAAAAGTAAAAAAGTTTTCTTTCATTCATTCCCAATCTTCCAGAAACATCCTTTTTCAACTCATAAATTATAATCCATACTCACAAAATATCCCCATAAATTATAAGCAGCTCTAAAACTTTTTTACTGCATTCAATCGTTCATTTTTTAATTACAATTGCCATGGAAATTTATCTCTCAAATAACAAGCATTGGGGATAACTTTGAAAAAACATACTTAATGCTTCATACTTTGATTCATTTAATTTGTAAAATAATCCTGGAATCGATATACAGCTGCTTTTAAATTGAATTATAGAGATTATATCATAAAGCCATGAATATGAGAATATGAGGATTAGATCTAAATTCAATAGCCTAATTCTAAGTGATTAGGATACTAAAATATGATTCTTATTGATACACGTGAAAAGGCTCCTAAAATAGCTTTCAAAAGCACTAGAATTGTACGTATTATAGGTAATGCTAATGATTTTTAAGGTTTGCATTATTGAATGACTAGAAATGACCATTAAATACATAGTATTAGACAGAATACATAAGATTCATAAATTTCAATGAAATCGAATGTTATGAATGACATGATTTTACATGATGCATGATATTTCTTGTTGATATCTGGTAGTAATGAAAATTTAAAAATTAAAATTAATAAATAGAATTGAGATTTTTTCTGGATTTATGTTTGATTTTTGTAAATTAATTAAAATTATTTTTGTATGAGTAAATAAAAAAGTAATAAGGGGCCGTTCACTTAGTGCGTTACGCAAAAAAACGACTTTTTAGACCTCTCCCTTCCCCCACCTTGTTACATTTTTTGTATGAAAAAAATTTTCCTTTATTTGACCTGTTACAAAATCCTAGACCCCCCTCCCTCCCCCTTAAAAAGCGAACGTATTAAGTGAACAGCCCCTAAGCAAAATATTAAATTTTTAAGTGACAAGTACTACCAATATGAAGAATAAAGAGATCATTCCCTTAAAAAGTTCAGGCTCAATTCTCAAATTTTATCAAAAAGTCAATTAAGTCAAATTAATGTAATTTAAATTCGATGAATTTGCAACAGCTGAATAAAATTCTTTAACTTATATATAAATAACTCCCAAAGTCCTAAAACCCTCAAACCAAAACAAATTTTCACTCAACTACATCAATTTATTTTCAATGTCAAGTAGACAAAATTGCGCGAGATAAAAATCAGCAAAAAATAGCGCAAAAGAGAAAGAAAAAAAAAATCAAACGTCAAATGATGGAAATATAGAGGAAGACAAGAAAGAATGAGAAGTAAATAGAAAAAGGGAAAAAAGATTATATTTAAACCATGAAGCACGACGATAATACCTTAGGTAGGAACTTGACGAAAAGACGAAATATTTTTCTTCTCTTCTCATATATTTTTATACCAACATTTACGTTTGACTTATTTTTATTCACACTATACAGTTAATAATATTATATTATGTATATTTGTATGTAAATTAAACTTCTCTTTTATCCTTCAAAAAAATATTTTTTTTTTTTTTCGTCTCATCGAGAAATACAAAAATTTTCTTTTCATTTACACTTTTTTTGTCTCTCAGCATATTTGACTGTTGGCTGTGCTTGGTCAGCTTATTGGTGGTTGTAATTGAATGATGATATTTTAAATAATAAAATTTATTACACTCACATCATACACCATAAAAAATTTATATGATTCTATAAAATAATTCCATTATGTATTGTGTTTCATCATTTTATGGTCGACTGCAATAATTATTACTAAAGTTATTGTTTTTGTTGTTTTATTCTGTTGATAAAAATAATTCACATACACACACACGTTTTTTTAATGGTTCTGGGAAAATGGAATAAATTTTTTTAAATATTATGATTTTTTTAAGGTTTCGTGGAAAATTAATTTATGGCAGTTTTATGGTCCACTATAAATTGGATTTTCATTTCTAGTAAATTGACACAATTTTAAAATTGTAATTTTTGATTCACTAAATAAATATTTTTCATCCTCATTGATGTACATATTATTTAAATCGGCTTAAAACTGAATTTGAGTCAATCTAAATGAAAATGTATTAAGGGACATTTTTATATCTCGCATTATTTCTCGTGTGTATTGATACCATATGTATCATATTTGATATCGTTGGAAAGCTTAACACAGTAGCTACCCACTTCTGTAAAAATTTTTGAATTTGGACTTATCCATTTTTTCACAGAACACCTCAAAGCTCGAGAAAACATGCAATTTTCAAACTAAAATTTTGTGTATGTCATGTGCATAAAATTTATAACTTTTTATTGTGCTGATAGCTACTAAGTACCAACTAAAACCCGCCACTTAAATCAACTTGAATTAATCAATTGGTGTCGAGATATGAATTTTTGAATTTTTGCAAATTTCCAAAAAAACATTTTTTTATAAATTTATACTTTGACTCTTTATCTCATTTCTCATGTGCATTACCACTAAAAATACAATGTTTTATATTGTTGTAAAGCTTAAGACAGTAGCTAACAATATCAGTAACAAATTTTTGATATAAAGCTATTCCGTTCCTTATAGAAATGCCTCAAACTTTTACAAAAAATGGAATTTTCAAATAATAATTTTTCAAGCATCTTTTGAACAAAATTTTTTTGTCTTTATTTTATCATAAATTACTTACAATTAACTAACAAATGCTTTTTAAATCAATTTATTTTAACAAATTGCAGTTGAGATATGAATTTTTGAAGTTGGGACAATTTTTTCATATTTAAAAAAAGTAAAAAATCATAAATTTTCACTTTTAATCTTATTTCTCGAGTATAACTTCACCATATTTAATAATTTTGGTATCGTTGGAAAGCTTAGAACAGTGGCTAGTCATGTATGTAGCAAAAAAAATTTTTTGGACTTCTGCTGTTCCTTACAAAATGACTTAAATTTTTTGAAAAATATTAGATTTTTTAATGATTTTTTTTGTAAGTTCTGAACATAAAATATTTTTGTTTTTAGTATTGTGAAAGCAACTAAGTAAGACCACACCTAAAACATACTTTGCACTACATTAAATTTAGATAAACAGTCAGAAAATTTGAATTAAAACAGTATATTTTTCAAAAAATTTGAGTCATTTTGTAAGGAACTTCAGAAGTCCAAAAAAATTTTTTTGCTACATACATGACTAGCCACTGTTCTAAGCTTTCCAACGATACCAAAATTATTAAATATGGTGAAGTTATACTCGAGAAATAAGATTAAAAATGAAAATTTATGATTTTTTACTTTTTTTAAATATGAAAAAATTGTCCCAACTTCAAAAATTCATATCTCAACTGCAATTTGTTAAAATAAATTGATTTAAAAAGCATTTGTTAGTTAATTGTAAGTAATTTATGATAAAATAAAGACAAAAAAATTTTGTTCAAAAGATGCTTGAAAAATTATTATTTGAAAATTCCATTTTTTGTAAAAGTTTGAGGCATTCTATAAGGAACGGAATAGCTTTATATCAAAAATTTGTTACTGATATTGTTAGCTACTGTCTTAAGCTTTACAACAATATAAAACATTGTATTTTTAGTGGTAATGCACATGAGAAATGAGATAAAGAGTCAAAGTATAAATTTATAAAAAAATGTTTTTTTGGAAATTTGCAAAAATTCAAAAATTCATATCTCGACACCAATTGATTAATTCAAGTTGATTTAAGTGGCGGGTTTTAGTTGGTACTTAGTAGCTATCAGCACAATAAAAAGTTATAAATTTTATGCACATGACATACACAAAATTTTAGTTTGAAAATTGCATGTTTTCTCGAGCTTTGAGGTGTTCTGTAAAAAAATGGATAAGTCCAAATTCAAAAATTTTTACAGAAGTGGGTAGCTACTGTGTTAAGCTTTCCAACGATATCAAATATGATACATATGGTATCAATACACACGAGAAATAATGCGAGATATAAAAATGTCCCTTAATACATTTTCATTTAGATTGACTCAATTTTATTAATGAAAATATTTGATAACTTTTAAAACTTTTTGATTGCTTAGAAAGCATGAGCTTAGTGCTACAACTGACTTATTTGGAATTTTTATCGACTGAATCAAATTTTTATTATTCCTGAATAATTGCTAAATTTTAATATACACAAAATTCAGAAAGTCAAAGCAAATATATTAGTAAATTTTCACAGTAATTTAACTAAAAACCACCATCTAGGTTTTATCAAAATATATTTTTAAATGGTTGCCAAATACATTATTGTGTTGGCCGGTTTTAAAAATTAAATTTTTAAATGTTTAATACAAAATTTTTTCTTGATTTTTTTTTTTTTGAAATTTTTAATAATCTTTTTCGAACATTAAGAATAACATTTCATTAAAAAACCCGTATTTTGAATTTTTATGACTCTCCAAAATTGCCACAAATTTTCCACTTCAAACTTTTCAACAAAAAAAAAAATCAAAAATTGTCACATTTTCTACCGAACCATTCCTTACATTGAAAAATTATATATTGCCCGCGTATTACTCTTTTTTTACTGCAATATGAAACTATTTTTAAATTAAAAAAATTTTTCACGTGCCGCAATTTTCGGTGTGTGTTATATATATAAATATAAAAATTCAGAGTCAGAGCGTGAGTATATATGAGTATGTGAATTTAAAGGAGCATGAAAAATAAATTCCTCTAACAAATAACACAAAAAAAAATCTTTCACAATTTTTTTTAAATTCGAATCAGAAGAAGAAACACAAAAAGAATTTATAATAATATTATTATGTGTGTAAAATTTTTATTTTCACGATTTTTTTTTTACTCTTTTTTTTCACCGTCACTGATTGGCAAAAACTACGAAATTGCAATCGAAGATTTCTTTTTTTGATCTTCCCAAAAGTCTCAAAAATAATTTTTTTCTTCTTTTTATTCACTCGCGAATTTTTGATTGTGCCAAGTTTTTATTTTCGTATCCAACGTCGAGGATAGCTGCGACACGACTGAATGAAATATACTTTTCTGTGTACATATTATTCTAAAATGAAAATCTTTGAAAATGTTAAAGTTTTTCACTCTCTTTGCAGATGAGTGAAATTTTTTTTCCTGTTTCGCTCTCTTTTCTCACAGCTGATGCTGTGTAATGCTGTGAGATGAAAGCATGGATTTGAGAATGAGAGAATTACACTCATTGAGAATTGAAGAGCTTTCCACCGACTGACAACTTATTAAAATTACTGAAAAGATGGGAAATTTGCTTGTGATAATTTAATTATTTTTGTAATTAAATTTTAATTTTTTTTATTTTTCATTATTCATCTTTGAAGAGGCATTAGATGAAAAAATCTCATTTTTATATTGATAAAATAAGGAAGATTTTTTTTTTTGAACCCATTTAATTTTGCTTTTTGAAAATTTTCAGACATTCTACAAATAATGAAAATATTCTTAAACTTCAAAGCCGATTGAATAAAAAAGTTTTTCGATTTTTAATCAAATTATTTTTGTAGTTTTAAATTTTTTTGAAAAAAATCTTATTAGTATAATACTTTGGTTCAACAGACCCGTATAGCACAGATCGGTGCGCCGTAAAAATTGCCGTTTCGTCGACGTGGCGGCGACCTGACGTTCGATAAAGTTCCACTCCTTTAATACATTAATGCGGCGAGCCAGAATAAAATCAAATATTTTGGTTTTCCTTACTTATTTCATGGCAATGACTTAAAATCATGATAAAATTTTAAAAAATTAATTGATTTTGTAGTAAAAATAACTTTTAGAACCTAACAACATTTTGTCTTGACTTGAAGATTGTCTTGTCGACAAATGATTTTTTTGAACATCAATTTCGTTTTGTAATAATTAAATCATCTGTTAAAACTTTCTTTTTGTTAAATTTTATTTTAAACTTGTTATTCAACTAAGTAACTTGAAGAACTTAGAAAAGCCTTAAAAGTTAAAAAAGGCAAACAAATAACAAAAACTCATAATTTCATCAAACTTTTAATTAATAACAAAGAAAAATAAAACTTTCTAGCTTATTTCGATCTTTTTCTTTCCTTTAATTGCCTCAACACTTAAGTTGTCTAAGTAAACAGCTTAATTCAAATTCATCAACAAACTCATCAATAGATAAAATCTAAATTAAATAAAAGAAAAAAAAAAAACTTTTTCATTTCATCAAGAAACGTTCATCTTTTCAGTATAGAAAAAAGGATTCATTTGTATGGGTCATGCATCCTCAAAAGCAAAAGGAACAAAAAAACTGATATTTACTCATCTCATCAAGCATGTTATGTCGATGAAAAATAAGCAAACAAGCCTGAGTGTCCGAAGGTAGGAAAAGTTCATTTCGGTATGTGCTTGTTCAGAAGTGGCTGAGATTGTTGGCAAAACACATCAAGTGTCTAGACATTATTCATGAGAAAGAGCATCAAAAGTAAATTCAATTGAAGGCAAATCAATTTTATTTGTTTAACAGCAAATTGTTAGAAAATGAGTTTAAAGTTTGTCGGGCAGTGAACTGGATTAAAATTTACAAAAAAAAAATAGTTTATACTTGATTATTTTACACTGGATAAATAAGAATTTAGCGAAACACTTTCAAAACAAGATGTCAAAGAATTCTGTACTGCATAAAAAAAAGTTTCATGCTTTTCCATTCCAATAAGTTTGGAAAGCTTGTGAGGATGGATTCGTAAATGATGTAACAGAAAATTAAAATGAAAAATTTTTAAATTTTTTTTTGCATGAAATTAATTTTATTTTAAATAAAGATTCTAGCTTAATAAAGCATTGAATAAACAAAAATTGATCTAGACATCATTATTAAACAAAACTGCAGCTCAAGATTGAAATTTTTAACACTTTTAATCTTGAAAGTTTCTTCACTTGCATTTATTCATTCTCTATTCCTTTTTTCTACAAAATAACTTGAAAATAACAGAAAACGAAGCAAAAAAAAACTTTTAATAAATTAAATAAACAGAATTAATGAGCTTTCGTCCGTAAAGAAAACTTTTGGCTGAATTAAAATAAGATTTTAAGAATTTTTTGTTTAACACTTGATACGTTGTTGAAATTATAATCTAATGGATTCGACATTAATTTTAAAAGCTTTAATTCATCAAAATGAGCAAGAAAAAGTTTTGATTTTTTCTTCATCACATCCATTGTTGCTTTAAAAAACATTTATTCATGATGAGGAAAAAAAAGAATACAATGACTTGGTACTTGAATGTCGATTGTTGATGGTGCTTGTAATAAGTGCTTAATAGAAGAATTAAAAGTTTAAAAGTTTTTCAAGGACTTTTCTTCGACTTTTTGATGTTGTATAAAAATGGATTTCTACGAAGAGAATATTTTATTTTTTGCATAAATTGGGTTCATTAAATGGTTTTGAATTAAGTATCATAAAGAATTCTTCAGAAATGCCTCTTGAGTGTTCTTTTATAAAATGGTGAGCAGTCTGGAAATTTTTTTGATGAGTTTACAAGTAGTCTGCAGTTTATCATGTAAACCATGTAACAAGTAAAGTAAGTATCATGTAAACCATGGAATTCTGCAAAGTTTATAAAATATAATTTCTAAATTTTACTTGCTTAAACTTTAATCTGAACTTCTTATCAGCATTAAACAAACAAAATTCAAACTAAATTCAATTATTCTCAAATTTCAAAACTTAAACTCTCAAACGAAAAATGCAAAACTTTGAAAAATTTCTTCATTTTCCTTTATTTTCAACTATGAAATATCAAAAAATCTCATAAATTATAATAATCGTCAAGATCCGCCCAAAAAGAAATTTATACTTTTTAATTGAAAATTTTCTAATTAAAATTGTTTACTTATTATCTAAACCTCAAATTTGAACAATTTATGAGACTTGAACTAGAAATTTTCATTCTTCTTTGCAAATTGAAATTTTCTTTTTATAAGTTTGAAAATCTCTTCGTTTCAGAAAATTTAAACTTTTTGAAAGTGAAAACAATTTAAATCCATGTCTAGAGGCTTTAAAAGTTATTTTTAGACTGATAAATTATTAAATGAATAGAATCTTATGAGTGATTATTAGTCAGCTTGTCAATTTTTCTTGTTGCTTAATCTTTTAAAATATTTGCGTACAGTTTGTTTTCATTTGGACTAAAAATTCTTCTTCCTTTATTTTCTGTTTTTAAAACTTGCAAATTCTTGAAAAAAAGTTGTTTGCCAAATACTTTAACATAGTTTAGTTACTATTCTTCATTCTTTTCTTGGTTCTTTTAAACTTCATTTTCAATTTTCTTTAGAGAGCGTTTACTCTTTATTTAATACAATAAATAAATGATTAATTTAAATGTACATTTCTAACTTTTAATGGATTTTCGTAAGAATTACTTTAAATACAAATTCAAACAAATTTTAATTCAAATCTGCTTTAGAATTTTTAAACTTTTAGACAAGACGCAGAGCTTATTAATTTGATGACCTTTTAAATTTCCCTAGCTATTTAATCCTTTTAGAGACAGCCATAGGTCAGAATATGAAGAGCTCAACAATTTTCTTGGAACTCTCATGACTCAAAAAAAGACAATCTTCTGATCTTGGATTTTGTTAATTTTTTAATAAAATTAACCTAATAATATGATTTCTAACATTATTTGCAACTTTAATGGATAAAATTGAAATTTTGTTGCTAAGTTTCATATTTAATTGATACAATTCTAATTCATATATTTCAATTTTTTTAAATCACCAAGAACCAAAAATTCTCAGTTAATGTCTGTCTTTTAAACAAAAAATAAACATTCTATGCTAAACATCCAAAAAAGTGTCAAGTCAAATAAAAATTTTAACCAAACCCCAAATCAAAATTGATTCATTATTTTGTCACCAAACAATGAGAAAAAAAAGAAACAAATATTAGCAATTTTTCTTACCAGAGTAATCTCAACCAATCTTCTCAACGGACAAAGAAAATAAAAGTTCATTTTTTTGCAGAAGAGATTCATTTGAAAAAAGGATAAAGCAGCACAAAAAGGAACTTTATAATGATGAAAAGGGGAATGAAATGAATAAAAAAAAATAAGAAAATATTTTTATTTAAAGAAAGAAAGGAAAAATGCAGTTCAAAAAAAATTGGACTAATTTATTAGTTATGTCATTTTAAATTTTAGACTTTTTCAACTTGATTCAAATTTTTGCCATAATTTATTTGATGATAAAATTTTCTAAAAATCATCAAGACATCATTTTCTCATTCAACCTTCAATATAATTTACTGAATAGCAAAAACTTGCAAAAGGAAAAGACTAACGACAGAAGATCAATTTCGCACTTTTTTTCTCATTCATAACATTCAACATCTTTTGAAAAATAAACTGCATTGTACAGAATTGAATGAAGAAGCAGCAGCAAAAAGAGGAGAAGAAAAAATAGATTGTGCTAGAGATTAAAAGAAAATGAATAAATGGATAGATAGAGGATATAAAATGAAGCTTTTGTGAGGGGTTGAAAGTTGGGTATGAGTGATAAGAAAACTTTTTCTTTATCTACTTGACCTTCTGACACTTTCATTTATCATCGAATTTTCTATCTCTTAATTTTTTTTTCTACATTGATAAGGTTTTCTCACTAACTCATTCCTCACTATTGTTGTAAATCTCAGACTAATGGATTGTTGTTCTATGGAAAAAGGGACGAAAGGAAAAGAGGATTTAAAGATTTTTGTTTACAGACACATTTTCACTTCTTGAATCCACATATGGTTGATAGTTTAGTCCTTGAGTGACATACTTCACAGTTTCTTATTCGGAATCTTTATGTCGGCAACTTTTGCATGTATTAAGTCATAAAAAAGTATATTTGGTAATGAAGAATTCACATTTTTCTGTGAATTATTTGGTTTTTTGGTAGGAATTGAACTTCTAAAACTGTCTAAAACCTTCTAAGATGTTCCTCAGATGGCTCAACCTACTTAGGGTTCATTCACTTATGATGTCCAATTTTTAGGGTGGGAGGGGGTTCTGAGGCTGTGTGACAGTTTTAAACAATAGAATTTTTTTGTATGAAGATTTTGTGACAGCGAGGAGAAGGGGGTCTAAAAATCCAAGATTTTGATGGACGTCATAAGTGAACAGCCCCTTACTGAGACAATTAAAATTTCCACATTTAATTCGAAATCTGACAAAATACATAAAAACTTCTAAACCTTTGAAATCCATAATAAGAACTTCATCAATAATTAGCATTAACAATCATTAACCAAAACCATCCATAACTACAAAATCTTTCAAATTAATGCACACAACATCCTTCATTACTCATAATTTGAAGCAAAAAAAACGCAATCAATTTATAAAATAAGATAAAATCTCAAGCTACTTAAATTATTAGCCACATCATGCCAATCTTCGACTAGTAAATAATTCAATATCATTTTCCATATCCAAAATAAATGAAAAATAAGAACCAATTTTTCTTCCTCAATAACTTCATCTGCATAAATTGAAATCCCATAGAAACAAAAATACAAAAGTATCCAAATACAAACATAAATCTATTCATATGTATCGTTCAATGCATGAATGCCGTTAAAATGGGTGGAAATTCATGCCGAATGATTGATTGTAAAATTGTCTTACCCAAAATTTTCTTCTCCTTCATCCTCCATCTCTTCATTGTTTCCATTTTTGTGCTGATAAAATTTGCATTATGGACCAATTTGAGGGTTCTTGAGATACATACATAATAAATTCTCATACATACATAAGAAGGCGATATGCTTGATAGATAACATACGTTATAAGATTTCAATACATAAAACATTTCTCCATTTCTCTCATGCGATTTGTGCTTATGCATGAAACAATAAAAGGATTTCTGATTTTTTTTTTTTTTTTGGAAATTTGAGAGACTATATATCCATAGTAACATTTGCCTCTAAGCCATTTAAATTGACATACTTGACATTTTAATGGTGAATTTAACATTTTAGTCATCTAGCACTTAACACATCATAAATTAAGTGCACTCTGGTGCTTATAAAATATGAATATTATATTTGCATATATCAACAAAATTATCGTTCTTAATAAATCAATATTCACACTCGTTAGATATAATTATGTGAAATTTGCATGAAAATTTGATTTACACTTATGCTGATTAAGATCGTTGTGCTTGATGAAATTTGGGTGAAATTTATTGAGTGTTTAGATAAATCTTCTCATTTGAATGGCACTTAATGCTTAATAGCTACAGACAGTACATTTATTTGAGGTTAATTAAGTATTTTGTGTACTATAGTCATTACTTACATTATTCAATATTGTTTAAGATTAGTACCAAGAAAGCAAAGCTATTGCATATACAAAATATGAAATTATCTATTCCTAGTAAATACTGCAATTGGTCTTTCATCATTTGAAGCTGAATTTATGGTTTTTTGATTGAACATATAAATTTCAAAATAACTAATTTTAGACATCAAAACTCACTTTCCTTTGGCAGAATATGTTCACCATTAATTGAGTTATATTTTCATGAAATTTCGATGTTACTTCTTCGATGTTAATCATATGCAATAGATAAAAATTCAAAAAAATGTAACTCAATTAAAAATTCTCTATTCAAAGTATATTTCAATTCATTCATCTAATTGAGAGGTCATGTAATTTTTCATAAAATATAAAAGCTTATTCAGGCACTATTTTTAAAAAATGAAATAATTAAAAAATCTGAATGTCGTAAGAAGCAAATTCAATCTAACAAAATGACTTTGTATATGAGAGTTGGTGTTGATAAAAAAATAAAAATGTCACTAATTGAATAAATAAGAATTAATCCCAAAATTTCTATGACAGGATGGGGTAAAATGATCTTTCTATTTAAAATATGGAAAGTACGCAGTAAATGCCCTGATTTTTAAAAATTCTAATTTAAATAAAAATTGAATAATAAATTGAATAGTCAAATTAAACAATAAAATTGAAAATGAAACTCATAATTTACTCTGCACTTAATTTGCAACTAAATAAACATATAATCCACATTTCAAATATCAATTTTAATTCATAATCATTCAACAAAACATTATAAAATAAAAAATGTATGCAATTATTATGTAAAATCGATTCTGTTGCTGAATCCAAAAATAGCAGATTCAATTCATTAAAAAATCCTCAAAAATCTATAAATTAACACAAAATCAAGCTTGAATGGAAATAAATTTACGCCACAAAATAATGATTATGTAGCACAATTACTGATTATTTAAACACACAATTGTCTACACAAATACATGTATAATTTCATGATAATCATTTTAATTGAATCTTTTCAAAGTTCAAACCCATTATCAACATCATTCATTATTCACTGTTTAAACATACAATGCAGAATTTTATTTGCAACAATGCACAAATATTTTATTTCATGACATATCACACGACTAAATCAAATTTGGATGTATAAAATATGATAAATATTGAAAATGATGTGAAAATCTGTGAATCAGCCACCATGCGGCTCATGCTCATTCAACTGTATGCTGATTTTCAATTGTTTATTTCCTTTTGTTTCGGAAAATGTTTCAATTTTTTTTATATTTTTATCACAAAGCTTTTTTTTTGTTTTGTTCCTCACTCCCCTCTTTCTCTCTATTTTTGTGCTTTATTATTATCATTTCATGTGTTAACAAAACAATGCATGACAATTAAACGGAAAATTGACCACAAACAACGTGAAAACAGCCACATTGAAAATTATTCTTATTGTGCTTGATTTTCTAAGAAATTGAGTTTGTTTAGGGGTTGTTTTGACTTGTTGATTTTTATTTTTATGAGATGTTTATACTTTGACCTAGATGTTGGGATGCAATTTGAAGTAAGGAGCAACTTGTGAAGGGATTTTAAAAGAGGAATTTTGAAAAGGATGCATTTTTTTGAAAATTAATTAGGAATTAAACCGACTTACTTTTAACTTTTGACTATATTCTCATCCCATAAAACGCCCAAAGATCAATAAGAAATTGCAGGAAAGTCAACTTACACAGTTAAATTGCATGAAATATTATCAAAAGTATCTAGTCTTCAAAATGCGTCCTATAAACACAAACAAAGCCATTTTCCAACAAAACTTTTCACCACATAAAACCTTTAAATTTATTTTGTGCGAAATTTTAGAGCATCAAGCATGTACATAAAAAAAATTGTCGTTACAAACATCCACACCAAAAATGTGATTTCATTGTAATGCATGTCTGGTTGTAATGCAGTTGTATGGTATAAATGTTCTCGAGTAATTTTAAGCATAAAGATTTTTGTTGTGGTCAGTCGAAGAGTCAGCAAAAATGTGTATTTCATGTGTCCACGTACAAGTGACCAAGCAACTGTGATATGACGTTGACGATATTTTGAGGAATAAGATGAGAATGTTTGAATAACTATTTTTGTGTTAAACATGAGTCATGGTGATCAGGATTATGGTAAAGATTCAGGGTTGGACTGGTTGAAAATTGGCAAAATCAAAGTTAAGTACAGGATTAATAAACCACAAATCCTGAATCATTTACGATACTCTTAAAATTTAATTCTTTAAAAAATCCAAATCTCACATTAAAAATTAACAAACATCCTTTATATTCATACCCAATACCCAATAACAAAATGCGTTAAAAACGGAAGCAATTGATGTCATTCAGCACATAATATTTTTATGAGCACCGAAGAATTCGAAAGGAATTCTGATTACATTAAGGTTATTGTGTACATCAAGCAAATTCTTCACTCGATTTGTGGGATAAATTCACATCAACATAATGTACAAACATACAAAATGAGCTTGAATTGATGGAATTCTTCTCCTTCTCATGCTTTTATTTCTTTTGTCATAAAATTTTACGAACGATGAACAGATTTATTTTGTATGTAAACCAATCAATCGTGAAGGATTTCTGTTATTTTTTTTTTTTTTGGTATGGAATAATTCGTTCTTGTTCAATGTTATGAACGATATGTGTTTGTTGAACTTCCATCCTTTCACTCTCTGGAATCTGACCTTTTTTTCTGTTGTGTGTTATAATCTCTTTGTCTGTGAATATGGACTCACAATTAATTGGTATTATGAAGCTTATTATTAGATAATTATGAGATTAAAAGAGGGTTCTATGGGATTAATGTGGAAATTTTCGGTCAATGAATGGCAAATGAAATTATTCAATTATAAAAAATCGTAAAAATTTATCTTCATATCTCTCAGCAGTGAGATCAACATAATTTAAGCACAAAAGGAGGAAAGAAATTATATTTATGTTATTACTTTTTACCTTTTGCTGAATCAGACCTAAATTGTTGATTCTTTGTTCATAATAAATTAGATGAATATCTTTAATGATGATTTTAATATGAGCGAGCTTGCTGTTGGGTCATTCATAAGTGATGCTTATTTCACACCAGAATGTACACCAGATTCAATATCTTGAAGGCCATGCTAACTTTCCACACATCCTAAAACTTCAAAAACTCAAATAAAATTCACCAAAGTATTCGGAAGCAGTAAATATTTAGCTTTAAAGTTTCAAATGAAATAAAAACATTTTTGGCTTAAAACCAAGGCAATCATTAGAATTCATAAAGGCTGTATATCAAAATTACCAACAAAGCATTCATATAGACCAAAATTAAAATTATATGACTACGAGCGGTTGCAAATGCATGCACATAAAAAAAGCCATACATGATAGGATGTTTGGCGTTTGGACATTCATATGAAATTATTTTTCGACGCACATTTACTGCTGAAAATTTTGTTATTTTTTGGGAATATATGACAAAAGGAAATCTTTTTCGGAGCAAGAAAAAAAAATGAAACTATTATCCTCATCCAAAATATACATACATAACTGAACATATGAAAACATAAAATTTTCGGTCCAATAATTTTTTATTGCCACATTTGGAAAATGTTCTGTTTGTATTTTTTTTTCCTTGATTTTTTCCTTCTTTTCTTATGCTCGATGAGGAAAAAAAGGGAATAATGGAGCAGTGAGAAATAAAATGATGGTACTTAAGGGCATTTAGATCGATGGTAAATACGCTGGAAATAAATAGTTCAAGAGATACAAACACATATTTTATATCAACTGGATTTTTCTTAAGAGCTGTTTAGTGCTACTTTGTAATAGATAATAAATTGAACTACTTGATTGACATTTTTATGGCTTCATAAGTTGTTTATGTCATAATGATGTTATTCTTTTGGTAAACATGTGAGAGGTGTATGGAGGGGGTTTTGGGTGTCGAAGAACTTTTCTTTTGACGTAAGCATAGTTATTCAGGAGAAACCAAACCTTTTCCATCCCATGCTTAACTTTGCATCAATAAACATGTATACGTTAATCCACATCCTTACAATAGCACAAGTCAATCAAGTGATGTAAAGGATTTGAATAACATGACACATTTTTATGAGATTCTGCTACACATGCTTACAATGTAAGGTAAAAATTCCATCACCAAGAAACCTAATAATCCTCATAAATATCCGATGATATTTAAATTTCCATTTCCATAATAGAATCTACTTCCATCTAAAACCACAATTGAGTTTATTTTCCCACAACACATAAAACATTAACACATTTAAAATTCAAATAATTGACATGAATAATTCTTAAGGATATTTGAAAGCATTGATGCAACAGGTTGGTTGTTGACAAGTGAGTAATTTTCCCATGGACATACCCAAAAAGAAGAAAGAGTGAGTTCAGTAACAAAATATTTTTTTACACACATTATTTCCTATTTGAAAATCTCTCTAGAAACTTTATCAGTAAGAAAAAAGATAAAAAGTTGAAAAAAATTAATTTTAAGTAAATTTAAAATGAACTGGATATCTGCAATTAGAATATTAGTACTTCTTTTTATACTTGGCATTCAAGAAACATTCTCAGTTGTGATAGAAATAGAGAAAACAAAAGATTTAAAGAAAACTATAGCCACAAAAACAAATCTTTTGGTTTTGTATACAAATGGAAAAAATCCAGAAATTACGAATGCTAGGAATGTTTTAAAGTCAATTGATGGTGTTGTGGCTTTTGTAGACTGTACAAATAATGAGCTAAAAAAGGGTCCATGTAAGAAAGCTTTGCCAGATGGCGAAAAATTCATTTTAAAACACTACAAAGATGGACAGTTCAACAAAGATTATGACCGGCAAATGTCGAAAAATTCAATTCAAAACTTCCTAAGAGATCCAACTGGAGATATTCCATTCGAGGAAGATCCAACGGGTAAAGATGTGGTGCATCTGTTAAGCATGTCGGTAAGTACACATCAATATAATTAAAATTGACACGTTGCTGAATAAATACAAGAATAATTTTGGTTTCAAATAATTTTTTCTCATAAATTTATCAAGATATTATCTGTTCCCTCTCTCTCTAACAAAAAAAAACTCATCAGTTTTCACTCTCATAAATTTTTCAATCTTCTCTCATTCTCTATTATAATATCACAGCATCTCGACAAACTCATGCGCAAGACATCCAAATTTCTCTGTCTCTTCTACACAAACTGGTGTGGATTTTGTAAAAAGATTAAACCATTCTACTCAGAAATTGCATCAGAGATGAAAGGGAAACATGTTCTGGCAGCAATGGATATGGAAAAGCCTGAAAATAATCAAGCACGTAGACGATTCAATATCACCGGCTTTCCAACGCTCCTCTATTTCGAGAATAATGTTCCCAAATATACATTCGAGGGTGATAATACAAAAGACGGAATTCTAGCATTCCTTAATAATCCCTCAAATCCTCCCGTGAAACAAAAGGAAGAGGAATGGGCTGCAGATCCAAATTCCGAAATAGTTCATTTAACATCCAAAAATTTTGAACTAATATTAAAGGAGGAGAAGTCAGCAATTGTTATGTTTCATGCAAATTGGTGTGGACATTGTAAGAATCTCAAGCCAAAATACGAAGCGGCTGCTGTTAAAATGAAAAATAAAAATGTCTCGGGAATGCTTTCGGCAATTGATGCATCACGAGAGAATGATATTGCCAGTAAGTATGGGGTTAAAGGATTTCCAACATTGAAATACTTTGAATTCGGTGAATTTAAATATGATGTGAGCTTACGAGACACAGATACAATTGTAAAGTTCATGGAGAATCCAGATGAGCCACCAGTTGTTGAAGTCGAGAAGGAAGTCGCATGGGAGGATGAAGAAACCGACGTTGTATTCCTTACCGATGAGACGTTTAAGCCATTTATGAAAAAGAAGAAGCATGTGTTGCTATTCTTTTTTGCTCCTTGGTGTTATCATTGTAAAAATACAAAACCAGAATTCACAAAGGCAGCAAAGGAATTTAAGGACGATCAAAAGATTGAATTTGCAGCTGTAGACTGTACAAAATATTCGGGAATATGTTCAGCATATGATGTTAAAGGCTACCCAACCTTAAAATACTTTAGTTATCTTAAAACACAAAAAGACTATGTAGGAGGCAGAACGGCAGACGATTTTATTAAATTTATGCAAAACCCCGAGAAGGAAGTTAACGAAAAGCCTAAAGTTGATATTGTTCCATTTACCAGCGATAATGTCATTATTTTGACTGATAAGACATTCGACAGCACACTTAAGAAGCACAATTCAGTTATGGTTTTCTTCTTCACCGAATGGTGTGGATATTGTAAACAATTGAAACCTATTTATAGCAAGGCTGCAGACGTGCTCGTTGATAACAACAACTCATTATCGATTCTAGCCGCAATTGATTGTAGCTCAGCACAAGATATTTGTAAAAAGTTTAAAATTGAAAGTTATCCGACAGTAAAATACTTTAAGAATGGTAAATTCTTCAGGGATTATAATAAGGAACGAACGACTGAAGCAATTATTGAATTTTTAGACACCAACACAAGAAAAGATGAACTTTAAATTAATTTTTTTTAATTTAGGTTTTAAAATCAGCGCATTTTTCTTAAATTTTGCTCAAACATTTGCGAAGATAAAATGCGCACAGTTTCCTTATTTTCTGAGAGATTATCTTAGTGGCTTCATACTTATATCAAATTTATTTTTCTGTTCAGTATAAAAAAATAGCTATCAATTTATAACTAAATATTTACATAATACCTCTGTTATACATATGAATTTACACATTTTTTTCTTCAATTTAAAAAAAATTTACTTCAATTAACGATGAATTAATAATTAATGTAGGTAAAAAAATTAACTAAATTGCCAACGAAAATGATTCAAGAGTAAAAATTGTGATTAATCAATTAAAGGATTTTGTTTAAAATTCAACTAATCAATGAAAATGTTTAATTTTCATGTGGAATAATTGATGAATGCAGCATTGAAAAAAAAGAGAACATCATCTGTAACAATTGTTTAAACAAAACGGAAATAAATTTTGAGATAAACTATAAAAGAGCAATAAAGTTAAAAGATAGGAGTATGTAAATTTCGATTCAAGTATACACGCAGATATTTCATAAATCTTACTGTATTGATATTTATGTGCATTTTTTTCTCGTATACATTCGACAAACTCTCTCAATTTTACGCGGCTGTGCACGAGACATGAAATTTAGTTTATTCCTTTTATTTCCTTGATACTATTTTTACATATGTTAATTTATTTAACAATTTAAATTGAAATCTCAAAATTAAATTTATGCTGTATTCATTAAAAGTTTCACGTTTTAATAACATCTTAAAATTTAACAAGATTTTTATTTTATATTTTGTTTAAATTTTTTATCTAAAAAAATTAATAAAAATAAATTGTTTTTTTTTTTTATATTAAAGAAAATTGAATTTTCATTTGAAATATGAGAAATTTTGTTTCCTTTATTTCCACATGATAGGGCATTAAATGAAATAAACATGGAGAATTCTGAGAATCAACTTAAGGAAGGAATTTTTTGAAGTTTATATTCTTCAAATTTATCTCAGCTAGTAACAAAATCTTTACATTTTTCCTGTACAGGGGGTTCTCGATTTGAACAGTTGTTTTGTTTCCAAATTTTTCTTTTCAAATCGAATTTATTCAAATCGAAACTTATGAAAAATGACCGTTAAAAATGAAAATTTGAATTTTTGTTTGGAAAATTTTTGGTTATTCAAATCGAAACAATTCAAATCGAATCTGTTCAACTCGAAGACCTCCTGTATTATTATTTACATTGAATTTTCTAAGACAAGTAGCTTTCAGATCTTCAGATAGACTTCAGTTTCCAAGTCAAGTATACAATTTATAATTCGTAAATTTCTTGGAATCCTCTTTTAAACTAATAAGGCATAATCTCTTGATAATTGGGTCTTCTGTTAAATTTTGGGAAAAAAATTTCTATTCATGATTTTATCTCTGTTATTGTACATTTTCCATTAGCATACATAGAGGACCATCATTATTTGAAGCTTATGATTTTTAATCACTGTTTTCGATAATTCATTCAAAATTTAGTTGAAAAATCTTCAACAATAAAATCGTGAATATCAAAGCTCAACGTATAGATAATTTCAGTAGGGGTCGTTCACTTATGATGTCCAATTTTTAGGGGAGAAGGAGGTCTGAGGCTGTGTGTTTTTAGCAATAAAATTTTATTGTTTGAAGAGTTTGTGACAGATGGGGGAAGGGAGTCTAAAAAGCCAAGTTTTTGATAGACGTCATAAGTGAACGGCCTCTAAGGACCTTCAAGATAATATTACAAAAGTCTTCTATTCAATGTCCATACCTAATTAACGCTAGCATTGATTATTAAAGATTTAATAGCAATTAATTGCCTTATTTAAATAACTTCAATATCGTCTAATGAGTATGCATTTTTAGTATATTAGAACTGCATATTCTTAAGGAAGAGTAATTATAATAATGATGGCTTTTAATAAAAGGTTAATTCCTTAGTTCATTCTTCTTCAAGAAACCCATCATAATGGAAGTAAAAGTAGCAATGAAAAAATTCATCAGATTTATTTCGACAAAATTTCAAAATTTTGTTAAGTATTTCAAGCAACCAGTTGTGAATTACCATTCGTTCCAAGATTTCTTCTTCTGCGAAAAGTCAATCAATGTATTGGGACATACATTTCTGCCAAATCAAAAGAATCCACCTGAAAGATGGTCGAAAATCAATGGAATTCTAATTCAAGTAACAAACTTAATGCTACTGATATTGTTGGTTATCTCAATTATCTTGTCAATTCGTAGTACTCAACTGTATGTTGTACTAGAGAATGTTTTGATTTTTTGCGCTTTATTTGTGGCACTTTTGAAAGTTTACATTGTATTTAAAGTGAATTTGGAAGAATTATTCAAACTGATTAAGAAGTTGGATGAGCATTTTCCACATTCTGCAGCTGATCAGTTTATCTACAATGTTCAAGGAAATTTTCACGATCTTCGAATGATGTATATCATCTACAATATTGCTTATTACACACTGATTCCTCAATTTTGCTCGATGCCATTAGTGTTTCAAATTTATGCAGCATACAAATCAATCGACTTGGAATGGGATACAATTTTGGCACTTAACTTAGGATTCAACCAGCTTGGACCAGTTGTATATGTAGTGATTTATGTTATCGAAACATGGTTTATAATTTTTTCTGTGTATTATATTCTTGGTTCAGACTTAGTGTATGCTAACTTGGTTCAGATTCTGTCTATGGAATTTGACATTTTAGGGCAAATGATCACCGAAATTAATTTTACTAATGATGAAAAAGCTGTAAAGGAACTCAAGAGACTTGTCGATTTTCATCAGGAATTGATTGAAATTTCAGAAAAATTGGAAGAAATATTTTCGCCATTACTGCTTATCAATGCTTTAGCATCCATTGCTGGATTGTGCTCTGCAAGTTTTCTGTCTATGGTAATTTTAGCATCAAGAAATTAAATCTTAAAAAATTGTTCCTTAAAATATTTTTCAACTTTTTTCAGACTAAAATTAATGGATTTTTCATTGCAAAATATTTCGTTTTTCCCATGGCTGTATCTCTTCAAATATTTGTTCAATGCTTTTTTGCACAGCGATTATTTGAGTAAGATTAAAATTTGAATTTTTAAAATTTATAAAACTTTCCTCATTATTAATAGCTCATCAACATCAGTAGCCACGTCAGCTTACAATTCTCAATGGTATGGCAGCAGTGTAAAAATTCAACGTATAATTTTTCTGATTATAGTTCGAGCACAAAAGGCTCAGACTGTAACAGCATGGAAGTTCTTTGATGTCTCTTTAGAGACCTTTCAATGGGTAATTTGCGATTTTTGAAAAAAATGTGGGAAAATTATGCTAATTAATTTTTGGTACATTTAGATTGTTTCAACATCATATTCATATTTTTCGATTTTACAAGGAATTTATGGTTAAGTTGTATATTAAGTATTAGAAATTTGCAAATGATTTTATGTTAAAAATCACAAAAACATCACCGATTTCAATTTAAATTCTTGTTTTTAACTTCTTTCAAAAGCACATCCTACAGAATTTCCCAAATAGATTTATAATGTATATGATTGATAATTTTCATCATTGCTAATAATCCTCAGTAGTGAGAGGCAAAAGATACAGCACAAAGAACGTAAGATAGAAAATAATGTACTTTTAGAAGACGATAAATACAAATGGTGAGAAAAAGCAGAAAAGGATAAAGTGAAAATGATAATAGATTTAATCTACAGAGTAGCAATAGCTGCAAAGGTAAACTAGCAAAAATAAAAGCTAGAAAAAGAAAGAAAAAGTCCGCAAGGCATGAAATTGAATTAGATTCAATTTTCTAAGAAGAATTCAACGCAAAGTGTTCAGAGAGTCACAAAGTGAAAGGAATGAGAAGGGACCGTTCCCTTATTACGTACCCCACCTCCACCCTTCGTAACGTTTTTAACAAAAGAATCACGTGTGAGAATAATAGACCGTAACAAACTCTCGTACCACCCCCTTCCCCTCAGAGCGTTACGTAATAAGTGAACGGCCCCGAAGAAGAAATGAAATTCCTTTTGGTGAAAAATCCAACGCCATCCTCAAATAAACACATTAACAAAAGAGGGGATATCTCACTTCTTCTTACTCACTGGTATGCTGTACAGAAAAAAAAGAAGCGGAAAATAAATCTCGGGTTGCGACGCCAAAAATGTTTTTCTCATTAATTTTTCATTACAGTGAATCCACTTTTTTTGCTGCTTTTTTCGGTTGCGTACTCTTTTTTTCCTCGTTGGTGAAGCAAAGGAATCTCGAGGATATTTCATTCTGTTCTTCTTCTCTTTTTTTTTGAGAGATTACATAGTTCAACTTTGGAAATGAAAAAGTTTTCTTACCTTTCTCTTCCTTTCTGTCTATATTTGTATCATGATACACAGGATGCTATCGGCTTGCAATACTTTCTAAATTTTTATAAAAGTAGACCAGCAAGAAAAAAAGGAATTGAACTTTCTTATTCCACATATATGCTTTTATGTAGTGTACATACACACGTAAGTGACATGCGAGGAAAATTTAAAATCATGTTGCATGCAGTACGGACTAAATGGAAAGATATATCTTTTTCTGCCTTCTTTAATTTGATTTTTTACGGTACTTTCGACAACAAAAAAAAGTAAGTAAGAGATAAAAAATTTTCTTTCTTGTGTTTTCTTTTTCATTAATATTTCAGCCTCGATTTTACTTTATTTTTTTTCGTGAATCAAACTTTTACTATTGAGTAACGAAAACCAAACAAATGAGTTGGAAAATTATGATTTATGGATGATTAAGACGCAATTTATGGCTTTATTTAGAAGCTCTAATTGCGGATTCAACAGTTTTGTTTTTTTATGGTTTATTTTCATCTTTCCAAATTCACAGGGAAATACATCAAAATCATTGTGGAAGTGACGCTACATTCAAATTCCAAAGTATTAATTCAAAAATTGCTCCTTCCACAATAATTTTTTTTTCTCTCATATCAACGTTTTGTTCCTTATGCTTCAAGTGTTTGCAAATTATTCAAAACTCGACTTATAAATTCCAAAATATAACACAAATTTTTTCATTAACAAATCACATCAACATTCATGACACCCAACATGCCATATACAAACCAAAAAAACAACAACACATAACATTTATCCCACAAAAACTTTCTCCTTGAGCCACAGCAGCAACAAAAAAAAGTTTCAACCTTTAAAGGTAAAAATGCTTACAAATACAAACAACTGAATCATATAATAATCATAAATCGAGTAAGAAAGCAATTTCTTTATGCAATCAATGTCTTTTAGCACTTAATCAAATCTTTATTGATACTCGAGAAATGATGAAAAATGGAGAAAAGGCTAAACTTGTGAGTGAATCAAGGATCACAGTATGTAATAAGGGTCGTAACATAAATTCCATTCATACATCGAAAAGGGAGTAAAAAAATTTTATAAGCGAGCGAGAGAGGAGGGAAAAAAAGGTAAAAGATAATTTCACTTCACGTTCAGTATTTGAAATAAAAATTTAATAAAAACATCGAATTCAAAATCAAATTTCATTTTGTTGGTTGCTGGATTTTATTGATGGTTTAAAATTTAAGGTTGGTTGTTCAGTTTGGGTGATCGACTGGGTCCAATTTTGAACTTCAATAAATTTCCTGATTCATTGATTTTCAATTAGTCACTTTCAAAGCTCTAGCAACAGCTGCATAAGTATTAAAATCTCAGGAATTATTGAAGTAACAAAAGAAGACTTTTTGATGAATTTACATAGAAGTCGTTCACCAATGATGTCCAGTTTTTAGGGGAAGGAAGTTATTAGGCAGTATGACAGTCTTACACAATAGATACTTTTTATATGAAGATTTTGTGAACCAGGAGGTCTAAAATCAATGTTTTCGATGTTCCTCGTAAGTAATCAACCCCATACCAATTACCCCTAAAACATGCAGCTAAATTCATGTTAATGAAAACACAAAGGAAAAGGTTTGACTTTCATCGATTCTACAAAGACTGTAAATTACTGTTCTCCTACCAAAAATTTGCCTTTAAGTGCAAAGCTGTCAAAATCAAGCACCTACAATCAATTAGATGCACTAGACATTGCCGATAGCAATTCATGCAACAAATTGAAAACTCTCATCTATACAACAGCACAAAATTAACAACAAAATGCCCTCCATACCATCCATCATCAATGCATTTGCTACTGACTTTTTTTTCTTCTTAACCATACTCAATAATTTTAGCCACTGCCATCATGTTGAGCTTCCAATATCCTCAAAACATTGCAATTTCTCAATTGAATCGTATCGAAATGAAAGGAGTGTATGGAATGAAATGAAAAGATCGTATCATAAAATCCATATGAACATGGAACAGTATAGGACGAATGTGTTGAGGAAAATAAGTAGTGAACAACCAAAAGTAATAAAGAAAGGCAAAATCAATAAAAAACACTCAAGTATATCAAACGCAAAGCGAAATGAAATGAGAAGCAGGAGGAAGCAAAAAAAAAAGTTAAAAGAGGAGAAAAGAAAAACATTAAATATTATTTTTATAGGTCCATGTTTTATGATTTTGTTATTCGCCTCAGGATCACTTCAGATTCTTTTTTTTCCTTCCTTTTCATTCTTTCATTGCATTGTCTCAAAATATTATTATTTGTTATGTCCAAATGAGGCTTTCTTGTCTAAAGCCCAACAGAAAAGAAAATAATTTAATTTTATTCTGAATTTTGGTTCTTATTTGTCAGATGCCAAATAATTCGATCGAAATTTTTAGGCTTAAATTTTGCAACAACAATTCCCTTAAACCATACGAAAAGGTATTTTTGTGGTACATATTTGCGACATTGTAATATGAATATGTTTGAAATTTGAATATACATATTTTTCTTAATCATAAGCTTTGTGAGACTCGGCAACAAATTCTTTGGAAATTTTGTACACAAATTTTGAATGCTTCTGGCTAAAATGCAACAAAATTTATGTGTCATGTAAATTGTAGAATAAAAAAGTTCATCGACTAAAAATTAAATTAAAGCTTCAATTTTAAATCACAAAATTTTCCATTAAGTTCAAAGCGTAGAGTAAAAGCAAGTAAACATAAACTATTTATAAGTGGAAATGTTTTGAATGTCATGTATACATGGCTTATGCACATGGAAAAAAAGCTCCTCTTTCCCTCATGTTATTAATTTAAATCAATTTTTTTTCAGTCAGTGTCTCTGAAAAATTTATTTACATTTCAGTTCTTCTGTGTCTGTATTTTTCTCATGTTGTATGTATCAACCAATATTAAAAGCAATAGTGGCATGTGAAAGAATGAATGGGAAAAATAAATTCGATTGTATTATTGAAGCATAAATATTTAATGATATTAAATGATGCGATACGACAAACATCATGCAAATGAGAATGGTACACGTCAGGGAAAAAAGGAATTTAAGGAAAGTGAAGTGATTTTTTTTTGGAAATATTTTAAGTGCGTTTTTAATCAGTTTTTAAACGATTTAAGCTTTTAAAAAAGTTTCAAGGAAAGTTTGAAATGTGTTTTCAATTCAGTAAGTTTAAAAACCAGTAGTTCAAATCCTTGACTTTCAAGTCATTTTTTCAAAACTTAAAAAAATCGCATATATTGAATTAAACCCAATATTTTGACAAACATCCATCAGATGCACCCATACTTTACTCTTAATTGATCTTCATCAAAACCTTTAACAATAAATTTCCACATGACTGGATATAGCAGTTTTAATTTAAATCTATTGGACACGAAAACAAAAAAAAAATTAAAAAAATTAAAAACATAGGTTTATTCACCCAGTCAACCAAATTGAAGGTCCCAAAAGATTTTTTTTAAGAAGCATCCACAATAAAAAAAGAAGAAGAAGCAAAACTCTTCCTTCCTCACAGAATTTTATTATGGTGATATTTTTTTGGCACATTTCGCGTAGTTGTTGTTGTTGTTACTACTGTTGGATGTTACAAGTTCATTTTGTGGAGGCAGTTATGAAAATGAAGAAATCTTATTTATTTAGTAAAGAAGAGAGAAAAAAATGAAGCTCCATCTGCGACATGCTGCAATTTATCGTAAAGCTCATTTTCCATTCTTTTGTGTCACTAGAACTAAATATTTTGGGAAGGAAGAAGAACAAACGTGAATTTCGCATGAATTTTAATAAAAATGAAAGAATTTTTATTTCTGTTCTTCTGCAAAAATGACTAATTCCAAAGGATTTTTTGTGCTTGCTCTTTTCTTCATTATTTCCAGTTAGTTAGTTCACACTAGCGCCTTTTCACCTTTCCGCCATCAATTTTCATTTAATGCAATATGAAATATTTCAACCGCAATATCTCAAGAGATTTCTTGTTCTTTTCTAGTTATTATTATGAATTTTTGCAGATTTTTTTCTTTTTGTGAGGCTTGTGGATTGGTGTGCAGCTGTTTGGACATTTTGGGTGAATTTGAAAAACAAAAAAAAATAATTGAAAAAAGTTATCAATCCAAACAAAAATTCTGGATTATCAAGTTCAATTTTATAGGACTCGAACCTATGAAATTCCATTAATGACTTATTTATCATCAAATCATCTATCAATCCTAAACCTTTAATTGTTCATTTGACTTAAAATCGCATTTCATTAATTTAAGCAGCACATAAAAAATTCTCAAAACAACTTTAAACACAAAAAAAATTTAAATTCTTTCGTCGGTGTTTAAGATATTTAAGCCTATTCAAGTTTTAAATGTAGTCCCGGTCCCGGAAACTTTCCAAAACCGAGACTTCGGGAAAAGCCTAGCTTCAAAAATAAAAACAAATTATAAAAACAGCACAAACATTTTTTCATAAAAATTTTAAAGGATTTCTCATTTCATTTCCATCTCCTCCATTTTTTCAATGATTCGCAAAAATAAAAATTCATATTCAGGTCACAAATGCAACTTCAATTGCAAGTTGCGATGTTTTCGCAATCTTCATATATTTTTCTTCCCTTCCTCCTAACTAATCTTTTTTGCATGTTTTTCTTTAAAAAATTTATTCCACTTTCATTGTCTTTTCAGTTGTACAGAGACATTATTATTATCTAACGCATACAGCTGCTGCTGCTACAACTATTGCTTTTTTCCTCTGACATGGCACATACTCACTAAAGACTAAAATGCAAAAAAAAAGCTCATCTCTTGCAGCAGCAGTAGCATCAGGAGCAATGTGACAGCAAAATGAGGGTTGGCATGTGAGAATAAAAAAAAAATTTATAATATGATGAACACAAAGCATATCTAATGAGAATTTGAAACGTGCATATAAAAAAAGAAGAAGAGCCAAAGCAGAATGAGAGAAGTCAAAAGGAATGAAATTGAAGAAGATAATGCGAACAAATTATGCACTTTCCACTACGTGATAGTAAGGATAAAAGTTTTCATGATGCAAACATATTATCATTTGTGTTATTCATTTTTTTATTATTATTGCTTATGGTGTGTTTTTAACTTTCTCCCGCAAACACGCAGAGATAATTCAGTTTCTTCTTTCAACTCGCTCCCTGCTTTTGAGAGATAAATTTAGATGTATGAAAAGTTTTAAATAAAGTTCTTAGTCTGTCTAGTTTTTTTTTTTTTTGTACTGGGAAATTATTCAAGTCTGATGCAAAAGCACAACATTCTTTGGACATGAAAATTTTGTTTGTGTTTATTTGGGCAATAAACTTAGTTGTTGAACTTTAAACTTTCTCTAACTCATCAGACATCACAGCTTGATGTTGTTTATTTAAATTTAAAGCTGATGGGACGTAGAAGGAGGTGCAATGTGGGCCGGACCACCCTTTGAGTAGAAATTTCTTCATTTTCTAGGGTTTTGGAAGCAAAAATCATTTGGAGTTCACTACACTCAGGAAAAAAAATCTAAAATTCCAATTTTAGATTTTAAAATACTGAAATCTAACAGAAAATTTTATAATCTAATATAAAAATGTTAAAATAAAATATTTTCTATTGAATTTAAAAATAAAATTTTAAAAATTAAAAATTGCGATTTTAGAAATCTAAAATCCGAAGTTTTAGATTTACATTTTAAAATTTAATATTTGATTTTAAAGTAAAATTTTAGATCTGAAAATTTTTTGGATTTTAAAAGAAAAATTTTAGAATTTAATATAAAACTTTTTGATTTTTGAAAACAAAACTTCGCAGAAATGACTCAAGCAAAACAATAATTCACAGAAATCACTCCATTAAGTATATAAAAAGTTTCCATACAAACTTAAGATATTTATAAAAATATCTTCAATAAGTTTTAGTGGTGATGAATTGCTTTTTTTCATCATGTAACTAATACTTTCAGTTTTTCTTAATCATTTCTTCTTAAAATTAAACTATTCAATAAGAAAATTTCAAATTAAATTTAAGAATTCTAAAAGAATTCCTTTAGATTCTAAAATTTTTATTTTTGTTTTAAGAATTTAAAATAAATATTTTAGATTTTAAAATAAAAATTTTTGAATTTTTCAAAGTTAAAATTTAAAATAAAATTTTAGATTTTAAAATTTTCTTTTAGAAAATTTAAAAGTTTCAATTTTAAAAATCTAAAATTTTCCTTGGGGTTCTATATCTAACATTTTCTGTTAGATTTTTCCATACAAATCTAAAATTGAATTTTAGTTTTTTTTCCTGAGTGTAGGAAAAAATTCTGGCTAAACCCCTGGCTGATTGTTTGATGTTGGTGTTGATCTTGCTGTTCAACGTGTCACTTAAATTGTGACAAGCTTCAAATGATGTGATTAAAATTTTCTATGCTAAAAGTTCCAAACATTACAAAAGAACTCAATGTAAATAAGAAAAAGGCTTTAACTGTCTTTAAATTGTTAGTACACGTAGGCTGTAATGCTCTTAAATGATTGTAAAAATCTTCCTACATAAAATGTAAACAAAAATAATTTGAGTATCAAAATATTTATGAAATTCTAGGAAAATCTTCTTAACACGGATGTAAAATACTAAATATTGAGCTTCAACACCCCCGCAGCAATAGTTTATGATGAAAAGCACTTCGATGAAACATTTTAAAGCATCCTTAATTTTCCTTCACTTAAAAATGCTTCAGTTCTTGTTTTACATCATCAAAATCCTTATTTAAATAATTCAAGTAATGTTGAAACAGCAAAGCGAAAGTATTCAGTGATTTTCATCGATATGAGTAAGTATTATTAAATAAGAAGCATCTTATCTTTCATGATACACCATATAACCAATAAAAGAAGAAAAAAAAAATCATGCATACGTACATTGTCTTCTCGCACAAAATTACAGTCTTTTTAGATGTAAATATAATATAATTTCAATTTTCTTTTAGTCAATATAAAAATTTATGTAAACAACAAATTCCACTTCCATTCATTTCATTTCCTTCACTTTTTTTTTATATTGTTGTATGATTACATATATGCTTATATTAGCAAACATTCTGATGCCTTCGTGCGTTCAATAAAAAGAATGTGATGAGAAAAATATTTCCTTTATTTTAAACACAAGAAAAAAAAATTGGAGGGAAGCGGAGAAAGATAGATATAGATGTATGTATACATGTTATTTAAAATACAGATAAAAAATGTATGGAAAATTGTTATTCAGCTTAAATATTATAATTTGGAAATAAAGAGCCAATAACCCATTATATTCTCAAGCTCATACAAAATTCAAGTTTATTTGTACAAGTTTTCATTGAAGAGGATGAGAATGAGAGTTAAGACAGGCAGTACATATACAGAACAAAAAAAAAATTGCTGAGGATGGAGAAGACAAAAAAAATATGAAATAAAATAAAAGAATTTTTTTGTTAGCAAATATTTGAGAGCTCAGCGTGGATGGCACTCGTTTCGTTTAAAAAAATTATTCCACCGACTTTCTTTGTATGAATGATATTTGTGGAGCTTGGCAACGTTGAAAGGCCATAAAGTTTGTCAATATTTATTCAGCCTTGGAATGGATTAAAAATTTTATTTAGCGACAATTTTTAAAAACACGTGTTTTTAGTTCATTTTGGATTTTTGTGATATTTTCCTTTTTAATGCTTAGATAAAGACTTTTGTTGGATAAATCAACTCTTGCCATTTAGTAGATCATCAAAAATTAAGTTTATACTGTCATAAATTGCAGAATTCAATTAAAAACATAAAAAACTTTTCAAAGTGTAGTAAAATCCAATATGGCGGAGATAGTTAAACTTTCAAAAATTAATAAAATTTAAAAAGTAAACAACCGTTAAATTTCATATTAAAATTTTTAGTTTTAAACTAAAATCACACAAATAAAATGAAAAAGCTCTCAAAAATCATAAAATTATGTTTGTAAATCCGTTTAATCATCTAATTCGTAAGACTTTTTAAAAGTCAAATATGACATGAGTCAGCTTTTCAGCAGTCAGTTACTTGCTTTCGTCTTATTGCTGTTTTTATGGGAACGTTAAAGTAAGCAGCAAAAAGTAAATTGTCGATTTTAAACATGAGCTTTGTTAGGTAAATAAAGAATTTGAGTTTGATGAAAATTTTTGCAACATTCTAAAGAAACTTTGTGATACTATATATAGCTATGCAAATTTACTCACGAAAGGATTTTTCTCCTTCATTTTGAAAAGTCAGTTTTTATGAAAATTTTATCAACAATATTTCACTAGAAACTTTCAATATTATCTCTTTGAATATATTTTATGCTACCTTTATTCCTGAATAGTCTATATCTATTGAAATAAATGATATTGCATCAATATTGCATTCAATAGATTTCCTTGATTTTTCACACAATTTTCATCGCATGAATCGCTTCAAACTTCAATTTGATGAGTGTTTTTCTTCTTTCTTTCCTCTATAATTTTCGATATGCCACATATCATTCAAACGATCTCTCTTTTTTTCTCTCTCATTCACCATAACAACAGCAGGAGTAGCAGTAAACAAGTGTGAAATAAAAATTTATTCATCCATAGATATCTCAAGAAGACATAAAGCAAGTAGAAAAAAAAAATAAATAAAAGAGGAAAGGGGTCGTTCACTTATGATGTCCGATTTTTAGGGGGGAGGGGGGTCTAAAGCTGTGTGACAGTTTTAAACAATAGAATATTCTTGAATAAAAATTTTGTGACAGAGGGGGGGAAGGGGGGTCAAAAAAATCCATGTTTTTGATGGACGTCATAAGTGAACGACCCCAAAACAGAAGCGATAAATAAAAAAAGAATCTCTATTATTTTGTAATCAACAGTATTTCAATATATCGAGGAATTGATAACACTCAGTCAACTTCAATCCTTGCATAAAAAAAGAGTCTCTTTTTCGCTCTTCATCGTCTCGCTTTTCAACTTTTCCTTCCATTCTTCTTTATGAATGTAAAAAAAGCTCACATATCGTAAAATTTATGATACTCATTTGAGGCAGTAAACATTTTTTTATGCTGGATGGATACAATAATAATGTACATTTCTGAGTAACATTCTCGCTATGGAAACAGTCAAGAAAGGACATAATAAACATCAGCTAGCAGTAGTTTGAGTATAAAGCAATAAACACATATTCAATGATCATAATCACGTGATAAAATTACAGAATCAACTTTTTTTTTACACTACACAGAAAAGAAAAAAAAAATTATGATAAATCTTCATTTTAGTTTTCTTGTCTTCGCCTTATTCTACTACACAATATAAGCCAAAAGTACTCAGCAAAAGTGAAAATTGTGGAATATTGATGTCAAGATAGAAAAATGATTTACAACATGAGAAAGTTTTTATGTCGGCTTCTTTTGTCGAAAGAATATGAACAGCAAGCATGAAAAGTTATTAGCAATTAAGATGAATTAGCGCATTTTGTTAAGCATTTTATATTAGTAGTTGTTGAAAGGATAATAGCTACAACACTTGAGAAGCATATTGATGAGTGTTTATGTAACGGATTGTTGCACAAGAGAAAGTTTGATGTATATACATAGTGTGAGAATTTATGAAGGCAAGATAATGATGCTTCTTGTTCAACATTTTATCAAGACTAACAATATTAATGATGTGAAGTAGACTCAGAAAGTCAAGTTTTTGGAATGAATAGACTAACTAAATTAAGTAAATTACTTCTTATTGGCATTTTAATTTATATTTATTGAATATTCAACATAATTTGCTATTGAAATTAAGTAATACTTAACAAGGCAGTAGGAACTTGTTAAATGAAAATTGGAAAATTAAGGATTATTTCCAAGGCCATATAACTCCCTACACTTTGTCTACACTTTGCACATTTTTACACACATTTAACTACACTTTCTACACTATTTATTACTATTCTACACTTTACTACATTTTACTCTACTTCACTACACTTTGCTACACTTTACTACACTTTGCTCATTTTTTCTATTTTTTACTACACTTTACTATACTTTACTACACTTTAATTCACTTTGCTACATTTTACTTTATTTTGCTACAATTAGCTCTACTATGGTCTACTTTAATACACTATACTGTCTCTTTTGTACACTTTTTTTTCATAATATAATCCAATTTTAAACAGTGAATTGTGTAAATTCTCATTTTATATATTATGCATCAATATATTTATCACTGCTAAAGTAAAAATGAGCAGTTTTATATCTTGTTTACTAAATAAAATGAAGATTTAAATTTCATTTTTGATTCAAAAACATTTTTTTTATTTTATTCTTTTTTTCATTGCAAAAAATGCATCAAGGGCATTTGTTTCATTTATTGATTTTATTACATAACTAAATCAATTAATATTTTGAATAATCAAAACCTTTGTTTAAAATCTTTTAAATTCTTCTGTATATCCAACATTTTTAAGTCAATTTAGCAAAACCTAATTGACATATTTTCGATAAAAATATGTGATCAGTCTAAGAGAATGTAGAAAAATATGGAATAGGAACATCCAGTACCAAAATATTATATTCAGTAAAAAAAAAAATAACTAAAGTTCAAAATTTCAAATGAAAATCTTAGTTATGAGAAAAAAAATTCAGGTATTAAGAATTATTATTCTTATTAATAAACACCGATTCTCAGTTCTCAATAATAAGATAAGACATAAAAATGGCAAAAATTGTATTCATATTCATTAAAGAGCATTCAAAATGTTTTTTTTTAAAAAAAAAAAACTGTTTACATTATCACTTATAAACTTTTTAAAAATTAATTTATGAATTGAAAGTCATGAAAAACGGAAAATTAATTGTTTTGAATGTTAATGCTCTGTGTAACATGGTTAAATTGGGTATGAAAAATTTGCTACACTTTCACTACACTTGCTATACTTTTACTACACTTACTATACTTTACTACACTCTACTACACTTTACTACACTTTGCTACACTTTACTACACTTTGGTACACTTTACTACATTTTACTACACCAAGATATACAGATGTGTTCATTCAAAAATGTTACCGTTTTTAACGGATAAAAATTCAAATTTCTCAATTTTTTTGTAAACACTAACACAATGAAAGAAATTTGTAAAATTTTGTTCCTCAAATTTTTGGACTTTTAATTTTGTTTTCGTGGTCAAAAAGCATTAGAAATGATAAATTACAATATAATGTTGCTATTGTAAACACAAAAATAAGATCCAGTGAACAAATTTAAGTCAAAAATCAAAATTTAATTTAAAAATTTTTTTCATAAAATTTTTTCATTTGTTTGTTTACAAACAGAAAAAAAGCGTATGGTCAAGTATGGTCGAGTATACTTTGTATGAACACATCTATATATCTTGTACTACACTTTACTACACTTTGCTCATCAGTTTGTATACTTTGGTATACTTTGGTATAAAACACTCACACTCCAGTATACTATTTTGGGAGTTATATGGCCTTGATTATTTCTTTGAAATTTTAACCTGAACAATTTAATTTGAGTTATATTAATTAAAAAATTACAGAATAAGGACGATTATTAAATGTTATAACGCCATAAACAACGATTTTAACCATTCTTACCCCAAGTCGGCATGTTTTGTATAGGAATCTTTAAAGTTCGATTCCCCTATCCTACTTGAAAGCGTATTAAATTTTTTTAATGATTTTAATGAAATTAAATAAAATTTTCTAAAGTATGAAATTAAAATTTCATTTGCAACTTGAACAGTCAGTCAATCTAAATTCCAAATAATATCACAAACACAAATTCATGTTGACAAAAAAAAAATCTAAATAAAAATTTGCATAAATCCTCAAATATGTTTCAAATTTTCGCATCTTCTTCTGCATTGTATTTCATCAATAACAAGAAGACAAAGTCTTTGAACCACTTCGTAAGAAAATGTCCCAAAAATATAAAGTGTGAAAAAAAGAAAAACAAAAATGAAAAAGTTTTTACTTTTACAAATTTTCTCCAACTTTTATGTTTTCGAAACTCCTTGGAGGTATTACTTTATAGAATGAAGATTAATATTGATTTATTAAACGATAAAGTTTCCTTTTCATTCTCTCACAAATTCCGATATTTTTGCGCGAAAAAAACTTTTGTCTCATTTCCTTGTTTTGTTTTAAGATCCAAATATATATTTTTTGAACGATGATGTGAAACTTTTCTTCCTTGAAGCCTTTTAAACATAACGAAAGTATATTGTTTCATCGTCGCTTCCGTTGTGTACGCAAAGGATTTCTTTGAGAAGAGCAAAGTTCGAACATACATATTTGTTTGTCAATATCGGTATTAGCAGAATTTTATAAAGCATGTTGTGATTGATTTTAAAGACTCTCTGTGTCGTGTTATGTTGCATTGAAAATTTGAAATTTCTAAGTTTGTTCTGAGTTTTTGAAATTACATGAATTTAAATCCCATGTAACCAAAAAGATCCATCCATTTTACTTTGACATCAATGGAAACTCGAATATATTATCCAAAATTTTAATGCAAAATTTTGATACATACAAGTAACAAAAATGATACATTCAAGGATAACTCAAAGACGCTTAAGTTCGTATCTTAAAAAAATAGAAATTTTGTTCTAAATTTAATTTTTTTATAAACTTCACAAGAGCATTAGGGGCCATTCACTTAATACGTTCGCTTTTTAGGGGGGAGGGGGTCTAAGATTTTGTAACAGATTAAACAAACCAAAAGAATTTTTATACAAAAAGCGTAATGAGGGGGGGAGGGGGTCTAAAAAGTCATTTTTTTACGTAACGTACTTTGTGAGCGGCCCCTTAAGGTAAATTAAGGTTTTCTTCCATTATCATACGATAATGTATTCCTTAGGGACCATACGTATCGTTCATGGAAGATTCTTAGGGAATTCGTCAAATTTCTATTTGGTTACATGGGATAAATCGATATTTTTTCAAAGCAAATTTCTATTAAAATATTCAAAATTCATTCATATTTTCCAAAACATTAATAGCGCTATAAACTTTAAATTTCAAACTTTATTTAACTCATTTATTACGCCTCCCATCAACTTCCTTCCTAATAAAACTGATTAAAATCTTTTATTACTTTTGATCCAGTTCCATAAAATTGAAAACAAATAAAAAACCCTTCACAAAAAAATTATAATTGAAAAACCGCCAGCATAATTAGTGGTTAGAGGCAAATTAGGATGTAAAAAGCCGCGAAATAATAATCAATTTTTGAAATATTTTATAGCTTTTGTGTAACAAAATTTCCTATGATGCCTTAAATACAATGAAAATTACTTCCTTTCCTGTTTCAATTTTCACAAATTTTTACTAATAGACAGCAGATTCTATGCGATTACCGCATCAAAATCCACAAGAAACAAATTTTTCTTTTTCCTTCAAGAACAAACCACAAACTCGCATTGTGTTTAAAGATTTTAAATTAATTGCTGTTCATCCTTCCTTAAGCTTAATATATACACAAACTCATCATTTTTCCTCAACATTCATTCTTTAACAATGTAAGCAACACGTGAAATTTTGCTAAATCCTTTTCTACCGAGTAATAAATTTAAGCACTCATACAATGATGTAAATATTGAATAGATGAGTACTTTGTGGATGGAGGTAAAGTGAGGATTATGGAATTGAGATTTTTGATTTGGATGAAAATATTGTATGAGATTTTGTTACGAAAATTGATCGAATTTGATTGAATTAGAAATAAAATGTGAAAATTGCTAGTTTTATTGTAAAATTACATATTATGTCAATAGACTAATTGTAAATGTCATTGAATGATTTCCCAAAATAGATGGATAGAGTTCAAATCTCAAAAATTTCGAAAAAAATGTAGTTTTGTATATATATATATTTGCTTCATTTTTTATTAAAAAAATATATTTTTTTGAATCTTAAATTTTGAATTTTAAATACCTGACAATTAATTTTAATGATCCAATCCACTATTCAACAATTTAGAAGTCTATGTCAAGAAAAAATTCAAAACAATGTTCCTACATATAATATTCAGCCAACAATCTTTCATCTTACCCTCGAGCTAACCCAGCTAACCCAGAAAACAGCAAAGACGGATCCTTATTGGTACAAAGATTGATGATCAGACGACTGTGTAGGTAAATGAATTGAATAAATTGCTCAACCATTGTTTCTTACTTACTGAGCAAGTAATTTCTTCGGTAATTAACGTTTCATTCATTTCTTCTTTCTCTTCATGTAACCCTCCTTTTTACATAACGAAGTAAAGTAAGTAAGTAAAACTGGAAACTGGGATAAAACATTTAACGATAATTGATTGAATCATCGTCTTTTTAAATTAATTTGCAATTCATTATCGTAGAATGAGTGAAATTTTTTTTTATAATTTTTTCCGTTCTATTTCTTCATCCTTCCTAATTTTTTGCATTGTAAAAAGGTACTTACATCTTTGTTGATTAAATATTAAGAAAGTATCTTCTTTATTTTTTAAGATTTTCTATCCTTTTGCTATGGTAGCCAATCTACCTTTTTTTCTATCTTTATTCAGACGTAAAAGTTTTACGAGAAACTTGCAAGTCAAGTGCAATTCAAGAAAGAAATGTTGCAAGGAAATGAATTTAAATTTGAAAATTCGTTTCTTTGTGGATGTTTATTAGTGATGTTCAACATTTGACCTTAGTTAAGCAATTTTTTGATCAATTTTATGAAAAAAGAGGTTTGGGATTTTTAAAAAAATTCATAAAATATCTAATTTTAAAAAAAGACCAAACTTATAAACAAATCCATTTCTACAGATTTTCTTTTTTTTCCTAGTAAAAAAATTTATTTAAGGTAAAGAAATTAAAAATTCATAAATTTAAAAATTTATAAAAGAGGAGAATTCTTTGTAAAAGTTTATTTTTTGATAAATTAGCTGAAAAAGCTTTCAAAAGTAAATTTCATAAATTTTTAAGTACTTAAACAACTTCTCAACCCCCATGTCTGCAGACAAAGCAATTTTATTCAATTTTCACTACTCTTCATCCTCACAAAAATGAATGAATGAATTAAGCCCACGCGTACGAATAAAAGTGTATGGAGATTATATTTTGGACGATCCTTAAATGCTCATGATATGCTCAGTCATTTTTTTAATTCCCCATTCATCCTATTATCATCACCTCTTAATTAAGATGAGGATAAGTATATTACCATCAACGGAAGCATTTCAAAAGATTAACAGTATCAACCCATTAAGGTTAGTTATTTATAACTCTGTTGGACCTTTGCTGAAAATTGTGCATCAGCAAGTTTTTGAAAGTGATTTATTGCATTTAATTTGGAACATGATTTTCCTCATTTTGTGGATTTTCTGGATAATATGTTGAGATGTAGAATAGATTATTGCAGGACTTTATAGAAAGATTAAAGAATTTGTTTTAAAAAGTAAAGGAGATGGACAGAAAAAAATTCAGGGTGAGCAACGCAACATTTTTGTTAAATATTTCTTAAAACATGCATTAAAACATTAAACTTTTGATGCAGATTTGTGTAGTTTGGCTAGATGAACATTTACCCCAATATTTCAAGACTTAAAAATAAGTAGTTTAATTAAAAATCGCAAAAAAGCTTGCGTTGCTCACCCTGAATTTTTGGGAAATTGATATGAAATTTTTTTAAAAGTTAAATTAGACTAAATGCTTTGAATTACAAGCTGTAAATCACTTGTAATGTTGACTAAAAATTGCTTATTATTTTAATCCCATGCTTGTTGGCTTTTTGTAATGAATAAACATTAAATTTTAATGAAATATTTTTGCAACAATTTTGCTTGTATTAGTGAGAAAATTTGAATTTTATTGATCCGTTAATTGAAATTTTCCTTTTTTTCTGTCCATCTCCTAAATTATTTTCGCAAGTTTTTAGCACAAACCTCGAGAATTTCTTTACGAAACGTTCCCAAAAGCTCAAATGCACAACTATAGACCAACACAAAATTTTTTAAAAATAATATATTTTTAAGCTATTCGACCACACCTTTATATTTTTTTCCCATAGGATCAAAATTTTAGTTACCAATATTCAATCTTTAAATAATACAAAAATGACCTCTCAGATAACTTCTAACTGAAAGTTTTCCTAAAACTTTCTAGACATTTATGCAAAACTTTATAAATAGCATCAAAACATTTCCAAACAAATCAGCAACAATAAAAGTTTAAATACCTAGAATTCTTTTCTCCAAATAAAAAATCGCATTTATTTGTGGATTCAACAAAAATTTGTTTCTCTTTTTTTTTAATAAAAATTTGATCCACAATGATGAGATACGAAGGCAGAACGTAACCACGTCATGTACTTAAAATATGTTAACAACATTAATTTTCTCGGCAATAAAAAGAAGAGAACTTTTTTTCGTATTATTGCAATGTTAATTTTTATCATCTTGTAAATTGTGATATTCTAATGAGATATTATAAACTTTTTCCTTTCTCATACTCATATGTTGTACGTACATATTTGTGTGTATGTGCTAGCTATGGTTATAATGAACCTTGGCAATAAAACTTTTCCTTTCCCTCACTTGCTATCATTTTTTTTTTTTACTATAACAAATGTCGTTATCATGCAGATGCAAATGAACATTCAGTCATTTTTCATATTTAATAAAATTTTTTGCAGGGTTTTCTAGGATTCTAGATTAAAGATTTGAGCATTTAGTCTATTTATTATTTGGATTGAGGTTCAGTTTTAAGGATTCGAACTCACAGAAAATGTTTAATTTAGCCGAATTAGAACGTTCAAAATTGTGTGTCGCTAATTTTTTTAAAAAAAATCTTTGAACTGCATGGCGTGAGCGATTTTGTGTATGTCATTTCATGAAAATTTTCACGACTAACAACCAGAGTTGCAAGGTAGGTGGCCTGCGTAAGCGAAAACCGTACAATTTCTTGATATTTTAGGGGTTTTCTAACAAAAACATTCAAATTATTCGCCTGGGCAGGTCGCCTGCCTTGCCACTCTGCTACCACTTATAAACTATTCATATCAACTTTGGGGCCGTTCACTTATTACGTAAAGCTAAAATTCGAGTTTTTACCCCATCCCTTCACCCCCCCCCCCCTCTCTCCGGAACGTTTTTAACAAAAGAATCACAGAAGACGTGAGAACAACAGACCGTAACAAATTCTCAGACCTCTCCCCTCAGAGCGTTACGTAATAAGTGAACGGTCCCTTTTGACATAATGAATTTGAAGCGATTATGAGCAAGTATGAATAATTTCTATTTTTCAAAAAGCAATATTTTAATGGCATCTAGCAATAAATGTTGATGAAAATCTACTGACACAAATTTTTTTGTGATGAAACTAAACTTTGATCTTTTTGATTAATGGGAACATTGCCTTTGACAGCGAAACTCATGAACAGATTATGAACTTTTATTTGAAAAAAAAAAAAAAATCTAACAAAACTTCAGTAACCCAATTTCGCTTAAAAATGTTGACGACAAAAAACACAGCAAAAACTGCTAATCTTTCTCTTCTCGTTGACAAATTTACCCGAAAAAAAAAGAAAAATTCTCGCAAATAATTTTTATCATTAAAGAGGTTTTGTTTATATTTCTCCCAGTAAAAGAGATAAGCTGATGCTGTTTGATGCTTATAATATTACATGTGTGTGCACATAACAGTGAAACATTTTGTGTTTTATGGATCTTTAAAAGCTTTCAGCATAAACTTCATCATACATTTATGCAAGCATGCCTCAAAAATGTTGTTTGCGATTTCTTATCATCCTTCACAGTGGATGGTTGGAGCTTTTTTTAGGCAGTGATGCTTTGCATGGGTATGGTCCCTTTAGGAGCTTTTAAGTGATTATTGCAGTGAAATTAGGTTAAAATGTTGTGAATTTGAGATCTAGACGTCAGGGGGGAGGGTTTGGGGATCAACCCCCCCCCCCCCTCCTCTCCTTTTTTCGCAAAGTTTACACTTTATATTATTGAACTTTTTAAATCAAAACCAAAAAAAAAAAAAACAAAACGTCGAGAAAAAGCAAAAACCCCCCTCAAAAAAATTTCTGGCTCCGCCCCTGCTAGACTTGATGGGGGTAGAAAATTTGAAATCAATCAAGTTTTTTTAAAGCAGTTAAGTGCCTCCGTAGAGTGCTTGATAAGATGCTTGGCTCAAATTTGGTATGGTTTCGAACGTCGTCGGTTCGAATCTAGCCATTTCCAAATTTGTCCTTTTTCAGAAGTTTAGATACTTCGACTGCTTAATGTACGATATCAAGTCATAATTTGGTCTCTATGCAACGTTGGATTGAGGAACGGGTTAGGAAATTGAAGTTTGATTGGAAAAAATCGGAACGAGAGCTGCAAGATTACCACAGTATTGGAATATTGTCAGAACGAACCTAAAAACAGGGTAATTTACTTTAAAAACTGAAAGCAATGCATTATCAAATTCATCCTAAATAATCTGAGGAAATGGTAGCAAATCCATATTAATTCAATAATAATAAATCAAGTGCTAATTACCCCTCAATAAATAAACATTTAAAGAAACAAAACAATCAAAATTTCACATGATTAAGCAATTATGAAGCTATTCAATCCTAACATAAAAATAAGAGACTCTCGAGTTCCATCGCCTTGAGGTTGGAATGAAGACAAAAGTTTGCTGTGTTTTATGATTGAGTGCATCGTATGTTGTTATATTTATACACGTATATACTGTCTCAAATGACTAAAAACTTTGTCTTTGTACCAGATAAATGCACAACATTTTCAATTTGCGCTTTTTAGCGCATTTTTGCAAAAAATGACGCTTATAGTTTCACTTTGTTCGGCTGGCTGGCTGGCTGGCTGTATGAGCTCTGAGATCTCAGAAACCAGACATAGTTAAGAGTTCTGTTATGATGAATTATCTTTCTACTATCGAGTTATTCCGGTATCGCTTATTAAAAAATCGTTAAACGATCTACAATTCCTGTATTCAACGATTTAACATTAAATAAGGAAAAAAATTGTTGAAAACCCCTCGATAAAAATTTGAATTTTTTTTGACCGTTGGAATTTAAAATTTTTTTGACCGTTATTTTTGGTCAAAATTTTTTTTCTTTCTTTTTGTAAGGTTTTGTATTTATTATTGTGAGAACAGACAGCAGTCAAGACCTTGAGCAGAGTAGACGTGTTTTGAATTTTCTCCGTAATTATTTAAAAATTTACTAAAAAATCTCAAAACAATCAATCTCAAAACAAAAATCTCAATAACATCGTGAAACTATCAGTATATACAGGTAGTTTTCAAAACTTTTCAACAAGATGGAAGCAGCCATCGCATCAAATCTCAGCGAAGAAAATGTGCAAAACTTTTCTGAAGTAATTATACCTGAACAAAGTTCAGTTATATTGACAATTCTCAACAATGAGACAGATACCGACGAAATAGTTTCTGAACAACTTGACAAAGATTCAAGAAATCCGATAACACCAAAAAGCTACCAAACAGACGTCATTGGACAAATTTTTGATCCAATCAAGCAAAACTGAAAAAGAAAGAATTCAGAAGACAGCTCTCCTGAAATAATGAGTGCACCATCAAAAAAACAAACAACATCGAGACGAATAAATAAAGACAACAAAAAACTATTTCACTCTTCAAGCTCAAAAGTATTATTTCCTCCAGAACCTTCCGATAACATGGAAGCTGAAATAGTTCCTCTCGTCGAAGAAACCAGAAATCCAACTGAACAACAATTAATACAAACAACAATATCCGAATCGACGAAAGAAAATAACCAAATAATACAACAGAAACCAAATCCAATTGTTATTAACGAACAACAACCGACAACATCCGCAAATGCGGAAATAAACAACCAAACAACACAACAAAAGTCGAAACCTCCACCAATTGTTATCAGCACAGGAGGAGGTGAAGAAATAAGAAGAATCGCAAACGAAATAAATAACCAACCCAAGAGTATCATCATCGAAACAAAAAAAGACAAACAAAAATCAAAATTAGTTACAACAGAAAGCTGGAAAGACTACGAAAACTTCATCAAGATTATTATTATTATTATTTATTTAGTCTGTCTCAATTTTGATTTTCAGCTTAAATTAGGAATATTTACATTAAAGAATAATATATGAGACGACACCGCATTTAGCAGTTGAAAATTTAAATATATAATTTTTACAAAAAAAAAATATCAATACTGGTCCAATTGGGTTATATATATGATAATCGGATAGAATCACTATTCGATTTAAATTAACGTATTTTTGAAGTTTAAATTTTTAACGGTTGGAATATTTTTAAAAAAATTTGAGTTCTAATTTTTAGTACACAAATGTTTGTAAACAACAGATGAAAATTATTAAAAAGATAAGTTTTCATATTTTGGTGATTTCAAAGTGATTAAGCTGTTGACGATGCGATTTCACGATATCTTCCTTGTTTTGTGTTGCTGAGAATCAAATAGTAAGTCAATTTTTTCTAATAAATAAATTTTTAACTGAGATTTGAATATTTTTAGATTCCTCAAATCTGTCAATTCTTTGCTGAGTTGATTGTAAAGCCTGACACCCAAATAGCTTATGTCAAGACCAAGACAATGCTTTTTCTTAAATCTACATGCTGCAACTTCTCCAGAGGATCTTGTGATGCTGTCAGTAATGTCAAAATTTAAGAGCTCTGGCTTATCCAACAGAAGAGATCTTTTATGTAGACAATCATCATGTAATAAATGACTCAATTACTGGTAAGGTATTAGGCATATAAGTCTTAAACAAATCCACTGTTGAATGCTGAATGTCTAGATTGAATATATTTTTAATACATCTATTTTGCAATACTTGTAGACGGGATATTTGATCAGAATTAAACTTTGCATAAATAGCAGCACAGTAATAAAGATGAGACATAAAGTGGCCGTTAAAGAAGTCGATAAGCATTTGACGAGGTAAGTGATGTTTAATTATTGATAGCACTCTGCATACTTGAGTCAATTTGTTAATTAAGCTATCAAATTGCTCTTTTAAGGTGAATTTTTCATCAATAATTACACCAAGAAACTTATGACTGCTCACTCTTTCGATATTCACTGCATTATCTATCTTTAATTCCATTAGTTCATTTTTTGCCAATCCAGTATTTCCCATAATCATAAACTTTGTTTTTGAGAAATTAAGTAGTAAACCGCAGCTATTGAAGTGAGAAGCCATCAATGAAATATCGTTTGCTACTTCTAATAATGTTGCATTAATGTCTGCTTTTTTACATCTTTTGTAGATCGTATTGTCATCAGCGAATTTTATACGACATGATGAGATGTCAGGAGAGTCGAAGAGAATGACATTAAATAGATGTGGCCCAAGAATTGAGCCTTGTGCAACACCATCTCTATTGATAACTTTTGTACTGACTGCTGATCCAATTTTTACTGCTTGTGTGCGATTATCAAAATAAGATTTCATTAAATCTAGTGCGTGACCTTTAACACCTAGGTAAGACAACTTTTTCAACAAAACGTTGCGGTCTAAAGTATCAAACGCTGATGTTAAGTCCATAAAAACTGTGATGACACATTCATTTTTGTCGAGGAAGTTCAAAATGTCGTGACTAAATTTCTGAATGGCATCGCTTGTTCCAATACCTTTTTTGTATCCATACTGCTCACAGTCGTTAATTCCAGTGCTATTCATAAAATCTTGTAGCCTGTCAAGCATTATACGTTCTACAATTTTATTGATAATTGGAAGCAACGCAATGGGTCGATAATTGTTAATTTCATTAACATCTCCTTTTTTGTAAATTGGAACAATCGTTGCATATTTTAGAGCGTCTGGATATTCGCCATCTTTAAATATTTTGTTGATAACAATTAATAATGGAATTATCAGTTCTTCTTTTAATTGCTTGATAATTTTTGGTGGAATCGAATCACTTCCAGCTGATTTTCTTTCATTTAAATTATTTAATATGTTCATAATTTCCTCTTCTGATACGACATCAAAGAATATGCAGTCATCAACGATTGGTCCATTATATTCAATTGCATGTGATGTATGAGAAATTTTCATCAGAAATTTATAATTAAAAATTTCTGAGATTTCCATCGGATCACTAATTATGCCATTTTGTGTATTCAAAACTATATCACTATGCTTTTTAGTTTTACCAAGAATTTCATTAATTAGTTTCCATGAGTTCTTTTCATTGCATTTATTGCATTTGTGTAGAATCTGTTTGATACCTCAATACAATGTGTATTAATCAAGTTTTTAAGGTCATTCAATTTAGATCTAAGTTTATTTGTTGGCTTGTTTAATTTCTCTAATTTTTTTGTCTTTTTCAGGATGTTATTTGCTTTGTTGTGAAGGACATGATATCTAATGTCTGCCCATGGAGGAGCAATGACTGAACTTTTTATTTTGACCACTGATGATTGAGTAGAGCTCTCCATTGCAGATTGAATTGCGCCCACCAAGTAGTTATAACTTTCATTCACTGGTAGGTCATTCAACATGTTTTCGTCACATACAAAATCATCTCTTAATTTCTCATAATTACATATTTTCCTCATAATGATTTTATTTTCCGTTTTAGGTGGTTTTGTGCTGATAAATGAGAGAATTAAATTATGATCTGAGCCCAAAAGTTCAGATGATGTCAGTGAATGAATCGATTTATTTGCTGGAGCATTTAATGTTATAAAGTAATCGATCAATGTATTGCTTGCGTTTCGTGTGACAGCTTCATTTCGAATTACTCCTCCGTAGCTGTTAATGACGTCAAAAAATTGTACGCTGACATTGTCTTGGTTAAATTTGTTCACATTCATGTCACCAGTTATTATGGAAAAATCATCAGTTGTGCAGAGATCTTCAAATTTTTGTAAAAAGAGATTAAATGATGCATTTGGTGGTCTGTAAACTGCGTGTATTTTCGTTTTGACATCATCTAAGAGAAGTTCCAAAGATAAGTATTCAATGAAACTAAAATTCTCATTATTTATCATTTTAGCTTGGTATTTTTTGTGCAAGTAAGTGACGATTCCGCCACCAGACTTTCCATTTCTACAGCATGAATACATCTTGAAATCATTGAGATTGTAGAGATTAAATTTGTCATAGCTGTCGATCCAGCTCTCCGTTAGAATGATCATATCAATGTTTCTGCTCACGAGTCCCGCAATCTGCTTTTTAAAGTTCTGAAAGGAATTCAAAGAACGAATTGATCTAACATTCCAGGTAATAATTTTGAATTTATTTATGTTGATTTTTGTTGTGATTATTTGTTCAAGTTCCTTTATGTCATAATTTATTTTATTATTTATTTCTAGTTGCTGAACACGTGAGCTTAGACTTCATTTATTTTGATTTAAAATTGTTGAACTGGACATTTCATGACTGCTTGTTGAATTATCCTCATCATCATCATCATATTGCTGCTCATCACAGTTTCTTGGCTTTTTCTTATTGGATGATGGTGTCTCTGGATCGTCTACAGCTTTACGCTTTTCAGTTTTCTCTCCGGATTTGTTATCAGGGTATTTATTATTCCAATAATCTTTATTATAATAAATTTTTGTAGGGATTTTGAAGTTCTTAGCACGAACCTTGTTCCTTAATGTGTCTACGTCCGAGAAGGTGCGAACATGGAATTTCCTTGCAATTTCATTCTTATCATTTGGATTCTGTTTATTAAGCGTGACCTTTATTGAGTCGTCTCCAATGAAGACTTTGCTGATTGATCCGTCCTTCCTTAGCTCATTGCAAATATTCTTCACTCTATTGATGTCATAGCTCGACGGTTGTGTGAATATGAAGTTTGGCTGTTTTGGATTTGCTGAATTTTTGTTTTTATGGATCATTTCCATCATAAGTCTCTCTGCAGTAAAGGTATCGCTGAAATATACATACAGATACTTAACAAATTTATTGACGTTATTTATTTTCTTCATTCCAGATAAGATGACTGCTCTTGAGATGTAAGCCTTCTCCAACGAGAGTCCACATTCAGTAATAATTTGATTTGCTTCATGCACAGCAGCATCATTGGTGATTGTTTTGAGTCGATCATCATTCTTCAGGTAAATAATCATTTGACTTTTGAAGTATCTTATATCAGCTTTTACCTTCATTTCTAACTTGTCATTTTCATTACTTTCAACGTATTCATAGTGTTTGTTCGTGAGTTGCATCAATTCGTCATTCAAGTGGTCAGCAGTATTGTGGAGCATTATCGAATTTTCGTCAAGTGCTTGTGCGACTTTTGTGCAGTTATCATCATTTGTTTGTGCTGAATTTGCAAGCGAGGAATATGCATCGACCATCACTGACAACATTGTACTTAAGTCACCTGTTTGCTTATATGAGTCAAATGAAGCTTTAAGTTCTGCTGGAGCTATCACTGCATGTTTTGTTAATGATTGGCTTACTTGTGGAATTACACTGTCAGCCACTGTAAAATCGTCAGTGACATCACATTCCATGTTACTTCCTGTCTTTTTTTGTGTGGCATATTTTGTTATCTTATTGCTGTTTTTGCTATTAACTTTAACTTTCTTTTGATTTTTCTTATTTGTCGATGGTGACATAATGTGACAGTTATGATTTAGTGGATTTAAATAATTGTTGAATGTGACAGTTAAGTCACTTATGTTACCATTGACAATTAAGTCAATAAATTAATATTCTTTGACAATTAAGTCAGAGTTATGTAGTATATTGAAAATTAATTCAATTCTTTGCAAATCGTGAAAATTAATTCACAATAATTAATAAGTGAAATTAATCACTCAAGTAGACACGTTGTCGATGAATTTTTGGTGAATTTGCTCTTTTTCGAGATATTCTACAATTCCAACACAAGTTGAGTAAAAAAAAGTCGTTAAGTTTTAAATCAGATCTTAAATATTTATTTTGTAAATTCACCACTCAAAATTTCACCTCGGAATGTGGCGCAAAAATTGTATCACTGGATTCTTTGTTGTTTTTAAATCACAATTTACTAGATGATTCCAATGGAGTTAAACTATCTTAAATGTAGAATCTTGAAGATTTTTGCTTTCTCCTCAGTACTGAATGATTGTTAATACAGTTTCCAGGCTCAATATATAAAAATTATTCACATTAATATTTGTCACTTTTTTTTCCTTTTGTTTTATAAATTTTTGATTTTATTTGACTTCCTGCTTAAGTTACTGCTTGTACTCGATGCTTTACATATAACTTCAGATTGTTCAATTTCACTTTACTTAATTAAGATACTTAATTCTTGCCCAAAAAAATGTTATTAAAATTTTGATTAACAAGTAAAAATGATTAGTCTATTCAACTTTTGATATCTTGATGGGTATGATACTCAAGGAAAGAAACCACCACTTTCACACCTTCTCTACTCAACAGCCAACGCAGAAAATCGTCCTATATGGACTTCCAAATATGCAAATTGATCATCTAGAAAAAGAGTTGCAAATTGAAAAAGTCACACCAGTGAAAATCATCAAAATGAAGATGAAGCAAAAGCGCCATGAACAAGACGATGATCAAAACTATCTTCTGTATTTCAAAAAAGAAGAGAAAAATCTTATTGAATTACTTAAAAAGATCAACATTATCAGCAACTTCAAAGTCAAATGGGATCACTACCGCAGCAAACAAAGAGGACCAGCTCAATGTTCAAAATGCCTTCAATTCGGACATGCACAACTAAGCTGTCACAGACCATCAATCTGCTTCAGATGCTCTGAACAACATGAATCCAAATCATGTCCTTATTTAATTTCAGGCACAAACAAGATCCCGACTGAAAAACTCAAATGTTTCTTTTGCAGTGAAAATCATACAGCAATCTCAACAATTTGCAAAAACAGACAGCAAATAATTGAAAAATGGCAAGAAAAATCATCTAATGGCAACAATCGCAATCAAAACAAAACAACTAAATCTTACTATCATCGAGAAACTGAACAAAGAAGAAACAATCCTTCAGCACAACGACGCTTCGAACAACCAAGCAGAGATGTTCAAACGACTCCAAAAAGACAACAGTGTTCAATAAACACTTTAGTGCCATCTACATCCAGACAACAGCATCCTGTTCAACAACATACTGTTCAACAAAAAAGTGTCGAAAACTCAAAACCTCAAAACACAGATCTTCCTCCATATCACAATCAGAGAAAACAAAATAATTCAAACCATCATCAAAACAACACAAGAGGAAGCAAAAACAAAAACAAGAAAAAACACAACAATAAGAATAACCATAACAATAACCACAACAATAACCACAACAATAACAACAACAATAACAACAACAAAACAAAACAAAACTCAAAACAATCTTCAATTCCAATCTCAGATAACGAAAACAACATGGAAATAGAAGACATCAGCCTACCAACGCCAAACAGACATGAAGTCATCGCTGAAGCTTCTTCGTCATCATCCTTTAATGCTGCAAATGCTCCGATTAGACCAGAAAAAGACGAAGAGACAATAGCCATTAAAACGGCACTTGAATTTATCAAACAAAATCCTGATTGCCTCAACAAACTCATCATGATACTTGAATTTATCAAACAAAATTCTGATTTCCTCGAAAATGCCAAACAAGCAATCGACTCAGTCAAAACTAACTCAAACAACAATGAATTGTAATCAACAAAGAATCAACGTACTTTACTGGAATGCAAATGGCCTCACCGACAAAATGCTACCATTTCTCGACTTCTTATGCACTCAAAATGTCGACGTCGCCTGTATTTCAGAAACCTTCTTCAAACTTAACTCAAAAGTTGACTCACATCCAGACTACATAATTCATCGACTTGACCGCATTGACAGACCAAAAGGAGGAGTTGCAATCATTACCAAAAGAAATCTAAAACATCAGCTACAGCCCAGCTACAACACCAATCTCATTGAATGCATTGGCATCAAACTCTTCATCAATGAAACCACAAGCTGCCACATCCTCTCAGTCTACCTACCAGGTGGAACCCAAGCAAGAGAAATTGAAGAACACCTAAGAAACGACATCAACAAAATAACAAATCTGAGAGGAAACTACTACATCTGTGGAGACTTCAATGCAAAACACCGAGAATGGAACTGCAACGTAGCAAACAAAGCTGGCAAGATACTTCAAGAGATGTCAGGAGAATTCATGATCTATTATCCTGACTCTCCAACATACTACCCTGAAGATCGTAAGAAATCATTATCAACAATTGATCTAATGCTCTCTAATTCTATTCTAGGTACATCAGAATTGAAATGCACAGAATCAATGAGTGATCATTGCGCTGTGTATTTTCAAATCAAAACATCGAAAATTGAAAAGACTGATAATACAGTCTACAAATATGATTACAGAAAAGCAAACTGGAAGAAATTCAAATCATACATCACACGTCGCATCGAAAACAACATCACTGAAAATTCCTGCAACACAACTGAAGACATTGAGAAGCACATTAATATTCTCTCTAAACTCATCATGGAAGCAAGAAATTCAAGTGTTAAAATGAAAAATATCAATTTCGAATCAACAAAACTCACACCAGAAATCAAAGATCTGATCAAAACCAAACGAACTCTTCGACGAAGATGGCAGCGATACAGAGATCATCAAACCAAAACTGAGCTGAACTTCATTCAAAAAGATATCAAAGATAAAATAAAAGAGCTCAAAAACATCAACTGGAACAAACGTCTCGCCGATATCAAACCATCAAATCAAACTGTCTGGAAGATCGCAAAACACTTTAAGAAAGGGTCAAAATCAATGCCTCCTCTGACAAATGAGGGTCAAACTCTCATCACAAACAAAGAAAAAGCAAGCGCACTCAGCGAATATTTTCGTCAAGCACACGAAAATCCTCTTGCAAACAATGACCCTCAACACACATCAGAAGTCAACAACACAGTCAAAGAGGCACTTGATCAAGATAACGAAGAAACAATAGAGTTAACAAGCATTGAAGAAATCGCAAGTATCATCAGAAATCTCAAAAATCCAAAAGCTCCTGGACCAGACGATGTCAACAACATCCTCATCAAAAATCTTCCACCAAAAGGAATCGAATATTTGCAATTTATCTTCAACTCTTGTCTCAAACTCAACAGTTTCCCGAAGATCTGGAAACATGCAAAAGTAATTCCAATACCAAAACCTTCAAAACCAGCAAACGAATTAAGCAGTTACAGACCAATTAGTCTTCTCAGCACAATAAGCAAAATATTTGAAAGAATACTCCTGAGCAGAATCAATGATCACCTCGAAGACAACAACATCATTCCAAATCAACAATGCGGCTTCCGTACTGGAAGGTCAACATCACATCAGCTCATCAAAGTGATCAAGACTGCAAAAGAAAACATCAAAAACAAAAAGTCAACTGGCATGATCTTCCTCGATGTCGAAAAAGCATTTGACAGAGTCTGGCACAACGGACTCCTGTACAAAATGCTCCAACTGAGATTTCCACTGCCACTTATAAAAACTGTAAGATCCTTCCTCAGTGAAAGAACTTTTTCAGTTTTTATAAAAGGTCAATTCTCAGACATCAAACTCATCAAGTATGGAGTACCTCAAGGAGCTGTGCTCTCCCCAACTCTCTACAACATCTTTACGTATGATATTGTAAGAAAGACAACTGACAACATCGCACTGTTCGCAGACGATACAGCATTGCATCATTCTTCAGAAAACTCAGCCGATATTGTCACCCATCTCCAACACAAAGGAAGAAAAGTCCAAGACTACATGAACAAATGGAAAATCAACATCAACAAACAGAAGACTCAAGCTTTATTCATCACAAATCGATACTCCAAGCAACTTCCAAAAAACAACAACATCAAATTCCTTAATGAAAACATCAAGTGGGAAACTGAAGCCAAATATTTAGGAATGATCATCGACAAGAGAGTGACATTGAAGCAACATGTAGACTATGTGACCAACAGAGCACACAACGCACTACGACAGCTTTATCCCCTCATCAGCAGAAATTCACATCTCGACGTACGAAACAAACTCCTCATCTACAAATTAGCAATCAGACCCATCTTCACATACGGCTGTCCAGCCTTTGGAAGCATCGCAACAACTTCAAGTACTACAAAACAAATTTCTTAGAATACTTCTCAACAAATCAAGATATGATAAGATCGTCGATCTACATAACGAAGCAAAAATTCCAACCATCAAAGATTACGTCGGAAAGTTGCAAGCAAACTTCACCGTTCGACTTGCATCGCGAAACACCGACTAAACAATCATCAATGAAAGCAAAATAATTCAATTAAAGCAAAATTAGGATAATTAAGACCATTAAAGTGTCTGACACCCTAAAAATTACAGCTCAACATGTATCTTAACTTTGTACATAATTATATTCTAAATTTAATAAATAAAGTTTAATTTAAAAAAAAAAAAAAAAAAATGTGAGAACAGACTTTTCACTATGTCGAAAATCGAAATTTTTTTACGTTTTTTCATTTTATGTGTGGAAATGATAGAGCAGACCTCTAAGCTTCAGAAAAACATCACTTCCAATTTTTTCGACCAATCTGGGCCGAGATACAGCACCAAATGTGAAAATTGGCTTCAAAACATGACTTTTTTAAATGATTAGAACTTTTTACTGTATTAACCATTTGTTTTGAAACTTTTTGCATATGATTAAGGAACATATGAAATTAATTTTCCGTACCTTACTTTTGGTCCTAAGACATTACGCAGTGCATTAAATTAATTTTGCTAAAAAGTGAATTTTTACTACTTCACATCAATCTCACGCTTTCCTATTGACTTAAAAAGATTTTTTGTCTGCTGTAATGGTTCCGTTCGAGTAAGGGCTACAACCCGTGGCATACATTGGAAATCGTGAAAATGCAACCCTGACGAGATATTTGAGGTTTTAGGTCGAAAAATGCGATTCTTTCACTTCGGACTTAAATTGCGGTGAAAAAACCCTGGTCTGTAGTGGATTTTTATTGCATTTTTTTGTAGCTCTTATGTTCTAGTAACTTTTTCTGCAAAAAAATTCAAAATTGACCCCGGCATTTCCGAGCTTAACCCCCCAGAAGTAGGGTAGGGGGGGTACCTCAAAATTCAAAAAATTCAAACTTTTGCCTATTTTACTCAAAAATAATGAAATTCTCAGAAAACACTTAAATTATCCTAATCTAGACATAAACGTCCAAAAAATTTGATATCCTGCTAATTTTTTTCAAAAAAGTCCGAAAAAACGATTTTTTTCACATTTTTCAATATTTAGAATTAGTGAAAAATTTTTTTGTCTTTTTTCTTTTTGTATTACATAGCTGCATCAAATACGCATCCAACGAGGTATAAACCATTACATATGGACAAAATTTGTCTGATTTAGAGCAAAAAAACGAAAAAATGGTAAATTTTTGCAGGTTTTGACGGTTCACCTTTCACATTTTTGACCATATCTCATCACCATTTTAAGTATATGTAATAAATTTGGTATCGTTGGAAAGGTAATTGTTCTAGCTATACAATAAAATAAAAATTTTTGTTCAAAATATGCTCAGGACATCACCAAGCTAAGTAAAGTTTGAGTTAACGCCCTAGATACCCATAAAATAAAAAATTTTCAATTTTGATTTTTTTCCATAATTTTGTCCTCAGACATTCATAATAACATCAAAAAAGTACATTAAAGTCATTGGCTGTTCCAAACAAGATCATAGAAAAAATGGAATTTTTTTGGAAATATTTTAAAAATTTTGAAAATTTTATACTCACTTCTATGATCTTGTTTGGAACAGCCAATGACTTTAATGTACTTTTTTGATGTTATTATGAATGTCTGAGGACAAAATTATGGAAAAAAATCAAAATTGAAAATTTTTTATTTTATGGGTATCTAGGGCGTTAACTCAAACTTTACTTAGCTTGGTGATGTCCTGAGCATATTTTGAACAAAAATTTTTATTTTATTGTATAGCTAGAACAATTGCCTTTCCAACGATACCAAATTTATTACATATACTTAAAATAGTGATGAGATATGGTCAAAAATGTAAAAGGTGAACCGTCAAAACCTGCAAAAATTTACCATTTTTTCGTTTTTTTGCTCTAAATCAGACAAATTTTGTCCATATGTAATGGTTTATACCTCGTTGGATGCGTATTTGATGCAGCTATGTAATACAAAAAGAAAAAAGACAAAAAAATTTTTTCACTAATTCTAAATATTGAAAAATGTGAAAAAAATCGTTTTTTCGGACTTTTTTGAAAAAAATTAGCAGGATATCAAATTTTTTGGACGTTTATGTCTAGATTAGGATAATTTAAGTGTTTTCTGAGAATTTCATTATTTTTGAGTAAAATAGGCAAAAGTTTGAATTTTTTGAATTTTGAGGAACCCCCCCTACCCTACTTCTGGGGGGTTAAGCTCGGAAATGCCGGGGTCAATTTTGAATTTTTTTGCAGAAAAAGTTGCTAGAACATAAGAGCTACAAAAAAATGCAATAAAAATCCACTACAGACCAGGGTTTTTTCACCGCAATTTAAGTCCGAAGTGAAAGAATCGCATTTTTCGACCTAAAACCTCAAATATCTCGTCAGGGTTGCATTTTCACGATTTCCAATGTATGCCACGGGTTGTAGCCCTTACTCGAACGGAACCATTACAGCAGACAAAAAATCTTTTTAAGTCAATAGGAAAGCGTGAGATTGATGTGAAGTAGTAAAAATTCACTTTTTAGCAAAATTAATTTAATGCACTGCGTAATGTCTTAGGACCAAAAGTAAGGTACGGAAAATTAATTTCATATGTTCCTTAATCATATGCAAAAAGTTTCAAAACAAATGGTTAATACAGTAAAAAGTTCTAATCATTTAAAAAAGTCATGTTTTGAAGCCAATTTTCACATTTGGTGCTGTATCTCGGCCCAGATTGGTCGAAAAAATTGGAAGTGATGTTTTTCTGAAGCTTAGAGGTCTGCTCTATCATTTCCACACATAAAATGAAAAAACGTAAAAAAATTTCGATTTTCGACATAGTGGCTTTTCATGCATAGTGCATGCTAGAAAGACGGAATTTAATGGATTCTGTTATTATTATACAGTTTTTTTTTTTTTTATAAAAATTGTATTTTCTTGCAGGATTTTTTGATGATAAAAGAAGAATTAAGGGATTTTGTAATTTAAAGCAATTTCTATTTAATCGATTTCTGATCGCTGCGACAAAAATGCGCTTAAGTCCCTCGATTAACAACACGAGGACTTTGAACATTTTTTTTTTTGTTGCTGTTTGTTTTTCATGAATGCAGGTACACATATTTTGGCAGTTAAGAGAAACAACGGGAAGGGAAAAAGAGAAATTTCTTGAAAATAGAAAAATAATCGGCTTAATTTTCTCTTTTTACTCATAGCCGCTATAAATAGAACTTATGTACGACAGAAAAAAATAAAAATATTGTGAAATCTTTTTTTTTCTCTTAAATTTTTCTTTATTTTGAAGCTTGTTGCTAAATTGAAAGGAAGTGTTTTTTTTTTTTTTTGTTACTTTAATTAAGTTTAATCTTTAATCAGATTATATTGACATCTGAGAAAGTGACGAGATAGAAAAATGGGAAAATTAAAGCAACCAAAAACCCTCGAATTGTTATCAATTGAAAAGTCAGCTGAATGGTTGTGCAATATTGGTGAAAAATTGATATCTGAGTGCAAAATGCCATTTACAGATGACGAAGAAGAAGAAGTCCCAAATGCACATAAATATACGCATGAAAATTTAGATTTAGTTGTTAAAATTTCGCATGACTTATTCGAGAGATATGTGCCATTTTATCTCTATCGAAGCTTATCCGATGAACTCATGAAGAGAATCACGGAACTAATTGAAAAGTGCAAAAACGCAATAGAATTTAAAATAAACATGGCCAAGTTTCACACGCAAATTAAAATTGCCGTACGACTGAGTGAATCATTAATATCAATTAAATTGAGATCTATAGATTTTGATGAATTACCAAAAATGATTCGAACGTCATTTTATTCACAATTAAATAAACTTGAGGGCATTGAACATTTGAGGCTTGGCTCGGTGACGGGTGGATGGAAGACATTTGAAATGGAATCGACATTAGCAAGTAGCCTCCAGCCAATGAAAAATTTAACACAACTATGTCTCAATTATGATTGCACAGACAAGATTCTTAAAGTTTTAGTTAAAAATTGCCCAAAGCTGTTAAGTCTCGATATCACAAACTCTAAATATGTGACAAATAAGAGTATTGACATAATAATGGAATTAAAAAACTTGAGAATTATTCAACTTTATAGAACTGGTGTGTCAATGGAAGGCTACATTAATTTATTATTACATTTACCAGAATTATTGGATGTCGGACGATATGACGAACTTGGAAAATGTCTTGAATTTATTGACGAATATCATCCAACATATGGTAACTTTAAGCTTGAACATTTCTCATCGAATCATGCGACAACAAGTCAAGTTCAAATACTTTGCGAAAAGTTTCCAAATTTAAACTCAATTTCACTATTTCATGATGAAATACGACTCGATTTAATGACATTAATTGGCATCAATAAATTGGAAAAATTAAAACTACGGTCATGTGAGTTCTTTACGGATCGTATACGAGATTTAATTGAAGTTAAAGGATGTAATATTACAACTTTAGTCCTCGAGCACGTTGATCAAATTGATATGAATGCACTGATTTATATTTCACAATTCTGTCCCGAACTTCAGACACTTTTTATATGCAATTGCAATTTATTACTCAGCACGTCTTTACACTATCGTTATTGTAAATTACCTCCATTTTTGAGTTTAAAAAGTTTGACATTAATTGGAACATGTGCATTGGAGCACTTGGAATATATTTTATCGTATGCACATAAACTCAAATTCATTCATTTAGGATCACATATTCCAACAACTGATGAGCTTTTCGAAAAAGTTTTCCTCAAGAATGAGCTTTTCTATCTCGAGGAATTGCGAATTATGCAATCTTATGCATTAACAATCAAATCTGCATTCATGCTTGTAAATAATTGTGCCAATTTGAAGCGACTCAATGAACTTGAAAGTTGGTATTGTGTATATCCACTTCAGATTGACGAATTAAAGGATTATGTACGGAGACATAATCTTGACATTGACCTCACATCGTATAGAAAATTTGCAGAATAGAGCTGTTAATATTCATAATACTGGATGGATGTGTGACGGGTTGACAAGTGTGATACAAAAGTTTTAGGGATAAATTGATTTTTTTGTGGAGGTTCAGTACTGTTTTGTATAATAAAACAGTTTAGTTTGAACTTTCTATTGCTAGATATTTTAAAAATGTCATGTGGAGCCGTTTACTTATTACGTAACGCTCTTAGGGGGGAATGGGGTCTGAGAGTTTGTTACGGCCTATTGTTCTCGCACATGTTTATTTTGTTAAAAACTTTACGGAGGGGGGTTAAAAACCCGAATTTTAGCGTTACGTAATAAGTGAACGGCCCCTAAGCCGCATATCGCGTGCGGTTTTGTGTCAGCTTACTATCAAGGCTAATTGTGGCACAAAAAAATTGGATAACATTAAATAAATCTTATTTTGGACGGTTTTTACATTATATATGGGATCCGCATATCACCTAATCGTACCTTCTAAAGCTCAAGCTCTGTAAAAACTTAACAAAAAATTCAGGCCTTGAAACTTCAAACGATTCCGGAATGCTTCATACAAATTTGGAATCATTTGGAATCCAGGGGTTGACACGTTTATCCAAAACAAAAAGATTTCTCATCCGATTTCATCCTTTTTCATCCGGAACAATAGAAAATTTCATCCGGAACAATGACCCTAGTTTGGAATATCTGGAATACTTTTTACGGGATACTTTCATACAAAAATGGAATACTTTGGAATCTTTTGGAATCCTTTTATAAATTTTGTATGAAATCTTTATACTTCACAAGAACATATTTCTCAATATTTCTATGATTCTGGAATCATTTTCACACAAAACGGAATACATTTCATACAATACAATTTCAGAAGACTTGGAAAACTTTCATACAATAGTGAAGTATTCCAGAATACATTCAGGAGTTTCCAGGCCTGGCAAAAAATGCTGCATGATTTCGAAAAATTTCAAAAATCAAATTATTTTCCTTAGATCAAATGTTTATTATTATTTATTCTTTATGGTTTCTGTTAATCAAAAAGTTTGATAAATTTTTTTAAATAAAAAGAAAAATCAGGAAAAATTTAAAGAGAAAAAAATCGAAAATTAAGAAACTTAATAATAACAATTAAAAATAAAATATTCGGTTACTGGATTGTTCATAATTTTTGTGTAAAAGAATTTCAGCAAATCATTCAAATAACAACATTTTAAGAGCACATTAATAATTCGCTCAGATTCAAGTACATTCTAAAGTTTGCAGAACTAGAAACAAGAGCAACTTTAACATAATTGAAGTGTACGTACCGTAAATAGTGACTATGGAAGATTTTTCTTGATTTTATTTAAACTAGAGCTTTCGTGTGCATTAATTTCAATGACATTGATATCATCTCTTAACCTTGAACTTGGCTTTTCTTCATGAATAGCATTTAAATTGAAAAAAATAAAATAAAATAATCTTGCATGAAACTTGCTTGAAATTCAATTACTTGACAATTTCTTCACCGAACAACATTAAGGACAATCTTTAAGAATTTTTTCTTCCATTTTTTTCTTGAACAATTTTTTAAAAAACTTTTTTTTTCACTTATTTTTTTGGAATTTTCATAAAAAAAAATAAAAATATAACGACGAAATTTTGCTGCTGTTTTTGACACACCTTGATGAATTGTAAAATGTTCTTTTCTCATTTGTTTTTTTTTTTTTATCTCATGTAACCGTTGATTCTATTATTCTATATGATATTAAATTGTAAGTTGTAAAGGAGAGAAAAAAAAGAAAAGCTTGATGACATGAATGCGATCATTTTTACTTCCTGTGGAGCATAAAAAAAATTCATAAACATTAAAAAAGCATGAAAATGTGCAAATGGCAATTAAATCATACTTAGACTTCTTGCTCTTGTGATGATGATTATCTCGACTTTCTTCTCTCGGTCGCTTCTTACTATCGTGATGACTGCTCTTATGATGACTACTGCTGCTGCTCTTTTTCGGGCTGTGATGGCTGTCAAGATGTTGAAGAAAATATAACGTTAGATAAATAAAGTTTAATTTCTTATTTTATGCTAATTAAGCTTGACTATAAATTAAAAGCGAAAGCAATTAGTGTTGTTTATAAGCAGTTGTCCATAAAAAAAAACTTTTCGTCTGTCATGAAATTAAATTATTCATGCAACACTTGACCTTAAATTAATTCTTCATAGACAACAACTTATTCATTAAACACAAGTAATCGTTCAGCAACAAACCTCGATTTACTGGACTTTTTCTTGTCATTCACATGTCTATAATTATTAAACGATATTGATACAGTTTAAACAATTTATATAATTCAATATGTATGGATGTATGTGGATAGATATGTGAGGAGGAACAAAATGATAGGTTTAGATAATGACAGTGTCCGAGACAGAATTGTACAGAACAAAAGGAAGAAATTGTATAATGGGAACTAATAAATAACGATTAAAGTGATACATTACTTGCTACTCTTGTGACTGCTCTTATGTTTCGATTTATGTGGCTTTTCATCTTCTCTGTATCTATCTTTTTCGCGGTCTTCTTCTGCTGCTTCTCGTTCCAAATCGGACCAATCTTTACCAGATTCTTCATCACTGCCAAGGTCATCTGACGATTCATCTTCTTCCTCGTCTTCCGAAACTTCAGAATATTCGGAGTCTGAGTCTTCATCCTCTGTTAAACAATACAATTAATTAGCATTTTAATTTAATCAAATTTAACTTTTATTATTTTTTACCTTCAGCGTCTGAATCAGTTGGCTCGTATGCATCATCCTCTTCATCTTCTGTTTCATCATTTGCTGCATCTTCCCCTTCAGAGTCTGGTTCCAAGAATGTCCATCCACCAGTTTCGATAAATCCAACTGGATCATCAGTAATTGTCTTCATAATCTTTGTCCAATTGAGTGACTGAATACCTTCTGAGTAGTGAATGTCGCAAGAGCTGTGAATTAAATAAATTTATAAAAATTAAAAGTTAAAAATTAAATTTAACGGTGTCAAAAATTCAAATTTTTAAACATCTCAAAAAATTCAAAATTTAACGGTTTTCAAAAATTCAAAATTTAGCAACTTTTCGAAATTAAAAATTTAATGATATTCAAAATTTCAAAGTTCACAAAAAGTTCAAAGACATTCCCAAGATATATAGATGTGTTCATACAAAGTATACTCGACCATACTTGACCATACGCTTTTTTTCTGTTTGTAAACAAACAAATGAAAAAATTTGATGAAAAAAATTTCTAAATTAAATTTTGATTTTTAACTTAAATTTGTTCACTGGATCTCATTTTTATGACTATTAACGTAACATTATCATGTGAATTATTGTTTCCAATACTTTTTACCCATGAAAACTAATTAAAAGTTCAAAAATTTGAGGAAAAAAATTTACAAATTTCTTTCGTTGTGTTAGTGTTTACAAAAAGTTTAAGAATTTTAAATTTTTATCCGTTAAAAACGGTAACATTTTTGAATGAACACATCTGTATATCTTGGACATTCCAAAAATCTTATTTTACAAAAATTTAAATCTCATGCATTACTTACTTGAGCCATTCTTTGACGTGATCCAACATGTTCATTGGTATAGCATTAATCATGGCAATTTTCTTTTGATAATCTTTAAAGACAAATACCATATCGAAATTTCTCAAATGGAACTGAACTCTTTCAAAATGAACCAATTCAACATCCTCAAGTGGAATAACAAGCGGTGGCCATTCTGTTAAATTAACAAGACTTCCAGATGTTGGTTGAAGAAGGACAGTACTACGATAAGGAGCACCGGGGAAACCCAATTCTCGGAATGGAACATCAAATTCAACTTGCTGTTTAGTCATTGTCTCAACTTTCTCACAGAAACTCTTAAATGCCGTCTTTAATTTATCACGAAGATCTCGCTCGGATTGTTCTGCTGCTAAATCATCACGATCGTGCATGTGTTGATGCTTTCCAAGATCTGTTGTAATTTCACCAACTTCTGTATAAAATTGAACATCAACGTGCTTTTTCTTGCCAAACATAATTGCATGTTTAAGATGAAAATGTAATAAGATAATCATTTCGCCGTCACATGGTTGAAAGAATGCACTCTTAATATTATTATAAAGAATGTCAACTTTATCGCCACGAACTGATGTATAACGGAAACCATTTACGTGCGCTTCAAGTGATCCAGTCATACGTTTTGTTACGATATTGGGACGAATATAAAGATCCTTAAGTTTTGGATTACCTTTATTTTGCGAGAGCACTAACGTATCTTGTTTCACAAGATCTTCTTTCTCTCTTTCTTCCGCCTCACGCGTTTTAAAACGCTTTTGAACTTCCTTTATCAAACGAAATGCTGTATTTAAATTTGATGACGGTGCTGAAATTTCACCAGGCTCTTTTGTATTGATGCTACGGTATGTAATCTCTTTGAGGAATGTAGCATCGGGATTTGAGTATGTACCACCTTCAGTTTTACTCATTGTTGCGCCAGGATGGAAAAAATTGATACGCAAATATGTGTAGTCACCTTCAACAGATTGTGAGATGTTCTTTATCGTTGAAATATGAAATGGTACTGGGAGACCGAAAATGGGCATTATTACTGTCTCGTATTTTTTATCAACATATAATTTCAGATCCTTTACTTCTGGCTCGCGTGGCATTTGATTAACACTTTTATATGAAACGGTTGATTTACGTACTTTTTCAGCCTCCTTACCGCCAGATTGTTTCGATAAACGTTCCTTTGCTTTTTCATTAAGTGCAATTGAAAGTTCCTTTTGATGTTGTTTACGTTTCTCTTCTGAGCTATTTTCTGAACGTAATTTATTCTCCAAAACTGTTGTGCGCTTTCGTGATTCTAAAATTTCAGTGGATTTTGGACCTTTTGAATTTTTCGTTGGTTCCATATCTTCATCTTCCTCACTGTCATCCTCTTTCAAGAATATACCAATATTTTTGATCTTTTTCTTCGATTGTGTTAAAATACTTGCTGGATTTTCTTCATCATTCACCAATACTGTATCGCCAATAAACAATGCCAATATCTTTCCTTCCTTATCCGATGAATTTTTATTCTCTAAATTTGAAAGTCCAACATTTACGTTAAAAACCATACCTTTTTTGATTAAGGCTGTACATTTGGGTCCAATTTGAAGGGAATTATCACGAAACTCTAAGCCCATAGCAAATCCAAAAGTTTTCGTGAGTTTATCGACGAGTGATGGATTCTCTTTTTTAGCATATTGCATGCCAATCTCATATACGTCTGATAACTTTTTGCCGGGTATTAAAACTTTAAGCATTTCCTCTTCTAAATTTACCAAAAAGTTATATTGATCCTGTAATTTTTCACTTGGATTAACCAATAATGTTCGTACGATATTCGAGCAATAAGACTTGTAACGAACTCCCAATGAGCATACAATAGCTCCAAAATGAAGATGATTCTTGTCACTTACAGCACTGAATTTTAAGCTATAAACGCCACCTGATTGAATGATTGGTGGATAACACATATCTAATTGTGACATGTCAACACCTGAGACATATTTCTTATCAGTCAGAGCTTGTTCAACACCTTCAGCTAATTTTGAATGCTTAACTTTCTTATCAGCATCAATAATTTCCATAATATGATCTTTAAGATATTTGTTAAAGACATCAACGGTTACTAAACATGCTTTCTTTACAGTCAATACTTCAGATTCTTCTTTGACGCACATTATCCAGCCAAGAGCGCCACTAACGTCAATTTGTTCAAAGTCTTTTCCTTTAATAAATGCTCGCCATGATTCACAAAATTCGCCTGGAAAAACGTCTTTAACAAAAACACCAATGGTCTTGCCTTTTTTTGATGCTTTCATTATTTCAACAAGTTTCTCAAAATTTGCCTTATCTTTATCTGTCTTATCCTTAACTAACAGCTTGATTTGAGGAAGATCAGATTCATCTTTAATGCTTTCAATTTGCTTCAAAAATTCAATCTTCTTCTTACTGGCAAGGAAATTAATGGAATCTTCCGTGAATATTGTTATTGTATCAGTCAATTCATAGCCCAACAACCAATTCTAAAATAGATGAAAAATTTTCAATATTAACGATCTTTTGAAATTTATATTTTTAAAAGCATTGTAACAAGTTTAAAAAGATCCAGTAAAAGATCCAGCAAAGGTTATACGTGATGGAATTTAAGACTTAATTGACATACCTGAAGTGCCGTAGATTTGCTGTATAAAACTTCTTCGTCAGATCCAACAGCTGACATAATACAATCAGATTTTTGAAGCGAATCATCATGGCTATATTCCGGTTTCTGAATTTAATTTGAGCGGCAAAATCAAAACAATGAAAAATTAATTATTTTAAATTTAGTCAAATATTATTGCAAATACATCAATTTAATTAATGTGAATATCAAGAACATGTGTTGTTTGATAGAAATAGAATGTTTATGGCATGGAAGCATGCCAATTTAATGTGATAATCGAAATATTGCGAAATTTACCTTCCAATTTTGATACAATCTTTTCACTCGTCGAACAAAGCTCTCTTTATCGAGAACTACGTTAGACATTTCGCTCTATCTTTAACAAACTCTTATTCAGCAATGATTCTTCTTCCTTTCTACGTCTTTAATTATTTAATTGAACTGTGTTTAATTATACTTTTTAAAGTCACAAAGCAACGCAAAGACGCTTTTGCAGGGGAATTTTTTAAATTTTAGAAAACCGTTATTGTTTTTTAATTTTTTTTCAGCCGTTATGCTATCTTTTAAACGAAAGCACCCAGAAATGTGAAAATTGCATAATGAATTACACAGATAATATAAACACATTTGATTTAATTAGAATGAATATTGATACAATGATAAAAGCAGGAAATCAATGTAAATATTAAGCAACTGAATTTTTTGAGCACTTAGCAATTTTTTGCTTAGTTTTTTGCTCATATTTTTTAAATTTATAAAATTTAACGGAAAATCGTTCTTTTTTTTACGAGTTTTTTCTAAAGAAGTACGAGTTATTAAAACTAAAAAAATCTGTAGTTCTAACTGCATATCAACTGAAATCAAACAGAGGATTATGTAAGTAAAAGTCTAATTTATTAGAAAAAAGTTTAGTTAAGCCGCTATAATGACCAGAAGTATTAAATTTATTGTGTTTTTTTTCAGCATCTATCTATTTCTAATAACATCAACTTCATCCTTAATTTTCATCAACTACTCTGGTTTAGTAATGTAAGTATTATAGTGCAAGAATTAGTGAATACTATTATGAAAAGGACAAGAAAAAGACATGCAAAAAATAATTTGAAAAAATGTATAAAAAAAAGTGACAAAGCGTATACCTAAATAAGAAAATATATCGGATAGTGTAAATAATAATGAAAATAAAGTAAAAGTGAAGTAAAGTGCAAGTGAAATGGTTTTAAGAAAAGAAATTGGGAAATTACGATTGGGATGACATTTAACGTAAAAAATTCAAAATGCTAGGGAACCTCTGTCAATTTTTTTTTAAAATCTTTAAGAAACGTTTAAAACTGCCCATCATTTTTTCTCCAATTTACTTACATGAAAGCCGTTAAATTTAAAAATCACGTGTCAATTTTGATAATAATTTCTTATTTCTAACTTCTTTCTTTATAACAGCATCATGGTCGCACTAGACTTGAAACTGTGTGCTAAGGCACTACATGTGTTCTTCAATGATGACCGTTTACGTTGCTATTTGAAGGACATTTTGAGTGACAAGCAAGTTAAGGGTGATAAGAATAAAGGATATAATCCTTTGTTTCTATACATTTTGAGTTTGGTAAGTATCATTTATTTAAATAATAATCTTTACTTATATTTTACCTATTTATTTAAATACTAATAGCTTACTTTTTTACATTTATTTTAGCATGGATACGAAAAAGTTGACGCTGAAGCAATGAAGTTTTGGAATAATCATAGGAGCAAGTTCAAACAAGGATACATGAAGGAATACATCGCAACGGAGGCTAATCGGGACAAAGACGTTTACGATGCTGACTGTCTTAAGATTAGCAAGATTCCAGGTTTGATTGACGCTTCTTTTGACCAAAATTTCGGTGAGTCAGCAAATATTTTTTTGTTGAAACGCCATGTCAAACTCGATGGACGCTTGCTGTTGTCGACTTTCTTTAAAGCTATTTTTATCAGCAATGATTTAAGTTCTTTAATGGAACCGACAACTGCTTGCACTCATACTGCTCCTGAATCATCTGTTCCTGAACATAATGCATCGTTGTTGCCGGTTGAAAATCTTGAAGTTATTCAAGATGATGCATTAGATTTAGGTTCAATGACGAGTGATGAAGGAAGTAGTATGACCAATTATGACGACAATGGCTTAACAAATGATTTAATGGGAACGGAATATGGTTATGACAACTACAATAGAAATGGACAAGGGATGGGTATTACTGGGAATTTTTTGACGGGAACTGACGGGATTTTTGAAGAGAATAAAAACGAACTTGGCATTGAAAATGGACATGACTGTAACATTGTTGAAACTTTAAATGACGAACTTTTTGATGAAAATGGACAAGAGAATAGAACCAACGATAATTTTAATAATGATGATGATATTGGCTCTGAAAATGGACATGAGATGGATTATGATTTAAATTTCGCTATGGATTTGGCTGGAACTAACAATACTAACACAAGCTTGCTTAATGGACATGATTTGCTTTCTATTAGGAATTTTGAAACTGACTTATTGGAACTTAATAATGACGAACAATTTGATGACAATAGACTTGATACTAATTTTGATATGACTTTAAATGACGGACGTTTAGCTAATGGGCAAGGGATTGGAACTAAAGGGATTGTTTTAACGGGTTCTGATGGGTTTAATGGGAAAAATATTTGCAATAATGATGACCTTGGCAATTCGAATGGACATGAGATGGAAATAATTAATAATAATGGTGGTGGTTGTAGTGTAAGTAGAGTAGAATGTATCACGCCGGTCGTGCAACATGATCATTGTTATTGTATTCCAATAATTTCGTGTATTGTAAAAGATTACAAACCTCGCCCAAAATCAGACTTTGTTTGTGAAATTTGTGGAACGGGATATAGTGGTAAATCGGCTATGTGTAATTTAGACGAACATTATTTAAAAGTTCATAGTGAGGTTCGTTGTGTTAGATGTGATTTAAAATTTAAAAGTTTACATGAGAAAGTTGTTCACCTCAATGAAAAAAGTTTTCACCGCGGTTGTTATAATGTTTATGTATGCGATTTGTGTGGAATGGAAATAATTTCAGGAGATAGGACAAAAATTTATTTAAGACAACACATGCTAATTCATCAAGATCAACACACATGCAAAGAATGCAATAAATCGTTTAAAAAGTATGAAACATTAACAACACATATCAATGAAAATCATAAAATTTATGTGTGCACTCACGATGGTCAGCGGTATATTGGATATAAACGGCTTTATACACATCAGAAAGCTCATTATTGTCGTGATATTAGTTGTAAGGTTTTCTTTAAGTCCGTCGATGATTGTGTTTTGCATGAAGAAATTTCACATTATGTCTCCCTTTGTGATGTCTGTAATTTATATTGTCCGAAAAATATTAGCGATTTGTTTAAGCATAAGCGTGAATGTAATGGCAAATTAGTTGAAACATATTTGTTGCATGTGCGCGATGAATTAAATGTTACTTTTAGAGCAGTTTCAGATTTACAGCAAAGATTAGTGCAGCAAGCTTCAGTTCATCAAGAAGCTTTATTTACACACAGCATTTTGTTTGCCAAAGATGATGCCGGAAATGTTTACTTTCATGCTGATGATCGTTATCCTTTTTGGGACAATAAATTAATTTGTCCAGCATTTGGTAGTGTTTCTTTGAATCCCACTAACAATAGTTCTAACAATCTTAGGAATACTAACCCTATTTTTCCTTGGTGGTTTAAGCCGTTCTCTTTTTATACTTATCTTTTTGTTAGTTCTTGTTTGTTTCTTTATGATTGTGTGTTTAATATTCTAAATGGGCTTTCCAACTTTTCATACTTGAAGATTGGAAAGCATTTCAGTCAGACAAGGGGAAACGTACAAATTTCAAGAAGAACAAGGATTTACCAGCAGGAATTCAGAAAGCATTGAAAGTATTGGATAAGGATAATGACAGAGGACATCTTGTGGCTTTTCAATATGCATGTTCACGCTTGATCAGGAGGAGTTGCAAAACCAAGGCAACATATTCTATCAAACTGCCAGTCAGAATCGAGGAATATGGAAACAAGTTGAATCAGATCTCTTGAAGGACATACAGCAGCGCAATATTCCACGGAGTCATATCACAACTGGTGTGAGCTATACAATGGATGGAGAGGAGATTAAGTATTCAAATGGAATTCCTGTTGTGCATTCATACTATAAAGTATGCTTTATGGAGGATAGTGGTGGCATTATAAAGGATATTGTATGTTATGCACTTCGTAATGACAATTCAATCAGTCGTACAGCGGTTCCTCGTGTATCACTCTTTGACATCGAGAGTATAGCTCCAACACATCAGTTCCTCAATGCAGACTTATTAGAACGTATTCCTCCTGATCTCTTGGTGAAGCACGGGACTTCATGGGTTAAGTCTGTGCCTTAATTTATTTATTTTTCTGTTTGTGTTTGTGTTTATGTTTGTGCTGTCTGGATTTCAAATAAGGATAATGATGCGTAATACATAGCCTCTCATATCCATGTGCCCAATTCTCACCTTCCCGTTGGTGAAATCTGTCAACTGCTTTTTGTAGGACAAACGAGAATGGGTTTACTAAAATTTTTAAAAATTAACCGTTTTGAATAAATCTTCGGCTTTTCAAAAATGTTCACAAAATTCAAATTTCTCATAATAATCAATAAATTACTTTACATTTTACAATGAAAAGCTATAAAATTAATCAACCAAAAATTAATAAAAAAAAAAAACAGAAAAGGTGTACATGAAGTAACGGTCGATAGGAGGTTTGAAAAAACAAGAGTGCGTCTAGTTGAAATAAAAAAAATCTAGAGTGTATTCAGAACAATATAAGGGAAAAAATTCAAATTTTAAACGACCGTTATTTTTTATTCACATTTTATCAGCACGATACTGATTAGTATTAATGCCTACACATTAATAAATGCAGAGTAAATCACTTAATCCACTCAATTTGTAGGCATCCACTGAAATAAGAAGCCTGTAACAGACAAATTACGCTCAAACTGAACTAAATTACCGAAAATTTTGAATTTTCAAAAACCGTTAAACCTCGTCTCGGACTGAAGAACTAGCATTTGTTATTTGCCTCAATTTCATTTAATTATTTAGTTTGTAAACATTTAAGAAGCTTATTTTAATGTTAAAATCTATGAATAAGGAGTTTTTGAACTTTTTCAAAATTTCAAAAAAATTTTGACGAAAAAAATTCAAATTTTTGAAAACCGTTGAGATTTTAAATTTCAGAAAACCGTTAATTTCAATAAAATTGAATTTCATATTGATGAATTCAAAATTTAAAGAACCGTTAAAATTTGAATCAAGACAAACCGTTGAGTTAAAAAATTTAACATTTGAATTAGATTAAATATAAATCTCAGGATTAAAGAGATAAGATTCTTGACCTAGTCAACTAGTAAGCATTATGCTGAAAAATTAAGTAAATACAAAGTAAGAACTGTGGTTTTATCAAATTTTTTTCTCAATTTTTTATTCTTTTCAATCAAGAGGAATATTTCACATGTTTGTTATTCTTTTGCAGATTTCCTTTGCAAAATTTGCTCTTTTCTTGTTGCTTATTTAAATTTTTTTTTAAACATAATGAATGTGTTTTAGTGTGCACTCTTTTGGGCCAATCTCTTGTCACGTTCTTCAGCAACACTAAGTTTGATACCTTTGCCTTTTGGCAATGAGATGAATGCCTTAGCGCCCTTTCCGATGATGAAAACGTTTGTTAAACGTGTGGCAAATGTATGTCCATTAGCATCTTTTACGTGGACAATTTCGAATGATCCTGGATGTTTTTCTCTGTTAACGACAGTACCGACACGACCCAAGTTACGACCTCCTGTAATCATGACCAAATTTCCTGATTCAAAACGGATGTGGTCTGTGATTTTTGAACTAGCAATATCCAATTGAACTGTATCGTTGACCTTGATTGTTGGATCTGGATAACGGATTGTACGTCCATCATGTGTAACTAAGTATGGAATCTTCTTGGGTCCAATTGTGACTTTCTTCACTTTGCACAACTTGTACTGTAATTAGACGTAAAAAATTCATTAATTCAAGTCAATTAAGGAATATTTAAAGGAAATAAATAGATAAAATTTAGAGGAAATGTCTTCACCGATAAGTGTTACTGAATTGAATATTTTGAAGACAAACAGTGACCGTATTGATGACATTTAATGTAGGCTCTATTTTGACTCGATTCATCTTCATTATTTCATCAATGACCAAGCTTCGATAAAGCCAAATTTTATGTTTATAATAATAGTAATTTTGAGTTACATACTTTAGCTTCATCAGCAGTAATACGGTGAATGGTGAAACGTCCCTTAACATCATAGATCAAACGGAAGAATTCACCAGTCTTTTCGATGGTGACAACATCTATAAATGATAATAAAGTCTATTAATAATCATAATTAAGGAATTTGAAGTAATCAATAAGTATTTAGGAAAAAATAGGAATTTGGAAACAAGATCCAGCAAGTTTGGGCAGAAATGTAACAAGTCAAATTCTTAAGATAATCAATTTGAAGCAATTTACATAAAACTTTTGAGAATATCAATTTTGAAAATTTAATGAAAAAAATTGTAGTTATTAATATGGAAGCTAACTCATCTAATGAATAATATACAAATGAGTTAGGGCAAATTAAAACGATTAATTTACGAAGTTTTTAATGAAATGCCTCAAAATTAGAAATTCAGTTTTGATGCACTAGTCTCTTCGAACAATTGAATTGAACTAAATATAAGGAATTGTAACTTACCCATAAATCCAGCTGGGAAATTAATGTCAGTTCTGACCTTTCCATCAACTTTAATGTGTCTTTGCATGACAATCTTCTTAGTTTCAGTGTTTGTTAAAGCATACTTCAAGCGATTACGCAAGAAAATCACCAATGGAAGGGATTCACGCAATTTATGTGGACCGGTTGATGGACGTGGAGCAAAAGTACCTCCTAATTTGTCCAACATCCATGCTTTTGGTGCTGCTAAGCGCTTCAAATGTTTCTTCGGACCGCGGGCCTAGAATTATATGAAAAATATTTATTATAATGATGGAAATAATTTTTAAAATAATATTAACTTACCATTTTCCGAATTTATATTCCTAAAACGAGAAAAAAACAATTGATGATTAGTCTAACCTAAAATTACATGCTAACAAAATTTCAATATTTTTAATCAATAATTTTCCACATTTTGTTGTTTTGATCAAATTAATTATGTTAATCTTGAAGAATTTAATCTGAATTTAATTTAAAGTCCTATGAACAGCTTAATTAAGGATATTCACAACACATTTTTTGTTGTGATAATGCTTGAAAACTTTTTAATAAATTAAACATTTAATTTGATCATTTTAACACAATTCTTTGATTTATTCCTATAAATCCTTACTTTAACTTCACATTATAATTAACTTTAACTAATTTAAATGCTTTAATTAATGGAAAATTATTAATTTTTTAGAGCAAAAATGCACTTACTTCGGGATGACGAAAAAAAAGAAAGAATTTCGATTCGAATCCGAAAATTACCGAATCGAAAAATTAGAAATTTGAATTTCGAAAAACCGTTAACTTAAATTTTGGTTCCAACTCTGTACGAAATCATCAACTCTGTTTAAAACATAAACAAAAGCAATGAATTTTCCAAATATTAAGTTTGAAAGTAAATTCAAGAATATTCAACTTTGTTCATTAAAGAGTGATGAAAAGACTATCCAAAGGACATGCAGGAACCTTCAGTTATCGAAAATTGTGAGTATTTTTCATGATTTTTTTGGCATTTTCAAAACACTGTGTTTCTCAAACTTTTCTTGGTGGCACATTTTTATACCTTAATGGCATGGTTCTAATCCACAGATATCAATATTCATCCCGGAAACAATGACAATTCAGTCAATGAATTATAATTATTACAGTTTAGATGGATTCAAAGTTGCTGACTTATTTTCAAAGAATTTAATCGATGGATATGTTAGGAACGGTGATTTATGCTGTGCATCAACTAATAATAATTATGAGAACTGCCAATTTATGCTATCCGAAAAGAAGCTAACATTGAAGCTTGACAGAGAACTGTATTATTCACTAACTGCTGTTCATTTGACAAAATTTCTAAGGAAGAATGAAGATGACAAGCTGTTCGTGACATTTGATATTGACTTGGCTGTTGAACATATTACAAATATCAGGAATGAACTAATGTCAGAGGAAGTAGATAAATTGAGTATAAACTTCTCATGGAAACCTAAAGAAAGTGACACATGCCCATCATCATTAGCTAAATTCCTAACAGACATGGGATATTCAGTCAAGGAATGTGAAAACAAGTATCTCAATAATTTTTTATACAGCTTAAAGATCCCAAAAATTCCATCAAATCTCGTAAATGACGATACTTATGATGAATGGAGTGATTTATTGGAACAAATCAGCATGATCTTGTTAGGCTGTGAATCTAATAACCAAGCATCATTAAGTGACACAAATTTGATAAAAGTTCGAAGAGGAAGTGTGCTGCATTATAAAGGATTCATTTCATACAGCAAATTACAGGATTTGTTACTAGAACTTCGTAATATGATGACTGAAAATTCATCATTTCCGTACATAGCAGTTTCGTCAGTTCCATTTTCTAATCTCCAAAAACATTTTACAACGAAATTATTCTTTATAACATCAGAAAATATTTATGCTTCAGAATAGCTTTATTTTTAATTAATTATGTTTATTCATAATGTGTTATTTTCTTCCAAATGAATTGATTTTTTTCTACATGATCATAAGTATTTTTTTTAAAAGTGAATATCGTAATGTTAAAAATATATTTTTTTCTTCCTGATTTCCTTAAAGAGCCATCTTTCGTCCTTCAATTGAAATCTAATGAGAAATGAGATGAAAATAAAAGAATTTTTTAAAAATATTGAAATTTAAAAAATAACGGTCAAACAATAATTGAAATTCAAATCTTGAAAAACCGTTAGTTAATTCAAATCTAAAAATACGTTAAAAAAAATCGTAATAAAAATAAAACTTACAGTATTTAATGCCTTCATATTCTTCATACGTTTTGCGTCAAGGAATTTCTTCATGTGCTTCTCATATCGATTAGGTTTCTTCTTTGTGATCCTTGACATGTCAACATCATTGTTACTTTGTGGACGAACGACATAATCTTTTGTTGATGGCATCGGTACACGAGCTCTTGCGACATAGCCTTTATCACCGGGTCTTAATGTCTTTTCTTGATCTTGATTAAACGATAAATTTTTACGTTTATTTCCTTCCTCGACTTCTGGACTCTTTCGACGTTTTCTTGGCATTTGTTCCAAGTCACGCTGTTCACGTTCCTCACGTGTTAGTGCTGTAAAAATTAGACATGGATATTAGAGTAAGTTTTGGAATTGTATCATGACTTAATGCTTACCCTTAAAATCACAGCTTAAATTGAAAATTGGACGAGCCCATTCAGAAATTAATCGACCAGCTCGTTCACGGTTTTCCTTTGTTTCTTTTGGATGCTTATACAAATACATGACGGCTTTTCCGATACCTGATTGTTTTAGGTATGATTTGTCAATTGTAGGAAACTGTAATTATGCAAATTAATAATTGAATTTCTCAAAAATTAAGAAATAGCTACTCACATCTGCTAAAAGTCTCAAAATATTTTCACGAATTTGAAGGCAAGGCAAGCTTCTATTAGGTAAAGGAGCAAGCCAATCAGTCAAGACATTAAGCACATTATGTTCTAAAAATGCTAATTGAAGGTCACGTTTGATGAGTTGTGACATGACTGATTTGAGCATTGAAATTTTCTTTGTTGCTGGTCTATTTTCTAAATTTAATTCTCTATCTTCTTCGGCTGCATGACGCATATTTTGCAGTAACTGATCAATTAAATCATCATTGTCATTAATTAAACTAATATCGCCTCGTTTTCGTCGACGAGTCTTTCCTTCGCGACATTTTGCAAGGATTTCATCAAAATCTGATTGAAATTCCTTTTTAGGCTCTTCATCTCTATCCATGACTCCTTCATCATCACTGCTGTCTGGTAAAACTTTATTAGCATCTCCTGGTGCTTTTTCTTCGCCTTCATGGTCTGAATCTGTAATTTTATTTCTTGGCAATTTCGCTTTTGGCTCATTATTTTCGTCCTCAGAATCGCTCAAAATTGCTCTCTTCTTGCGTGGTGATGGAGAATCTATGAATAAAAATGATAATATTAAGTTTTGACCGTTAAATTTTGAAAATATTCAAATTTTGTATGTTTTTTAAAATACTTTTTGATTTGACCGTTAAATTTTGAAAAATTAATGATCGTTATTTTTTGAAAAATTTGGCCGTTATTACTTAAAAATACTTACTGCTGCGACTTCGTGAACGGCTTGATCTTGAACCACTTCTGTCACGTCCTTTTGAAACGCTTCGACTACGCGATCTACTTCCACTTTTTGATCGGCTTCGTGATCTGCTGCGACTTCTCGATTTGCTGCGTGATCCACTTCTTGATCGACTGCGTGATTCACTTCCACTACGTGATTTACTGCGAGATCCGCTACGACTTCTTGATCTGCTGCGTGATTTTCGAGCACTTCCACTTCTTGAACGACTATGTGATTTTCTCGCACTTCCACTACGGCTTCGTGACTTGCTACGTGATTTACGAACACTTCCGCTTCTTGATCTACTACGAGAGCCACTTTTTGAACGACTGCGACTTCTTGATGAGCTTTTTGAACGACTACGGCTTCTAGATACACTTTTCGATCTTCGATCTCGCGATACACTGCGTGATTTTGATCCTGATTTACTTCTGGACTTTACACTTCGAGATCTTGACTTTCTTTCTCCATTTTGTGACTCTTTTGATGGACTTCTCGAACGACTTTTTGACTTTCGATCTACACTCTTTCCTGATGCATTCGATCTAAATAAATGATTAGACAAAGATCCAGTTAGAAAATTTTGCACAATAAAAATCAATAAATTGTAAATTTTACCTTGAACGAGAATGTCGTGAATGATTCGAGGCAGCAGAATTAGCTGAACGGCTTCTAAAGACGAAATAAATTTCAGCTTAGTATGCATAATAACAGTCAAAATAAAAATAAAGCTTACCTTGAACGTGACTTTCTGGATTCATTGCTTGAATTTCTGCTGGATCTTTTCGAATGATGTGACTTTTCGCTGCCTTCTTTAGACTTAATTGATTCATTTGAATGACTTCTGGATCTTGCTGGTGATTTTATAGGCGATTGAGGTGATTTTGGTGTCATTTCGGAAGCATTTATTTCTTTTTATAAGGAAGTAAAATTTATGAAAAAAAATTACGAAATTTTACAATTTTATGGTAGTTTTACAACTTTTCTTTAAAATTAATCGATAGATATCAACTTACCAGCTTCAGAATCCATATTTGTAGCTATTAAAGTACTCTAATTAATCTAAAATTGTTAAAAATCTCAAAATTGAATATTGCCGAAGAAATTGCGATGTTGCCAAGTTTTTCTCACTTTTTATTTTTTGAATTTATTTTGACCGTTTGTTTTTTTTTACACAATTATTATTTTTTTTTTTCGAATTTTAAAATAATTTCTACAATAATTTATGTCATAAAAATAAATTAAGCCTTGTTGGCATCAGGATAAAGATTCAAAAGATGATCAAACTTGCCACCACAAGTATTTTGATAATGTCCACCATCGTAATAAATTTTTGAGCATGATTCACAAATATAAAATGTCTGGAAAACTTTTAAAGTGTTGTCGGCAACGGAATCTGCATTAATTTTTGTACCATACTTTGTAGCTTGTTCCATATTAAAGCGTCTCCACGAATAAAATGCCTTATGTTCAGGAATTATAATTTTTGATGACTCTTCAATGTCCGTTACAAATGGCAACAATTCATTTGGAATCGACTGTCTATTGTACTTAATTCTTATCAAATCGAATTTCGATGCAATTAAAAATTCATCACAATTGCAGACCATACAACGACTGAATATGTATTCACGCTTAATGTTGATTTTAAATGTTTTTATTATTTCTTCCAGAGCTGCAATGTCATTTAAGTTGTTTACCACATACGAAAATCCAGGCTTTGTGTACTTTTGATACTGTAAATAAGAATAAAAAATTATTTAATTTGTCATGATGAACATAAAGTCAATAACTTACTTTACTGCATAAAGGCTTACTAGCTGTCAAAATTATTCGATTTTCATTTTGTGAATATTTGATGCATTCATCATGATCGACATAATCTCCTTTAAGGATTCTCGTATCGATTCCAACTTGACGTAAAATCTTTCCAATTCCGCCAATCATATAATCGGTTACAAATGAAATTTCACGAATACTAAAAATAAATACAAATAGGTATTACATTATTAATCGCACGATAACGTGATTTATGCTGGTTTTTATTTTATTATGTCTTTGTCTTTTGGGCAATTTTGTCAGAAATTCATTCACATTTTTTTTTGACATTTAAATTGATTGCTATCCAAAATAAATTGGAGCTTTTTTTTTGTGTGTCAAGCGATAAGTTTGTTTGTGTCAAGATAAGCATGTGAATGCATTCTGAGAAATGGAATGAAAAAAAAAAATCAAATTGAACGTGTATTACTTGTTGATTTTGCACGATTTTGACATTTTCTAATTAAATCTTTAGATTAATTTTAATCCTAGGATTTTGTTAAATTTCCGTTAAATTTTGAATTTTTTTGCACACTTACACATTTGAAGGAAATTTTATTAGAATTTTGTCATTGAAAATTTCATACTGAGTTTTGAGAGATTTGAAGTATTTTGTATCATTGAATTTTAACAGATCAGAAGCTTATTAAAGCGAAATAATTCTATATTTATCAATTTTGAGACAATCTTTTCAGAAATAAAACTCGAAATTTTTTTGTTTGTATTAGTAACTTTAATCCATTAATAAATCTTTAGATTTCATTTAAATCTGACGATTAAGCATGACGAGAAGCGCAAGCCAGACAAAACAATGGCAAGGAACTGACACAAATAAAATTACCTTTTCGGTTGTTTATAAATAATGTCAGGTAAGTATTGTGGTTGTTGTTGTTGTTGCTGCTGACTACTTTGACTTCTTTGTCTCGATTCCTTTTTCGTCAATGAAGCAATATCGCGCTTATTCTCCATCAAGATGTTATTAATTAATTCATCATAATTTATACCCATTTTAGTAATGGCATCTCCAATGATATCGTAAATTTCAAAGAGACAGAATGCATCGAGTGCTGCATAAGTAATTTGTTCAGCACGCAATGGTCTTTGTTGCCAATTACTAAACTGATTACTTTTGTCCAGTTTCTTGCCGAGACATAATTTAACAAGATTTGATAAGCTCTGCGATGAGACATCTTCATGGAATGGAAAACGGAAATCGGGAAAGTTTATAACTTTTTGCCATAAACCTTGAAGGTCTAAATACGAATGTGACGAATGATTATGTTGAATACCAAATGCTTGGAATTTGACAAGCATCGAAATGTCTGTAGAATGAGCAAATCCAAGCTTTAATATCTCCTCATTGTTAAAAATACATCGACCAAGTAAGCTCCAATCTCTACTTGACATATTATGTTGCATTAATGTTATAACATCAACCAAGTAGATTCTATCACGTTTGGCGAGTTGAATGAGAGATACATCACTGCATGACAATATTGTTGGCTTCCATTCTGTATCAAATGATATAATTTTTGATGTTTGTAAATCATTTATCATTTCACGATATAGCTCAATTTCATTAACTAATATAACACAGCATTTATTTAACGGCAGTTTATGAACACATTCTCCATCCATTAAATAATTATCATTTTCATTAATTGTTGTAGACGATTCAAAATTTGTAAACTTATCATTATTAATATTATCACGAATAACTTTCGGTACTTCATTTAAATCAACATTATAGTACTTTGTCCATTTAATGGCATCCTCTAAGGATCCATAATTAACACAGCTACAGACTAGTTCTTGTTGTAATTCTTTATTTTCGGAACCGATTGTGTCTTTGACCATTTCATCAAATGATGCTTTATTGAGACTTTTTTCGATGAAATTCTTACGTAAAATGAAAAATAATGAGCCAAATTCCTTCTGCTTCTTCATATTTGGCGATATTGAATCAGGTAATTGGTATTTTCTCAACAGTCTGTTAAGTAGCTTTGCTACTGTCTTTTTATTAAGTTTCTCATATTTTACGTCCTGTAATTCATACTTTCTGATATAGAAATCACAAACTTGACGAACGGACGAGTCACGTTGTAAAAATGAATCCAAAAGTTGAATCATTGGAACTCGTAAGTTGACTGCCTTGTCTAAATAATCCTCAAAGATGCCTAATTTGTCTTGTAAAATTAATGGAATTAAAAATTCGTCAATTGTAAAGTCATTGTATAATTCCAAGTCGAATGCTATTTGACCAGCTTCCTTAAAATGTTTTGTAGCTACTAAATCACGAATTTCAGCAATAAAAAGATGCTTTGATTTAATCAACTCAAAAATGTCTACGACGAGTCTAAATGCTGTAATTTGACCGCTCTTTTTGAGGAAATTAAATGCTACCATTTTTTTGTTGTCATCAAGCAACAATGCTGTGTCAAGGTTGCACATTTTCTTAAATTTTGACAATTCATCCAAAATTGTATAGGCAAAGGAATTACTTTTTGGATTTGAGTGATCACTGGCATTGGCAAAGAATTTGAGGGCGTATAAAAATGGATCGGAGACATTCTGATAGAACTTTTGGATGACTGATGACAGAACTGGCGATTTCTTATCTATTTTAATTAAAAATTAGTTTAGACAATGAAGATTTTTTTTTTGGATTTTTAAAGAACTTACATTGTTTCCAATATTGATGGATCTGATCAAACCATTGCTGTGAATTGTTATCTAGTGATATATCAAAGTCTTGCTTATCCAATCCAGCACAAATCCCCAATGGCTGTATATATTTAATTTTTGTAGCACTTTGTTCATTTGGATTTCTTTGAAGATCCACTTTTAACTTTTCTGGACTCTCATTCACATAATACTCATCTTCGTCACTATTAAAATACTCTGGCGGGTATCCTGAACTTAAATGTGCCATCCTTAATATCACAATTATCGCTTTACTTAATTATTTTCATAATTTTCGTAATTTTTCCTTCTTTTAAAAATTTATTTTTTTCTTTTTTCTTTTCTCAAAATTTTAAATTTAATAAAACCGTTGAAAAATTTTTCCATGTGCTTTCATTTTTCTCTGCATTTTCCCATTAAACATTAGTTGTTGATTCTCAACATGTATAGATTACTTAATTTGCTATAATTTACTGCTATTAGAAGTAGGTTTACTTTATCGATTGAACAATTAAAATTAAAAATTTAAAAGTCACGGGTTAGGTGATTATTGCAAAAGTTCTGTGAGAAAATCTCTCATTGTTTTGCATTAATAGAATGTTCTAAAAAATATTGAATTTTCTTCTTATTTAAAGCATTAAATTGAGTTACTAGAAAGTATAATTAAACTAGATTTAAGGCTGAAATATCTGAGAAAAATTCCAAAGTTTGGATAAGAGGAAAAACGAGTAAAAAATTGGCAAAAGTTTTTATACCAAAAACGCATATTCTATCAATATACCTTAGAATTGTAAAATAGGTGAGTAAATTAAGGAAGTAACAGAATCTAAAAGAGTTTCAGTGACAAAGAGACAAAGTTATAGTCAGCCAGACATTCAGACAAAATTTAAATATTGTCGGTTAATACTTTAGAATTGTCGGATAATAGTCACTAATTCGCTCAGTTCAACAATATCTCTCGAGTACGACGGACGTAAAAAACTAGCGGAGCCGAATTAATAATTTTTATTGTAAAAATTTCATATTTCCTCAGTTTAATTAAAGATTATGAGTGCATCAAGAATTTTAATTAATTATTGAGGATTAAATTTGTGCAAGGAATTAAGGAGCAGATTTATAAAAATCATTTTATTAGAGGTAAAAATTTGTGATATAGAAAAAAAGAGCGAGAGAATACGTTCGGTAGTGTCACTAGCATTTGATGTCGATAATTTAAAGACATTTTTATTCAATTTAATGACTTTAAAAAATTATTTAAAATTAATTTATTATTTAAAAAGACATTTTAAAGTCTTAAAAATGTGATTTTGATGAGTAATAGTGTGTCTATGTGTTGATTATAAGAAACGAGTCACTCCGCCTTGGACATAAATTTTTTATTCCACAAAGAGTCGTCGGAGAGGAAGGAGAAAGAGAGAGAATCGACGACACAACCAACTGAGAGAAAATTCGTTAAGTTTATTTCAACATTATTTTTCAAAGTGTGTAAAATATAAAAAAAAAAAAAAACTATTAAATCATTTGACTTGACGATGAAGAGCCATCGCATCGTAGCCACAACAGATAACAGATTGCATTCGACATAAATGTCGCATAATTAATGCAAATATTCTTATGCTACATTTAATGCATTTAAACACTTTTAATTCCATAAATTTTGTATTATATGTGTGTATATATCGTACTTTCTCTCATAATTTTTTTTTTTTTTGTGTGTCTTATGTCTATGTTGTTTTTTTTTCATACTCTTGCGCTTAATATCTTTCTTTACATACTGGGACAAGCGAAAATAAATCGCAACACAAAATGTGGCGAACAGTTTTTTTTTTTAGTTGTTCCTTCCTTGCCTGCCTGTTTTTTCATACTTAATACTTAAATAATAATAAAACAATCGTCTTCTAACTGGGATATTAAATGAATGAATGAATGGATGAGGTTTATGTGGAAAAAAAGTGGAAGGAAAAAAATGTAAACATACAAAAAAGTTATTATGGTTAAAGGAAAAAATGTGTATAGGTAGCAATTAATTTCTTTCTGGGATGTGCTTTACCATTTAAAGTTAGGAATTTATAATTTTGTGAGTCTTTGGATTGAATAATTAAAAATTCATGAAAACGTTTTTAAAGATTTATTTTTAAAGTTTGAAATTTAAGAAATTAGAATTTTTTAAGTAAAACAAAAATAATTTTTCTCTACTCGAAGACTCCCATAAGTCCAGTTTGTTGAATACTCGAGTTGACGATGAGCGTAAAAATAAACAAAAAAAAAAAATAATTAATTAATTATTCAATATCAAGAATTTACTTTTTCTCTGCTTCATATTCCACAAGTTAGGAGATCATTTTGTCTGTTTGGAGTGCAATTCTTAACTTACTGCTATACACAAAGTATTTGAACCCTCGTGAAAATTATTTTCATTAAATTTTCTAATTTATGTGAAATGTTTTAGAATTGAAAATTTTTAAACCAGATTTTTTTAAAAATTCACACTTTTTGGGGTCGTTCACTTATGATGTCCGATTTTTAGGAGGGAAGGGGGGTCTGAAGCTGTGTGACAATTTTAAACAATAGAAATTTTTTTGAATGAAGATTTTGTAACAGAGGGAGGAGTGGAGGGGTCTAAAAATCCATGTTTTTGATGGACGTCATAAGTGAACGGCCCTTTTCAAAAATTTATGTTTCGTAGATTTGAATAATAATAATAATAATAATAATAATAAAAGGGTTCCAATATAGCCAATAATGCATCTTTCAGCACGAAAACGTAGTCCAATGTCCAACGAAAAGTGTGAGCTGCCATGACTAGCTGGAGGCACTGCGATCCCTATCGAAGACGGGTCCTATTGTACCATTCCCTGTAAATAAATCTAAGAAGAATCAAGTAACTCTGAAAAACCAGAGTTTTTTAAGAAATTCAATAATGTCGTATACTTAGTATTTTTGATTTTCGTTGCATCTACCAGCTCAGAGCCCAAGAATTTCTTCCTGTGCTCTGCTAGTGCTTTACATTCACAGATTAAGTGATATGAAGTTTCCGTAGATTTGAAAAGATTAATGTTGATTCCAGAGTTGCAAACAGATATCTGTAAACAGATGAGAACCATACAATTCCTTGATAATTTGTAAGGTTTTTCTAATAAAACCTTACAAATTCTGACAAAACCTTACAAATTATCAAGGAATTGTACGGTTCTCATCTGTTTACAGATATCTGTTTGCAACTCTGGTTGATTCTTTGTACGGGGGGTCCTTGATTTGAACAGATTCGATTTTAATAACCAAAAATTTTCCATACTTAAATTCAAATTTTCATTTTTAACGGTCGTTTTTCATACGTTTCGATTTAAATAAATTCGATTTGAATAGAAAAAAATTTCGTAATAAAACAACTGTTCAAATCGATGACCCCCTGTATGAAGCATGAAAGAACAGAAAGTTGGTGTCAAAGTCTCTTCAAAATTTTCTGACATTTTCAAAATTAAAAAGTTTCACAAAAAGTTTTCTTGCAATAGAATGCACTTCTTTCAGTCACGAATGACCACATTCAAGAACAAAAAAGAATCTAAAGACCAAAAAAAAAAAATTTTCAAACTCTCTTCCTTTACTCCAGTTCTTCCTCGTCCTTCTCAAAAAAATATTTATATTTTTATTAATAAATAATTTTTATCACACAAAATTTAAATGAGAAAAAAAGCACCATATCATTAACACTTCAATTAACATACATTGAAAAGAAAAGCGAAAAATAAAAAGAAGGAACAACAACAAATAGAACGTACGTAGAAGGCTGATTGAGAAAATGTGTAAAGTCAAATACAATTTTTTTTTCTCTTTATGAACAATATAAATTTTTGTAAAATAAATAAATGCACAATGGAGATTGCCGTAAGATGTATGTAAAAAAAAAAAATATTATAAGAATTGCTTAAGACTAAGAGAAGAGCTTACTAGTGTTTTTTTTTCGTGTGTGAAAAAAAAAATATTGAGACAACTTTAAAAATTCGCCACGTTATCAGAGAGTAAGCGAGAGACATACTCAGTAAAGTTATTCTATTTAAAATAAAATAAAATTATATACATTCGGAGTCATCATTAATAATGTAAAAATTACATTTTATGCTTTAAGTTTCTGTTGAACCATAATAACAACAATTTTGAATCGAACGCGCGTCAATAATTCATGCATACGTTATTTTATTTTTTTTTTTATTTTCTTCTTTATTTTTATTTTGTGTGTGTTATCAAACTTTAGATAATTTGGAGTACATTCAGTCTCTCTCCTAGCCCCGTACATCCAAAGAATGAAAATACTTTCATTAATACCCTTATTTATTTTGTCTTTGGATGAGTGATTTTTTTTTATGTGAAAAATGCCTTCAAGAACTTAGTCTGCGTAGATTTTTTAAAATTATGTAAATTGTCTGTGCTGTTTAGTAATAGTGATGTTATTTTAAAGTTCATGGTGTTTCCAATGAGATTACTGTTCTCTAACTGAGGTTTTTTAGGAATATTTTTTTTTTTCGTTTCTCTCTTCATGTTAATACAATTTAATTTTTTTTTTGCTGCTTTGTATTTTGTTTTCTGTATGCAGTTTTACTTGTCAAGGTTTTGAGTGCACTCGTTTCTGCAAAATAAATTTTATGGATATGATTTTTTTTTTTGTTTACCTTTTTTCTCATTTACGTACGTTTTTTTACGCTTACGTATTTTCAAGGGTTACGTATTTTTTACGTACGTTCGTTTATTTAAAAAGTTGCGTATGTTTTACGTACGTATATTAAAGTTATACGTACGTTCGTTTATTTAAAAAGTTGCGTATGTTTTACGTACGTATTTTCAAGTTTTACGTACGTTTTTGACGCTTACGTATTTTCAAGATTTACGTATTACTACGTACGTATTTTCAATGTTTACGTATTTTTACGTACGTTTTTTGAAACTGACGCATTTCTCATTTCTTTTCCTAAAACATAAATATTTTTAAATTAAACACGGTATTAATTTTAGTCATTTGAAATCTCAAAAGAAGATGATCTCAAAAATCCAATCACATGCCGTTAAAAATATACAAAAAGAAAACAACAACAATAATTAAGAAATTGCGCTATAATTATCAGCTTGCGATAACTCTCATTCTCAAAGCTTTGTATACAATCTATTAGGGACTAATTTTTATTTAATTCCCCTGAAGATTAGAACATGTGAATTATTTTTATATTGATATTATTTTTTTCTCTTCTTTTTTTTCGTTTTAGGTATATAAAATAAAATATAAATAATAATAATAATAATAAGGCAAAAAAAAACGAGAGAGCAAGAACAAGAATAAAGCAGAAAAGGGGAGATAAGAAGAAAACAAAAAAAAAGAGCATAAAAAACAAGAAGTCTGAATGTAATCAACTGTTTAACAACATCAACTTAAAGAGGCAGACAAGGATATCGAGTGAAAATGATCTGCATTTGATTTGTCATACTTTTATGTTGTGTGTTGATTAATTCAATTAACAAAAAAAAGAAAATCTACAAAAAATTCAATAATTTCGAATGAGCAAGAAGTAATTAAGTAAAACAAAAAAACCCAAAACAAAATAATAGAGAATAGCGAACAAGAATGACGATAATATTATTTCTAATTGATACATCAGCATCGATGTGCCAAGAAGCATATGTAAATGGTGTTCATAAATCATATTTGGATACTGCAAAAGGTGCAGTCGAAACATTTCTCAAATATCGTCAACGATCACAAGATTGTATGGGAGATAGATATATGCTGTTAACATTTGAGGATCCACCAAATAATATAAAAGCAGGATGGAAGGAGAATCATGCAACATTTATGAATGAATTAAAAAATTTACAATCGAATGGATTAACAACAGTAGGTGAAGCATTAAAAGGAGCCTTTGACCTGCTTAACTTGAATAGAATGCAATCTGGAATTGATACTTATGGTCAAGGTCGTTGTCCATTTTATTTAGAACCATCAATAATTATATTAATTACGGATGGTGGACGATATTCACACAGGAATGGAATAGATAGTCAATTGTCATTGCCACTTAATGTAAATATACCGGGTGCAAAATTGACAAAAGAGCCATTTCGTTGGGATCAACGATTATTTTCATTAGTATTAAGAATGTCAGGACATAGAGGTGATGAGAGAACAGAGGGGAAAGTGCCGCATGATGATTCACCATTAGAAAAGATGTGTGAAGTGACGGGAGGTCGATCGTACAAGATTCGTAGTCAATATGTATTAAATCAATGTATCGAGAGTTTAGTCCAAAAAGCTCAACCAGGCGTTGTCATCAATTTCGATCCAGTATTTAAAGAGCAACAGAAAGATCTTAAAGAAACTGAAATGCCTGAAATGATTTTTCAAAATATGAAAAAGATGATTTTTGTACCAAAAATTCCAAATATCAAGTCATTTCCACTCGGTTATTGGCCATTACCCGAATCATATTGGCCTGATGTAAAAATGACATCACTTCCACCACGTGATGCACATCCAAGAATTAAAATCTCTCTAACTTCCCAAGATGAGCCACAAATTGTGAGGAATTTTCCAATTGATAAATATGAAATGGAAGGAAGTCCACTAACACTTTGGATATTATCAAAAAAGGATCCGAATAAAGTCTATCCAATAATTGTAGTCAATTCAAATGGCGGTAATATGCATGATCCAATGGCACCTTATCGTATGCATCCACAAATGACAAATGAAGCACCTTTTGGTTACTTAAAAGCTAATAGTACTTTAATGGTCGTACATTTCTATGTTTTACCATACAATTATCAATTCTTATTGCCTCTGTTATGGGAACTTGTTCATAAACTTAATTTAAATCCAACGAGTGAATGGATCAATAAATTTGCATCATATGTAAAAAATATTCCACAATATTATTGTCCATTTCTAAGGAAAGCGCTCGCAATGATCAATATTCCCTATCAGCTACTTCAATACATTCTACCAGAATCACTTGATAGCTATCTTTCACCAACTGTTGCAAATCAATTAAAACAAATGAAAAACATGGCAAAGCAAGAGCAAGAAAATCTTTGTATGAGAGTTTTTAAGCAACTTAAACAGCCTCGAATGCCATATCATCAGCATGAAACTGTAAAATTAAATTGTGGTCAACCATTAAGAACAACAGAGTTGGTTAAACATCCAATGATACGTGATACATTTCAAAAAATTCATGGTGAAATTAGCATTTTTGATAACTTTAACATTGTCGTTCCAACCTTAACAAGTGTTCAATCAACAAAGAATTATAGAAATCCATTTGATATTCCACGACGTGATTTAATTGATGAAATTGCAAGAATGAGAGATAATTTTTTCAGAGTATCAACATCCAACTTAATTTTACTATCAAAAGATGCAGGAAATAGTTTACCAATAGCTGAAATGGGTAATTATCAGGAATATCTTAAACGACGAGAGACACCATTAAGAGAATTAGAGCCGACAAATGTGAGACAACATATGTTTGGAAATCCTTATAAACGTGATAAAAATATGGTGATGGTTGATGAAGCAGACGATGGAATTGACCCAAATAACGGTGCAAATAATAAAATGCAAAATATAACAAAGAAGGACATTCGAATGAGTCGGAAGAGGAAGGCTGGTCCAATTCGTAAAGATTATGTTTATAAAAGAGCACGTTATGATTTTGGATATAATTTACCACCGGGATTGCCTTGTGGACCATCTCCAACACCATCAGAAATTGACGATGCATCAGATACAGCATCAGAAATATCATATGGTATGGATGACGAGGATACACGTTCAGAATTTAGTGATGTCTCAAGTGATGATGAATTTAGAAAGAATGGACATATGAATGAATATAATTTCGATAGTATATTGAATGACGCTAATCCTGATACCATCATGACTTCACCAATACCGCATTTACAATTGCCACCACATTTAAATCAACAATATCCAAGTGCACCTCGACAGCCACCAGGTAAGAAGTTTTTTCTCAAATTTGTCAGTTTATAATGTGTATTTTCCTAAAACATTTAACAAAATTTCATTCAAAATTAACGGTTTAAAATTTTTTAAAAATTAACGGTAGTAAAATATTTGAATTTTTTTCTCAAAAATTATTTGAAAATTGACCGTTAGAAAATGCATCGAACTGATCAATTTGTCACATAAACTGTAATTAACAAATAATATCTCATTTTAGCGGGATTATCGCGACTTAATCTACAACAATTAGATCTACAAACACCACCAGCGCCACACTTTCAACAAAATTATCCACCTCATCATTTTCATCAGCCACAAATCGGTTCAGTGCCTGTTGTTCCACACATTATGCCTAACAATGGTGATTTATCATCAAATTCACTTCAAAATCCAGCTGTAGGAAGTGCTGTAACATCTCAGCCAGTTCCAACATCACCAACAACTCCAGCACCTCCATTTCCATCAATTTCTGTTACACTTAATAATACACCAATACCGCCAGCACGTACGATACACAATAATGATCTTAATGATGCTCAAAATATATCGAAAATTCTTCAGTCATCAATTCACAATGGAACAAGTTCAACAATCACCACAAATCATACAAATATCAACAATAATAATAATAATAATAATAACAATAATGATAGTAAAAGACTATTTTTGGATGAAGGATCATCGCAAGTTAATCATAAAGACGAGAGACCAAATAATGATAAGAATCATCATCGATCAAAGAGAAAACCAGCACAGCCAAAAGTCACTGAAAAACCAGATCCACCAAAAACGCCTAAAAAGCAACAACAACAACAACAACAGCAGCACAATACAGAAAAGCACATCCATACAAATGGATTAATCGATAAGAAACCAAATCACAAAATAATGAATGGAAATAGCGAAGATGTCGTTGATGATGAAATATTAGATAAAATTAAGGATGATAATATGGAGACGAGATCACTTGTATTTAGAGAAATTCGTAAGCTAGGACGTGATTATAGTGGACTATATGAGCAGTTAGGAAAAGTTAAAGGGTCATTTGACATGAAACTTAATTTCATTAAAATGTGTATCGAAGAAGCATCAAGATTTCGTCGTAAGCACATGGCTGATTGTATACAAGAATGGTGGGTGTCACGATGTGATGGAACAATTGCTGAACAAACGGGTAAAAAGCAAAAGAAAACGTAGTAAAAATTTTTACTTTATTTTTAAAAAACAAAATTGAGAGAAATGAGAGATATCTTACCCCCCCTCATACCCTGTGATAATAATACGTGAAACAAATCTGGTGGAATCTGATTTCAAATTATAATTTTTTTTAAAAATATTGATTTTAAACACTACTATCAACTATATATCAGTAAGAATGATGAAGAAGAAAAGTTTTAAGGCATAAAGTCATCAAAAGTATTTTTTTTTATCTTCGTTCGTTTCTTTTTTAAAAACAAAACCTAATTCTTTCATTTAAAAAAAAAAACAAAAAAAGTTATTATTATTCTTTATATTTATGTAAATGAACTGCATTTTCGCTTTTCATAATCTACACACACAAAAGTTGTCATGTAATTAGTTGAAAGCCTTCCTTTTTTTAAATTCTATTTTGATTTTTTTGTTTAGAGGAAGTTGAGCGATGAAAAAAATGTAGTTTTCTCAATCGAGGAATAGTATTTAATCTAACTGATATAATTACTGTACATAGATTTTAAAATTTTGATCGAATAATAATGATAAAAATAAATATTTGCAAAAGGAAAAAAAAAAGTGAAAAATCATCTTGGTTCCATTAATAGCCACACAATTATTCATTAGACAGAAATAATCGCAAAAGTCATGCCTAAAATAGACTAAAAAAAAAGTTCATCAATAGGAAAATGAGTTTACGCGTGACCTCATAAAAAGTCATGAAACTCTACAAATGAGCACATAAATCAACGTAGGTGGATGGATGACTAATGAATGCATGATTCGTCAACTAAATATTTAATATTTCTACAAAAAATGTTATGATTCTTGGAAGAAATTTTATAATTTTTTTCTGAGAAGATGCTTTTAATGATTTATGCTGAATTATGGACTTGAAACTTGAATCTATGTATGAATATTTTATTTCCAGCATTTACAGACTTGAAAGATTTCAGTTGTAAACATTTTTTGAAATAACTTTTGAATTTTTATGCAACATAAAATTTAAAAATGAAATTTCCGTTACAAATTTCAAAAATTTCCGTTTTAAATTTCGAAAATCTATTTAAACGTTTTTCAAATTAATTTGAATGGATTTGAATAATTTCCAAAAATCTTTGGCATCATCAAAATAATTTTCAAGCAAATTTCCAGCGCCAAACTTCTTCCAAAAATCAGCTTTCAAAGAAAAACAAGAATTTTAATTACACGTGGACAAAACAGCGTGAATACAATTATCATAATTAGCAGCATAAAATCAGCGGTATTCAAATTATGTGTCGCGGAACGTTAGACATTTTCACAAGCTGCTCATGCCTTTTAAAAATTGTATCTGTTTTCAATACTGTCTTGAAATGTTTATCTCATACTGAACGTTTGTTTTGAATAGCCGCGCAATAATTGAGGAGAATAAACAAATTTTTGAATGAAATTTTGGATCAAATTCAAGATTAAGTTTTGACTCGGGAATCAAAGTAAATTCTTTTAGGGAATTTAAAGCTTGAATGTTTTTAAGTTGATCTAAAATTTACAACCTTAGGTACCAGTGTCATAGCCAGAAATTTGGGGGGGGGGGTGAAAATTTGAAAAATTTGGTGAAAAATTGGGGGACGTAGTTTTTTTTCACGAAAACCCCTAGCAAATTAAAGAAATTTGCAAGTAGGTTAGTGAAAATTCACCAATTCACCCCCCCCCCCTGGCTACGCCACTGTTAGGTACCATACCAAAAATTAACTCATTTGAAAAAAATCAATCACGACCAAATGAACCAAACCCAAGTTCATCACTGATAAATTAAGAAAAAAATCTACTCAGCATAACTCAGTGCACGCCTTTCATCTACAAAAAAAAACTAGTATCAACGTGGTCACTCGTGACCGACGAAAGCGCATTTTCCCGCGATCAGTAAATAAACAAAAAACTAAAACCCCAAAAGTACAAAGCCAAATATTTAACTATACCCATTCATTATTTACCGAAAATTTAAAATTGACAGCAAAAAAAACCGATAAAAAACATTATGCGACATAGAATCTAAAAAAAAATAAAAAAAGCAAAAAAAGAATCGGCTACGGTCTAGGATCGAACCCATGACCTTCAAATTAGGAGCCACTTGCTCTAGCACTTAAGCCACTTCTGCAACTTTTTATGTATACACCAGTTGACAATTTAATTATATATATTGAAGAGATTTTTTATATAAATGAAAGTTTAATATGAAAATCTAGGACAATGGAAAATTTAACAGCTAAAATATAAAAAAAATTTAAAAAAAAAAAAATATTATTTCCGAGAAATGTATGAAAATATTAAGAATTTTTTAAAAAAATGCTCGGAATAATTGGAAAATTCGTGAAAATGGAAAACTATGACATAAATAAATATTAAATGTCATAAGAAACCAAACTAGTATAACGGTGGTCACTCGTGACCGACGAAAGCGCATTTTCCGCGATCAGTAAATACACAAAGAATTAAAACCCCTAAAAGTATAAAGCCTAATATTTAACTATAACCATTCTTTATTTACCAGAAATTTAAAATTTATAGATATTTAATAAAAAGTTATCATACGCGACATAGAATTTAAAAATAAAATAAAAATAAGCAAAAAAAATTAGCCGCGGGATAGGATCGAACCCATGACCTTCAAATTAAGAGTCGCGCGCTCTTCCAATTACGCTACTGCTGTTTATTTTTTTGAAATATTCATTTGACAATTTGATTATTTATATATTGATGAGTTTTTTATAAAAACGTATATTTTTATAATTTTCACAAAATTTTCCGGAAAAACTATGAAAAAATCCATGAAAATAGAAAATTAAACAATAAAAATATCAAAAAATATGAAAAAAGTAATTATCTATGAAAATATTAAAAATTTTAACAAAAGTCCTCGGAAAAACTCGGGAAAATTGTGGAAATGGAAAATTATGACATTATTCAATATTATATGTCATTAGAAATCAAAAAAGTATCAAAAAAAGCAAAAAAAAATTTGTCATCGGTGGGATTTGAACCGAGGACAGCTAAGGTTTTGAAAAGTCAACATTTTAGTGTATTCGACCGCACTAACACATACAAAGAAATGGCATTTTTGGTACTTTTTACGCTGGTTCCAGCAGAGGAAGTGACCATTCGTGCTGATTTTTTCGCCAGCTCTAGCCAGACATACTACACACATTTTAAGCCAAAAACCGCATCAAAAAAGCTTAACCCTGAGGAGGAGATGCGGTGACAGACAGACAGACAGACAGACGGACGGACAAAGTGCGGATAATAGCGTCCTTTTCCCAAGAGGAAAATGCGCTAAAAAGTAAAAAAGCGTAAAAAAAAGCAAAAAAAATAACTTGCCGGAGGCTAGGATCGAACCTATGACCTTCACGGTATCAGTCGTGTGCTCTACCAATTACGCCACTGATGTTCTTTTTTAAGAAATGTTCATATGACAATTTGATTATTTATATTGATGATTTTTTTTATATAAGTGTAAGTTTTTATAATTTTCACAAAATTTTCCGGAAAAACTATGAAAAATTCATGAAAATAGAAAACTAAACAACTAAAATATCAAAAAAATATAAAAAAAGTAATTATCTATGAAAATTGTATGAAAATATTGAAAATTTTAACAGAAATCGTCGGAAAAACTCGGGAAAATTGTGAAAATGGAAAATTATGACATGATTTAATATTATATGTCATTAGAAATCAAAAAAGTATCAAAAAAAGCAAAAAAAAATTTTTGTCATCGGTGGGATTTGAACCGAGGACAGCTAAGGTTTTGAAAAGTCAGCATTTTAGTGCATTCGACCACACTAACACATACAAAGAAATGGCATTTTTGGCACTTTTTACGCTGGTTCCAGCAGAGGAAGTGACCATTCGTGCTGATTTTTGGTTACATGGTAGCCAGACATACTACACACATTTTAAGCCAAAAATCGCATCAAAAAAGCTTAATCCTGAGGAGGAGATGCGGTGACAGACAGACAGACGGACGGACGGACGGACAAAGTGCGGACAATAGCGTCCTTTTCCCAAGAGGAAAATGCGCTAAAAAATGCACTCATTACAGATAATAACTCGAAAGAATCTTTAATTATCATCCTATGTATGTACAGCACACATCACAGCCATTTATGGGTTGAAACAAAGCGGTAGTGAGCGAGAGAGAAAAGAAGATCGACAAAAACAAGAAGTTAAAGCACTTGATTCAATAAAAGCTCGTGATGTCATTCTCAACAGTACAAAGCAATTTATTTCTACGTTTATATTGCAATTAATAATTAAAGAATTCCTCATCATCTGAGTCTTTGATTTATAAATAGCTTACTTTTAATGAACAGCGGCGATTCATTAAATTATTTTTAATTCATTCGATATTATCTGATATTGTGCCAAATAAATGAAATTGAAAGAAATAACAATAACAATGAAAATATTCTCGCCGTTGTCTACTTTTTTTTCGTCACCGTCTTGACTCATTAAAATATTTTTTTTTCGTCATTCCTACTCATCATGTTTGAGATTTTCATGTTAAAAAAATAAAACATACGTGGGAGCACGATCAAGTAAATATTTTTATTTTAATATGGCCATAATTCGAGCTTTCTCGATCTATTTCCAATTAAGTAATCAAACACGTGGGCTTAAAATATAGAGCTATGAGAAATTTACGACGAGATTTATGATGTCATAATTACTGTTGTTGTTCTCTTAGATTGTTTTTGCACAAGAGAGGTTTTGATCTTTTCAAATTTTCAAAGATTAACGGATTTTTGAATCTTAAAATTTATGTTATTTTCTGCATCAAAGACGCAAAATTTCTAAGAAAATGTAAAAATGCATTTTTGTTTAAAAATAATACATTTCATTTCATAAAATTGACTCATCATCATGAAGAAGAAGCTTATCACTATCTAATAAAAGCAAATAACTTTCAAATAAATTGAAATTTTGTGAAATTCAAATTTTCAATATTTTGTCAATTTTTCTGCGTCAAATGATGCGAAAATATTCAAAAATAAATTTAACGGAAAATCTTAATAAAGTTAAATTATGCATAAAAATGCCGATAGTCCAAAAAATACATCAGCAAGTACGATTTACAGAAGTTAAAGTGCGCATATTCTCTCTCGAATTTTCTCATTCTCTCATCAAAAAATATATAATTAAGGTTTGTGAGAAGAAACATTTTCAGTATATTTTTAGCGCTCGAAGCAAAAAGATTAAGCTTATTAAGTCAACAAAATAAATTCTCAGCATATACAGCTAATAAAATTTCAATACTCATTTAGTAGATATTGAAGAAGAAAGAAAGATAATTTTATTTTATTACAAAGATATCTTGACGAGTGACCTTTACGGAAAGCTTTTAAAAAGTGCAATCAAATTACATTTGTGTCATAAATAAGATAATTTAAAAAAATAATAATACATAATAGAAATGGCAGAAAACAAGAGAAATATTCCAATTCAATTCAATCGTGATTTTAGCGTAATTGATTCAGAATTTGGACAAATCCGTGAGAGATTTGATCAAGAAATGCGTAGAATGGAAGACGGTACATAGCATATAAATCTACTCTTAATTAAGTTATATCTAACGTCGAAAATACCAAATCTTTTCATTCTTCTAGAGATGAACAAATTCCGCAGTGAACTCATGAATCGTGAATCCAACTTTTTTGAAACAACTTCAAGGTGAGTTATTGAACATTTCTTACGAATCTTCAGTTGACATTAAGAATTTATACTTATTTATTTATTATTTTGTACAATGTCCAAAAAAAGAGTTTCCACACACATAATAAGAATATTCTTTCCTCTCTCATCTCGTATGAGTTTATATCCATCTAAAGCCGGTATAATGGCATTTTTTTACGTACCGTACTCTCATTGTACAAGGGTATATAGAGTACAGACGATACAACTTATTTTTCCGATGAGAGAAAACAATTGGCTAAAAGTACATCATATTGTGTAGATATATAAAGCAACAGCGGCAATGGAATGTCACATACTGTCTTTTTAAGACTTTTTTTTTCATTGAGTTAATTTTCTGCCTTGCTTTAATGCTCTCTCACAGCCTTTCGCAATTTATTTTCATTTCATTCAATGCCATCATGCATTCTTTAAAATATGAATTTATACTTTTTTTGTCGAGTGACTTCCAAATATGGTAACATATCAAAGAGCCCATTCAGAGATACATACTTAGAAGCACTTATTGCCAAAGCCACGAAAGTTATTTGCTTTCATATTCATATGTAATATTTTATGTATTTTTCGGAACTTGCGTTGGTTCAAACCAGTTTCATGTTGCTTGCACTTGCTTAAAATATATTTATGAAATAAGAGATCGTCCCTAACTAACATGTGTGTAGGGTGAAAATCGATAAGTTCTTAGACAAAATATCATAAAAATCTCCTCTCCCTTCTCGATGCAATAATATCGAAAATCCAACACAATTATATTGACGAGATAAAACTGCTGAATAGTAGTCGAGAGTGAAAACATTTTCAATTCCATTCATTTGTTTATTTGAAGACACTGCTCATAAATGAACGGGAAAAGAAGGAAAGAAAACGAAGAAAAACTTTTTTTTTTGTGGGATTTTGAAATATATAAAAATTTTCTGCTGCACGATGTGGCAAACTAAAAATAAACCCTCAAAAAAACGACGAATACTCATTTCTTGCTTACATCTTGATGATGGATCGATTTAAGAAGAAGAAAGAGAAAAAATTATGAATTTTCATGTTTTTAACCAAGTCCAATCTTAGATTAAAAAAATTCTATGAAATTTCAATCAAATGAGTCGTCGTCATCAGCATGGGAATATGCTCTAATGGATGTTTGTTACTTGAATCTGCGCGCATACAAGTGATGACTCATACATATTTCTGAATATTTTTCTTTTCTTTTCCTTCTTTTCAAGTCGATATTGCTTATGAAACGTCAGACAAGAAGAAGCTGTGAGAAATATGCAAATTTCTGTTTTTTAATTAAAGGTCGCTAAAAGGGTGAATATGAGATGTGAGATTAATTTCTGTTGGCATTTTGGTTAGTCGATCGATTAGTTACTTACGTGGAGCTTAACCGAATTAGCTAGAGTTGAAGATTTGCTTCTGTTTTGATGCAGTTTTGAGGTTATTCTTTAAAATTGCAATTATTTTTGTGTTTTTATATGCAAAGGATATCTGAAATATTTGTCCTAGATTCAAGGAGCTAATTCAGTCTAAATATGGCCTAGTTTAGTGAAATTCTTGCACAATTCAGACTCTTGACTAATTTGTTTAAATTTGAAAAGAAATTCTTTAAACTTTTATTGACTCTTCCAGAGTCTTCATTTCGACATGTTAGTCCTTGATAATACAAACAGAATCTGTCATCAAACCAATTCTGCAATCCAACAAGAAAAGATCAAAGACATTCCTTTAAAACTCGTTAACAAAAATTTGCCTGAAATGCCCCAAATTCAAGTCATCATCCTTAAAAATAAAACTCAAAAATTGCTATGCCTTAAAGTGCAACGAACTGTTTAAAATTCCACAATTTTTATAACTTTCGCTTTTCCGGCAAGCATATAGGAATTTATGTTGCTGTCCTAGTTTTCCAATTTCGCGTGAAAACAAAAAATCAATAAATCAAGTCAAAAAGAAAAGTCCAAAAGGAAATTTGTTGTTTTTTTAAAGTCTGAATCATCATCAGTGTGAGTTCCATAAATCAGTAGATATCGCATGTTTGTTGTAAGTCACGCAATCATCCTTACAGCAGACATGAGTGTCTAAAAAGACGTTTCAATTATCGGCACATGGCTAAGAAACAGAAATTGGAAATAAATTCTTATGCAAAGTAGAATAAATTGGTGCTTAATGGAAATGTGAAATCAAATTAATGATCTTGATCGTTTTCTTCTCACTTCTCTCATCTCATCCGCAAAAAAATAAGAATTCACTTTCATTTGCCATTCCTATTATTATTGCCTTGGCTTTTGTGGCTGAAATAAAATTAATGAACAACAAGCGGTTCATGTTCAAAAAATAAATTTTTTCTTCCTCTCGCTGCTTCTTTCACATCTATTCTGTTCACTTTAAGGTATATACTTTGCATGTGCTCCACATAAACACAACAGATCGTCATTATAAAAATTTGTGCCTGCCTTTTTGTTGTTGTTGAAAAACACTTGTTGGCTAATTCTCAAAAAAAAAATAAAGGAGAGAGTCGAAATATATTTATGAATGTTTCGGACTATATTTATAGATTTTAAGCAATTCATAACACTTACGGTTCGAATGGTGATGAGTTATCTTAAGCAGGCATCATGAAAAGTTGAGGTTCAAAGATGATGAATGAATGATGGTTCAAAGTCGCACGATGCACACGACTATTGTACATGAAACAATACATAGTGAACTATAAGGCAATATTTCCTAAAACCGTATAATGTACACTCCTTTTAACACATTATTGAATACAGTCAACTATGAGTCAATATTGTCTAAAACCGTACAATGGTCACCACTTTTGTCATATTATTAAATGCATAGACAAATATAAGGTAATATTGTCTAAAACCGTATAATCCACACGACTTTCACTCATAATTCTCACAAATGACATTTTAATGATTATTAACTACTGCGTGTAGATTAAAATACCTAAGAGGTCATGCGAATATCAGTACAGAAGCAATATGAATTTATTATCATCACACGTGACTTTTTTATGCCGCTCTATATTCCGTCAACTGTGAAATTGCTGGTGCAAATTTATTTATCGTGTATGTAAATTTTCTATTTGCCACAATTCTTTTCTATGGTTCTTTAAACTGATTGCACGTAATAATGTTAATTTTTAATGATTTCATAAATATTGTGTAGGACGTACACGATTTGAAATAAGAAAGTTTTGGTGTAAATAAACCCACGTAAATTTTAATGTGATATATTTATGACAATAATCGTATTTTGTGTGCGATTTTTCACATTTCAATAAACAATCATTTAGTATTGTTAGTTGTCGTAAATTGTGCTTAAAGTCGTTTGCAGTGTACGACTTTTGTAATTGTATTATAAATCGATATTTATTTAAATTGTGGTGATATTTTTGGGAGTTTGGAAGACTTGATGTGATATTAGATTGGGTAATTATCATAAATACCTATTTTCGTGTGCATTCTACGATTTTGTGCATTTTTAATTTTATCTCACATAAAATTATGTCCTAGAGTATTACCAAAAAGTCGTGTGAGTTGTGCAATTTTTGATAATTTTTTTTACAACCCACTTCAGATTCACAAGTGTCAATCAGATCTTTTATGACAATAATTATGCGGTGAACGTGATTGATGGGCACATTTTATGAGCTACTTCCAAAATATCATGTTAATTGTAAAAGCTTTGATTATGATTGATGAAATTTATTACAATACCTAATCGCACCAAACAAACGACTTTTGTTGCTTATTTATTATTCAATGAATGTGAATAAGCTCCTACAGATTTAACGAGTGATTGTCAGTCAGCAGTGATCACACTTGAATTGCAAATATTCTCCGTCAATTGTTGGATTTTTAATGCTGTACAAATTTTATCACAGACGTCTAAGACTAGAATTTCATGTCTGATAAGAAATTGTTTCTCTATCTTGCAAGTGCTTATCCTCAATTCAGCTATTTGATAATTATCTTATCAGTTGCACTGATAGACAAGGCAATGGGAAGAAATTCTTCCAATGAGGCTGACGACTCAAAACATTCAAAAATTCTGTTTTAGGTCTAAATAAAAAGTCAAGAATAGTCAAAAAGCACACACAGATTAAACAAGCGGCTAATTTGCTTAGTTCTTCTACGCTAATTGAACGATGATGTCATCATCATTCAAATATGGAAAATGCAAAGTGATTTTACAGACACTTGTTAGATATTTCATCTTGAATTATCGACTATAGTTCAGTCGATTATGGATGGAAAATTATAAATAGAAATTGGATAATATATGAACGTAGCCATAAGTGCATTAAAAATTGATTTATAGCCAACGGTTTCCTTTTTACAAGAAATTCAATTTATGCTGGATATGGGCAAACATACAACACGTTCATGAATGGTGATGAATATTTCATAAAATACGTAATTACGTCATTGTAGCCAACGCGATCATTTTTGTGAATGAATATTTCTATTTCTAAGTATTTTTAGAGTTAATCGGAACAAAAAGAATTTTTGGAATGATGAATTTAGCAATTTTACGTTATTTCTAACAGTTTCGTATGAGAATGATCATTAAATGGCTTGGAATTTACGCCCAATAAGAATATCTTGTAAACATGTGGCGTACGGTATAATTGCCATATATGAACATGAAATTCGCGTTAAATTTGATCTCTATTCGTAGATTAATGTTAATTTACATTCGATACATTAAAACTGTGTGTGTAGGAATGCTTTGAATAAATTTTTCAATCAAAATATGTACGACGATCAATCTTTATCAAGAAATTAAAATCGACACTTTAGTTGACCTCTTTTTTCAATAAAAAAAATTAAGTAGAAATTATTCTTAACTGGAAACTCTTAACAGTTATGGTTGATTAACAGATTATTTTATTAATTAATTCTTCTTATTACTTCATTTCTTGCTTATTAGTTGAAATATTTTTTGTTTTGGTTATTTTTTGCTAATTTAATTATGAAGTCTCAGTTTAGTCGAACTGGAAATGTGCTTATTGTTCTTCGCAGAATTTTGTATACATGTCGTAAAAATAAATTTGCAGCATAACGAATCTTGTGAATAAGATGCTAATTATACAAATCTAGTTTTTGGATTAGATAACAAAGTTGACTTTGAGAATATTTTAAAAACTTAATTCTCGGAGAATTTTTAAAATTTTAACGGTTTCTAATTTAAATTTTCGCATCAGTTTTTGCATCTTTTTCAAAAAAATTCATAAATTTCAAATTTATTGTTACCGTTATTTTTTAAATTCAGTTTCTAAGCACTAAAATAGTTTTGTTAAGATAAGGCAACGACAAAAGACCAGTTCTACTAAACTGACAATCATAATTAATCCTAATTTTTAATAGATTAGTTCCAATACTTTAATTAATTTATAATAGGATTAAACTAATCAAAAACCGATAAAATATTCTTTTTATTCTGCTTACCTCCTTATTTGGCCAAAAAATCAACAAACAAAAAATGCTTACTTTACATAAAATTAAAATAACAAATTTCTAATGCAAAATGCATGGGATTTATTTAAATTGTAAAAATTTTAATGCCGCTTTCATGGAATTGAATAATACAGTACAACAACAAAGAAAACAACAACTAAAAGGTACATTTAAAGTTTTACTTCTCAAAACTAACTTCTTGACCTTGTCTTGCTATTATCTTATGATTTCTAACGTATATTAAGGGAAGTTCCACGGATGTGTTTCCATCAAAAATTTCGTCCTAAATCAATTTTTCTGATAATACAGCTATCTAGACAATTCGATAACAATCTAAACATATGTAAAACAATGAATTTTATCTATTTGTGCTTCAATCTTACCTATAAATGCATTAATTAGTTAATTATTTTAATTTTTGTGAGCGTTGCTTGGTAAGAAAAAAATTCAACTTTTTTCTTACCAAGCAACGCTCACAAAAACCGAAATAATTCACTAATGAATGCATTTATAAACAAGATTAATAGACAAATAGATAGAATTCAACGTTCTACATGACAAAAAGAAATTTTTAGATTGTCTAAATAGCTCTATTAAGAGAAATATTCAATTAAAATTGATTTTTTTGAAATTTTTGATCTGTGGAAACGCCCTTAACTAATTTTAACAAGATTTTTGTGTTTATTAGTTTTCTGAATACATTAACTAATCAGAGGTTCCAAAAATTTGGCACAGAAGCATTTTTAAAAACTTCCAATGAATAAAGTGTAAATTTCTCAAAAAAGTCGCGTATATTCATCAAATATGGTAATTAAACTGCAAATAAATGACGACTGTTTGTTTGCTAATTTGTTAGCATATTCCAAGCCTTTTTTGGAGCCTCTAAGTCTCTTCCTTATAAGTCATTATGGATCTATGAGATCTAGTATAATGTATGTCGATGTAATTATTCCACTTTTCCTCTATCTACGATGCACACCCACCTTAATAAGTCAATCGAATGCTCTTTCAGTTTATTTGTTGACAGCAGCACCTACAATACTAATTGCATCATATGAGATCATAAGTCGTATTTTTGAACATATTTTTTTTTCTCATTCTCCATCTTTTAATTTCTTTTTCACCGCACCCACACCGACCTCTATTTAATGTCGAGCTTCGATTTTTCATTTGTGATAAAAAAAAAGTTTGTTATTCTTATTACTTAATTGCATAATAATGTGAGAGACTGACAATGTACACAATTTGGATGAGAAAAGAGCAACAGATGTCTGGCTTACGATTGAAGAAAATCTTTCTATTTATTTCATATTAATTAATTGAGACGTGACGGGATTAAAAAAGTTTTTTGTATTTTTCATTTGGGGTGTATTTGAGGTTAGGGTTCAATTTTAGGCCAACTTTTTTTAAGAGAATATTCAAATTGTGGATTCTTGAACTTTTAAGAATTAATTCTAGAAGCACTTGAAAAGCAGTCAATCACCCTCAATACACCCCCAATACTTCTGCTACCTACAAACAAACATGACAAACTCATTACAGACATAGCAAATAAAGCGATCTCACGATACACATTTCCAACTATCGCACTCATAAAACCAACAACTTCTGCAACAAATTTTTGTAAATGAAAAGGAATCGAGATAAACAATTTAATTTTGTGATGGAATTTACGTCCATTTCAAGGGTAGTTTCTCCATTATTTATAATGAAGAAGCTATTTTCTCCATGTAATGAATACTTACTGCTATGCACATTTTCCAGCATATAAACGTTTGCTACGCTTTGTAAACAAATCGATTCGGTTTAATTTTTTTTTTGTTGGATGAAATTTAGGGCAGAAGGGATGGGTTTTATTTATCAGTATTTTGTTTAGGTTTGAGGGTAGCAAAAATAAAAGCTTTGATGGAAAGTTCATACAAACTCTGGGTATGGAAATTCAATTGGTGAAAATCTGAGATAAATAGTCACAAAAAATCAAAAAGTACTGAAATTAAGACCTTAATCTGATGATTAAACGGCATTTTGCGTGCGATCCGATGCCTTTCAATTTGATTGAATAATTAACACCCAATCCAGTCAAGCTTAAAGACCCAAAAACAACGAATATTAAATTACTATATTTAGACCCTTTTTACCAGAAAATCAACCAACAATCATCGAGTTTTTATCAGCCAAAAATAAATAACACACTCGATTAAGCCATAATCCCTTCATCCAATTCAGACTAAGCTACCAAAAGCTATCAACTCAAATTGACCACATTCGCACATTTGTTGCTATAAAAAATAATTTCACGGCTGATATTAAAATGAAAATTTAACGAAGGCATGAAAATGTTTTTCTTTTCTATTATTGCTATTGTGATGAGTCATCAGCATATTTTATCCTCAACACCTCTGATTTGTCTTCAAATTTATTTGTTTTCCTTCCTCCCACTGTTATTTTTATTATTATTTTTTTCTCTTTCTCATTTCATTTTGCATCGGTGATGTCATGAATGATCTAAGAAATTCCACTGTATGGCTTGCTGTGTTGAGAAATTTTTTTTAAAGCAATAATTAGCTAGACATAGAATGTATATATATGAAAGTGAAAGAACGAGAGAAATAGAGTTTTTTTTTTGTGTGTTGTGCATGTCTATAAATAGCGAATAGGACGATAATGAATCGAGAGTGGAAAATCACAGACGAAATTTTCAATAGCAAACGTGCAAGTGGAATTTGTGGATTATTATTATTCATTCACTTTACATGTTCTACTGACTAATTTTTTTTATGCTATAACTTGCAGTTCCTGTTAAATTAATTAATAATTTTTATTTTCTTTTTATGATGAATTTTCAGTTCCACAACATCAAACAACAGCCTTTCTAGAGCACAATCAAATGTATCTGATATTAATTCACCATTAATCCAAGAAGATGGCGATAATAAGGTCCTTAAGTTAAGATTTGATGTCAGCCAATATGCACCTGAGGAAATTGTTGTAAAAACCGTTGACAATAAATTGATGGTAAGGAAAAATTTGAATTTATTCCAGTGGAAGAATTGGAAATGTTGAAATTATTCCAGTATTTCCAGTTTATCAAAAAATCATTCCATTAATTCCAGTTTATTGAGAATTTATTCCAATTTTTTAGTTGCTTTAAAATTTCTTCCAGTGACTGGAAAATTGGAATTATTCCAACAATTTTGGAAGTTTTGGAATGATTTTAAAACTTAAAATAAATCCTTCAAAACTAATTTTTCTTCTACTTCTAGGTACATGCCAAGCATGAAGAGAAAACAGACACAAAGAGCGTATATCGTGAATATAACCGTGAATTCTTGCTCCCTAAAAACGTCAATCCAGAATCTATCCGTTCATCTCTCTCAAAAGACGGTGTTTTAACTGTAGACGCTCCATTACCTGCTATTGCTGGACCTGGAGAGAAAATGATTCCAATTGCACATAACTAAACATTTAAAAAAAGAAGTTCCAATGTTCAACACAAACTAACTAACTAAATGTGAAGGAGGAAAAATTTTATGTCGATTACATCATGATTTTTTTGTTAGTAGAATTTTTTAAAGGCGCTAAATTCTTTTTAGTTTCCATCCTAGAATTATTATTGTTTATGTCCTCTTATTACATACAATTTTTATTTTTTTGACAAGAATAAGCTTGCTTTTATTTTTTATGACTATACGTACTTATAAAAATTCTCTTTTATTTCGAATAAATTAACAAGAAATAAAGATACAAGAAATTTGGAAAATAAAGATTTATTTTCTAGGCAATAAAAGCTTCGATTTGTGTTTTAATTTGGATTAAATGCTAATTTTCAGAGTTAGGTAGGCAATCTGAAGTGGAGTTAACTTTGAGGTTTAACTGAAATCTGCAATTTTGGACATAATAAATGCAGGAAGACTTTTCTAGATGATTTTAGGCTCTAAAAGCTACAAAATTTCCAAGATTCTGCCAACAAAACCTTAAAGATAACCCCACTTCAGATTGATCCTGTCCTATGTCCCAAACTTCCTTCCAGTAATACTTGAATGTTTTAAATGCTTAAATTTTGATAAAGTCTCATCGTTCCTTTCAATTCCAACGTTGTTCATGACAAGCTTTTCAATTTTTGGTTGATACAGCAATATTTGCTCTAAAATGTCCTGATCTTCAGGTATGACTTGGCAGCTAGCAGAAACATCCAGTTCAATCAAGTTTATGCAATTTTTAAGAAACTGCTGAAACTCAAAGTATCGTAATTCAAAGCAATAGCTCACATCCAGTATCTCGACATGCTTCATGCTCTTAAAAAATTCTCCGCTCATTTGCACATTTCCAGCAAGCTTAAGTGTTTTAATGTTTATAAATTTTTCTCCATTCAGGCAATCAATTCGTGATTCACTTATGGCACATCGTGACAAGTCAAGATATGTTAGATTATTAAAGCACTTTTGTAGTTCTCGGAATTGATCATTATTAAAATGTAGATAATTAAGTGATAATTTTGTTAATTTCAGACAATTATTTGACACAGCATCAATGACTGTCTGTTTAATTCCTTCATCCATAATTCCTCCACCTGAGAACTCAAATGTCCTTACTGTATCTCCAATTCTCTCAAAAATCGCATCCAAATATTCAACTTGCAAGTATCTTAGTTCCATTCTATATGAATGGAATTTCTTACTTCGATAAATTTCCTCACATGTTGCCTTAAATGTACTGCATGTATCCTCGATATCGATGAGCTCATAAATTGTAAAGTATTTAAAAATATTATTCAAACAATCTTGATTTAAGCACAAAATTGAGGTCATTTTTGGAGAACTGAATCTTAATGCCTTTCCTTTATTATTTCTTAAAGCAGACTAACTTGACTGTATTTACTAACACAAAATGACTCATTCGACACGATAAATGTGAAAATGATGTGACCTTGAATTGAATTTTCTTTTGATATTTAAAAGCAGGAAAATGTCGGAATTTTTCTTGATATTCGTTGTTCCTACATCTTTATGAATTAATTAATTAAATACTTGAATTAACCAATTTCTTATCTAATTTTCAATACTACAACTTAACATCATTGTTGCAATTTCCCTAGAACAGCTGTTTTTCCTCAATACACTCGAAATGAAAATGCAAAGGAACTTCAAAGACCAAAAAAATCTTTCTTAATTAATGATTTTTTATTAAAGACGAATTCAATCAAATACAGCAAAAATAATAATGATAAATTGTTAAGTAAATTAAAATTCTACAGATTATTAAATGATATTATTTTTCCTTCATGATAGATGCAGCTACTAAATGTCTAAAATACTTCCTCTACTTCAGAACGTTTCTTATTCTTGTGGGTGTAAATCTTTACGTACGAGTCAATCAAATGCTTAATTTTGGTTGGATTTATTTCGCCTGACTTGTTGTGGCAAATCTAAATGAACAGAAATTGGTAATTAAAGAGAAATTTTGGAAATTCTAGACATGTTTAAGCTTACCTTTGGAACAGCTTTCCTCATGATTTCTTTGTACTGTTCCTTTGTAATTTTCCTGTTAGCATAGTATGGTTTGATTACAAGCTTTACTTCCTCTACAACTCGTTCCTGCCTCTTTAATTTATTTAAATACTTATCTGGATCTGATGCAGCTGTAAATTTTAATTTAAAAAATAACGGTTAAAATTAATTTGAATTTTCGCATTTTTAAAAAAAAAATCAAATTTTTTTGTAACGGAAACTTACATTTCTTAGAACTTTTAGCTTTCTCCAAAAACGGTGGCGTTGAGCTGCCAAATAATTCATCAAAAATATTAGCCGATTGTTTATCACTCGTCTTTGTCTCTTCCACAATTTCCATCGAATGATCTTCAGGTTGATCATCGTAATCATTTCCAGGCGAATATGGTGATTCAATTGCCATATCCATATTATTTGTATTGACAGGAATCTGAATGACTTCATTCTGTAAAACTTCAATTTTATTGTTAACTGGTGGAACGGCAAAGACCTTATCGAAGATATTATTAACAGATGAACTTGACGACACCAAATTCTCTTCATTATTCGTGATTAGAGGAAGATTGAGATTTTTAATTATAGCAGGTCCCAATTTGTTGGTAAAATCTATACTATTTTTACTTAGTGCCTTTAATGTCGATGTTGTTGTTGTAGCTTGCGAACTCGAGACATTTTCATTTGATGGTGAATTGAGAATATCAAATGGATCATAAAGTTTCGTCGAGTCTGGAGATTTTGGTGCATGCTTTTCGCCTTCACTATCACTTAATTCAATCACATTGCTTTCTTTTTTATATTCAGGCGTTAATTCCTTAAATGGTGATCGTGCTAAATCGATTATTGCAACAGGCTTTGAATTTACATTAATTTTCTTCTTTGCTGTTATGTCCACAATCGGTTCCTCCTCATACTTTTCATGACTTTTTGAATGCACTGAACGTGATCGTTTATCATCTTGATTGCTGTTATTAAAATTCACACTTACTAAAATATTTTGACCTGACGTAAACACTTCCTTTGTATGTGTTGATCGCTCTTCCTTACTACGATTTCGTCGCGATTTCTTTTTCTTTGATTTATCACTTGTTGATCGTTCACGTCTTCTTGGACTTTTGTCACGATATCGATTATGTTGAGGTGTTAATGATCGACTTCTTGTTCTTCGGTATTTCTTATGCTTACTCTTATGATGCTTTTGTCTTCGGTCATTGCTTGAATCACGTCTTGAAAGGCTTCTCGAGTATGAACGTTTGCGACGCTTTTCAGGACTTTTTGATTTTTTATGACGACTTCTTTGTCTGTCTCTTGAATAGCTTCTACTGCGTTTACGAGAATGTCTGTCACGTGAACGACTTCTTGTGCGATTCCTTCCTGTAAATTAAATTATTTAAAATGTGAATTATTGTGATCTTATACCTAATCTTTTTTTTTTAATCGTGGAATTTTGAGGAGATTATTGATGTAATTGATCACTAAGATGTGTTTTACGTAATACATACTCCCCATAGACTAACTTAAGTAGGGAAACTTGTTATTAAATTAAAATTTTGCTTGAATTTTGAATGTAAACAGTTGGAAAGAAACTTCCAGTCGACTGGAAATTTAAAATAAAATTCCAATAAAGAAATTGGAAAATAATATTCAAATTTTAAATTTCCGTTGAAATCATGAAATAATTCAAAATTTCAATTTAACGGTTATTAAAGTTACTTCATAACTTACCAAATCTATCTCGATTCCTTTTTGGCGATTTCTCTTTTAATCTTTCCCTCACATTATACCGTTCCAATTCTCGTCGTTTATGCCTTTTATGCTCTTTATCTCTCTTACGTTTTTCATTTTCGTCTGTCACTTTATCTTCATTATCTTTTGTAACTAAAGGCGGTGTGTAGCTTCTCTCCTCGACAATTATTTGGTCATTTACATCATTTACGTCATTTTCTAAGTCGGGACTTGCCGGTTGACTTCTAATAACTGCTGGCGGTTCTATTTCATCCAAAGACGCATTATGCTCACCGTCACTCATTTGAACTAAATCGACATTTTCCTCGTTCATCATGTTGTCTTGTGACTGTGATAAATTTTCGTCTGAATTGCGATTGACTGAACCGTAGATTGAGAAATTCGGACAGATATCAGCATTTGGCATTTCCTCTTCTTGATCTACTGGTGAATCGCCAAACATATCAAATGTTTGTTTCTTCTTCTTTTGTGGGGATTTTCTCTCAATTGACAAAATATTTTCGTTTATCTCAGCATTTGTAGGATTTGTATTCTCATGTCTATCATCATTTGAAGATGATGTTGGATTATTAGTGTTTTCAGCATTTAGATTAGCACTTGAATTACTATTTGTAGATTGTTGTTCATTGTGTTGTTGATCATTCGATTCATTATTGCTATTGCTACTTTGTGTGGATGTCTCGTGCTGATCATTTGTAGATTTTTTTGCTTTTTCATTTCCAGCCTGTTTAGTTAATTTATTTGATGAAATTGCAGCATCAAATGGACTCACTTCATTTAAGATTGAATCGAGAATATTTATGCTGCTTGTTGTTGTCGTAAAATTATTAATTACACGCTTTTTAATCAATGCTTGACGACGTAATGGATTTGTATAATTTACAACCGATTGTGTTAATGTACTTCCTGAACTGTTTTGAATTGCTTCATATCCATCATCAATATCATCGCCATCTGGGACATAATCCAATAAATTTGTTGGTTCAAAGATATTAAAGTTACTTAAACCAGCTCTTTGTCTGCCTTTTTGTAGTTCATAAACATTTGCATTTGAATTTTTGAATGAAACAGCTGATGATGATGATGCTTTTGTACTTCCACTACAAACTCGTCTGCTTGATGTACGTCTAGCTTTTTTAGTCTTTCTCGTTTTTCTCTTCTTCCTTCGAACAGTTCGAGTGGTTTTAACTGGAAATTTTTGACCATCTTTAATTTCATATTCTACGACTTTAGTCACTCGTCGTTTACTTTTAGTTTTTCGTCGTTTAACAGGCTTCCTTTTTACTGGTGATATTTGGATTGAGCTTCGTCTTGTTACTCCGTGTGATGTTGATGGTAAGTTGTTATCAATCATAACTGAACTCCGTAAAGTTCTACGAGCAAGAATTGCATTTCTTATCCGTTCACTTTGTAATGTCCTGATAATTTGTGGCTGCTGACGAGTTCTTAATCTTGTTGATGGCAATTGACCTATTTCTTGGTCGATTTCATTTCTTAAGTCATAAACCTCATCAATATCAGCTTCTTCTTCTTCACTTTCTTCTTCAGATTCCGATTCCTCACTGTCAGTTCTATCGCAATTTACACAAAACCAAGTGCCTTCAGGAATTTCCAATAAAGGTGGATCAAAACAATCCATATGAAAGCCTTAAACAGAATATATTGAGAAATATGATGTTGTGAAATATTTTTAGATATAAATAGCTTACCTTTATCACATCCATCACACAAAAGCATAACATCTTCTCGGTCTGTGCTTCTACAGATCTCACATTGCTTTATAGCATTTTTAAAATGTAAAAAAAAAGCAATTAAAATCCATTTTGAATAAATTAGGCAATAAAATAAAACTTACAGTATACTCGTTCTCGCCATTAGTAAATTCTTTAAGGCTTACTTGTTCTCCAACACTTACAATCCTTGATGGAACATTTGAGTCCAAATTATCAAAAACAAGAATTTCTTTAAACTGCTTTCTATCAATTGGACATGTCTTGACTACTTTTGACCATTCTTCGATGCAAAGAAAGCAGAATGCATGCGAACAAACTTCAGGCTTTCCAATTTCCTGACTATTTAATGTTAACAAACAAATTGGGCATTTTTCGGCGTCATCGCTGTTTGTGCTACTACTTGATGCATCACTTTCATAATCCAATTGTGAAGTTTCAGGCTTTTCGTCCTGTTCCTCTGATGTTTGATGATTTTTTTGATCGGAAATATTTTTTTCTTCGTCCATTTTTCAATTATTTAACTAAAAAGTACTTAATTAATGAATTTTCTGTCGCTTCCTTTACTTTTTATTACTTACAAGATTGTTTACTTCATAATTAAATAAATACTTGTGTTAAAATGAAGCTTAATTAATCAATATTGCGAAAATATAATTTTGTTTATATGAAATTTTTTTTATTTTTCGCAAGGGGTTGTCGTTGACTTAAAACAGTCTAATTTTATCAAAAATTCATAGCTGCTGAGATTTATTAAAAAGTTAACAAAAATTATTCTAATTCTTGAAACTTGACTTTTATATTATATTTTTATTGCACAATTTTCACTTTTAATTCATAATTCATCATTTCATAATTTTAATTTCTATTAAAATGTGCTATTTTTCGTGAATAAACCCCCTTAACTCATTAAAAAAAATGTTTGCGTTCAGAAAAAAAAAAATTAAATTTACAAAATACCGTTAAGAAATCTTTACCACTTAAAATTATTCACTATTTTATTGTGGATGCAGGTAGCTTTATTGTTTAGTGATGATAATTTCTTGGATAGCGTGGTTGACTATTATATCTAGGCTGCTGAAATAATGGCCTGAAATGTGCTTGAAATGTTGACAAAATTTGTGGAAAAATTGTTGCAGAGTTCCTTATATTCCTAATTGTGTTCTGCCTGATTTCATTTGCATTCCTTAAAACATTCTCACGCATGGTTTGTGCATTTTGGATCATCCTGTTAATATTTTCAATATGCTCGTCCCTATATCGTGGCCTGTATTGATTGTAAGTACGATGATGATGGAATCTTCTAAAATCATCATCAAATGAAGATCTGTGCTCGAATCGTTCATTATGTCCATCATTTCCATTTGTAAATGCAAAGGAATAACTTGAAGAATAATGTCCATCTGAATGACGTCTGTTCCTTCTTGTTTCTTCTTCATCGTCATCCGATGAGTCAGAAATGACAATTTTATTCGAGTCTGAAATTTTTCTTTGTTTAACAACTTCTGTCTGTGGATTGCTGTCTTCAATAATCTGTGCTACTTCCTCATCGACGGTATTTTCAGTTTCTTTATTGTTGATACTTTCAGCTTCCTTGTTGCTGTCAACTTCATCTACAGCCGGTTCTATAATTTCGACGCTTAATATTTTAACATTTTGTTCATTTTGACATGCTTGTGATGTTGATGGAATTGGCTGTTCTTCATTAGTCACGATTTTATTTTGACTTGGTATAATTTGACTTTCTATGTCCTTTTCATTATTAAACTCGTCTGTGTCCATCGATGATTCAGAATCTAAATCAATTTCTTGCAATTTTCTTCGTATTCTTCTGGATGTTTCAGAACCTTCGTCATCATCAGTCAAGTGACGTTTTCTTGATACATCTTGTGGATAACATTTATAGTCAAAGATCAATTTGGTCACTTCCGATTCGGTTAAAAAGAATCTTAAATCATCTTCACATGCAATCATAATTTTGTCATTTTCCAAATCAAACCAATAAATATGTGGCTCGTACAAAACAGTTCTTAGTGACGGACATCTGTAAAATTTAATTCTATGGATGAATCACTGCATTATTTCATAAGTAAATTAATGTCTTACCTCAAAAATATTTTCTCCTTCAAATCTTGTAAATCCTCGTTATTTCCAAGTTTAATACAATATATTTGGGTTTCTGCGGTATTTGGGCAGTTGATCAGGTAAATTTTAAGCAGTTTCATACCTGTTTTCCTCGATTTTCCTTAATTTTTGTGAATTTTGATTATTTCTCTAATACGTAGAAGAATGTATATAAACATTTCCTCTCCATCTCTTTGCCTTTGTTTTGACTGCTTTGAGAGAATTGGTATAAGCTTGATCAGTAAATTGCTTTGTTAACGCATTTCAATCCTTGATTGCTATTATAATATTGCTAAGAAAAATAATTTTTAGAATTAACAGAATAACGGTTTTTTAAAATTCAAAACCATACAAATTTCCAAGAAACTGTTGTATGGTTTTAAATTTTTCAAAAACATTTGCAAGGTTTTGGAAGTTTTTTTAAACTTTTATTTTCCGTTAAAATGGCCAAAAATTAGGTAATTTCTAATTAAATCTATTAAAATGTATTTGAAGCCACCCAAAGTGCAATTTATATTCTTTAAAAAAAGCTTCAAATGAGAGCGAGAGAGTTACTCGATTTCTTTGTTTACGTTGTTCTTGTAAATAAAAAGAAAAAAAGTTTTCAGTAATTTTTAAAACATCACAAAGAACGGACGAAAAAAATAAAAATTGAATTAACAAGATTTAAAATGAATTATAGAGCTATTAAAGTGTGTATTTCAATTGATAACAATGTCGAGAACTTTTACATCAAGTTTGACATCAGTAAGTCATGAGATTTAAGCCGTAAAATTAAAAAAAGTTTTTTTTTTTTCAAAATGTTATGAAATTTATTTATTGATTTTTCTGATGTCTGTCTTCCTACAGAAAACTACAGCCGCTTCCAGCATTTACAGCAAAGTGTCTTTAGTCGTAATCCAAACGTCAATTCACCAAATTTAAAAGTTTACTGGATTGGTAAGAGTTTTGAATTTCATAATTCGACATTTTTTGTGCTGACTATTGCGTTTTAATTTTGTATCGTGACCCGCTTGCCTCCTATACATTATAACATTTTTATACATGAGTCATATGGTTTTTGTTTTTGTAATTTTATTCTGCTGTATATAACACGAATTGCTTATGAAAATTCTATTCTTTTCTTGAAATTGATTTTACTTTAGATGCCGACAATGATGAGATTTTGATTTCATGTGAAGAGGATTTTGCTGTATTTTTGGAAGAAGGTAAAGGACGAAAGCTACATTTCAGTGTCATTAATAATGCACAGCAAAATGAAGCAACACGAGAGGAATCAGTTCCAATGGAATCAGAAATTAATGTCGTTGATGGACATCAAGATCGAAGATGCAGCAAGAAAGGGTAAGTCATCCTCATTAATTACTCATATCATTAATTATAAAAATAGTAATATAATGTTTTATTTGCTCTAATTAGTCATAAAGATGATGAAAAGCGAAGCCGACGTGTTGAAAAGCTTTCAAAGAAATTAAGACACTATGAAGAAGCATGCAAAAATGAAGAGGAACGTACAAGATCTAAACATTCTGAAAAACGTGAAGTCAAGAATAATGAACGATTGGAAAGGGCAAGACGTCGTGTCGAACAAATTAGATCCATAATTTCGTCCATAGATCCAGCAAATTTGAATTCTTCAAATTCTAGTGCTGAAAATAACTCTGGACCATCAACATCATCCACAGCTTCAAATGATCCGCAACCTACTGCTGAATTACCATTTTCTCCAGAAACAGTCCGTTTGCTTTCAAATGCTATTGCTAATTGCTTACAACCATGTACTTTAATTAATAAAGTTTTGAACGAAGTCTATGCTATAATTCCACAAGTTATGGAACAAGCAAATGATATTGTTACCAATAACGTCGATCAGCAAGATCAAGAACAGCAAACAGAAGTTCCAAAGAACACAACGGCTACAAATACATCAAATGCCAATACGCCACTTTTGGATCGTAATTCTAATCAAGAAATTGAAGAATTGTTTAAAGAAGCTGCAAAGGAATTGGAAAAGATGAATGAAATTGTTAATAACAATAAAATGGAATCGTCATCAACATCGTCAGGCTTTACAGGAATAACTCAAATTGAACGAGTTTTTAAGAATCTTAATGATTCTGCTATTTCTGATGCTACAATTGTCGACATGAATAGTTCTCGAAATTCATCAGATCATGTTGACGCATCGATGCCTGAAAAGTCTATCGATGAGGAGCATTTCAAGGTCGCAACGCCACCGAAATCGATGAGATCACGTGAATCGTCAATTGAAATTCATGATGTCAGTTCTGTTATGAGTGATGATTCTCGCGACTGGACAATTTTGTCACAAGATGAATTATCTATTGAACCAGTTCCAGCACCAAGAAATGTTGATCCAAAAACTGGTGCAATTCCTAAAAATTCAACTCAAATTTCAGTCGACGCGGAAATTCAAACTAACGAAGACAAGAATGACTCAATTAAGTCAGTTTCCATTGAGACTCAAACTCCATCGACACTTTTGAGTGGATATGATAAGCAACAGTTGCAAGCATCTGTTCAAAAATCAATTGACATTGTTCAAAAGAGCATCGAAAGTATTCATAAATCTATGGAATCTACTAGCACTCAAAAGCCTGAAAATGCTACACAACAAGCACAAGCTCCAGTTGAACAATCAAAATCTGTCCCAGTCGAACAACCAAAGGCAGTTCCAGTTGTTGAACAAAAGTCTGTCACTGAAGAAGAGCCAATAGTTGTTACTGAAAATATGCGACGTGATATTTATCCAAATTTGCAGCCATCAGCTCCATTAATTCCACAGACATCACAAGCAAATTTCAATGCTGCTCGTTTGTCGCAAAATAAGCCACAACCTAAATTTGAACCAGCTGTCATTGTTTATGATCCAAATCCAAAAATTAATTCAGCCGTTCATACAATGATGAATATGGGCTTCTCAAATGAAGGTAATTTATTATGATTCATTAAATCTTATCAGTTGAATTAATCTAAGGACATATTTTTTCATTTATTTCAGATAATTGGCTTACTCAGCTTTTGATAAATGTTGATGGTGACATCGCAAAAGCTCTCAACTTTTTGACACCCCAACCAAAAAATAGAAAGCCGTAAATAAAACAGTGAATCATGATAATTGACGCGTGATATATGATAAAATTATATGAGTGTCTACATTATAATAACAAACTTATAAAAAATATTTTATCGGTGATGGAAAAAGTTTTAATTTGATGGAAATGAGGAAAATATTTAATCAAACAATTTAATCCTTGTATGACACTTTATATCCTTTATTGCAATAAAAAAAAATTTATTTCATGCAGAATAGAATTTTTGTCTTAATTATGTTGCGAGCATTGATGCTTTAACGGTCTTTTTATCATTTGAATCTCAACTGTCATTTAATTTTTAAATTTTACTATCAGTGGAATATTCCAGCTTCTTCCAGTCTTATTCCAATAAAAATCTTGTTTTTGACCGCGTTGATAATTCTTCACAAAATTTAATTAGTTTAATATCTTTAAAGTTCATTAAAAATAAGAAAAATGGTTTATACTATTAAAGTCTGTATTTCTGAGTCCTATATCAAAACAAATTACTATGTGGAACTACTTAATGGTAATTTTAAATAAAATTTTAATAAATTAAAATTAATCTTAATGAGCATTTTTTTTTGTACCTAGGTACGCCATTACTTCCTTCATTCAAGAGAAAAGTAGAAGAATGTACCGCTGGAAAAGTAGATTTTAATTCAACATCACCAAACTGGAAGATTTACTGGATTGGTAAATTAATTTAATTTATTAATTTTGAAGTACTTACTGAGGTAATTAAAAAATTATTATTTTTTTTATTTGTTAATCTTAAATAGACTCTGATAAAGACAAAATCTGCGTAAATAGCGAGAACGACTTTGTTATATTTTTGAAACAATCGAAGAAAATTTTTGTCGAATCTTAACTTAAAAAGGATCCAGCATACAGCACGCAACAGATATTTTAAAGGAACATATCACAAAAGATTTTTTTTTAACTTTATAATCAATAGTAACATGAATGCTTTAAAATAAAAACTTAGCTTTAACCGTTAATTCTAAACTTTTGATGAGCATGAACATTTATTTCATTTCATTTTGATACTGGGATTATTATAACGTTTAATTTAAATTTAAATCTTAACGGTCACAGAAATTTTGAAATTTATTGACACTGGAAATTTCCAGTTATCTACTTCCAGACGGCTTTAAGTTACTTCCAAATTTGACCGCATTAAAAATTTGTTAAAAGATAATTTTTAATTTTACTAGTCATTTAGTATATTTAAGGTACGAAAAATGATTGTTCATAATATTAAAGTGTTTATTTCAACTTATAGCTGTGAAAAAATTATTATTGTGCAAATTGAAGAACGTAAGCACAATGGTCTGAAATCGAAAAAAGTGTCCAAAATTTATTTTAAGTCGTATCTTTTAAACCTCATCATTTAAATGCAGTATTATAAAACATAAACTAACGCATCTTCTGTGAAAATATCAAGCTTCTAATCGTTGTCTAACTCCTTCAATCATTATCCAAAGTCATGAAAAATTTGTTTACAAAAACACCATGAAAAAGTTTTCATATATTTTTCCACTTTCTATTGTTTGATTTATGTTGTAATCACTGTCAATAGCTTAATTAATGTACAAATTTTATGTTAAAGCTTACAAAACATTAGCCACTTCTTTTATCATTAGGGAAATTGCAATTAAAATTTCGAAAATTTCCAAAACTTTAAACGTTCATACGTTTGAGGGTAAACACCGGAAATCTCTGAAACCTACCTAAATCGAAAGATTGAGTCTTTATTTACCTCCTAATCATACTCTGGTAATGCCAATCTATGCCAATTTTGAGATATTTGCATTTTAATTTCACTTGTTTTTCAAAATTTTTCCATACAAATTTGATCGTGCACAAAATTTTTTGGAAACAATTTCAAATTTTTAATGAAAAATCATGTTTATCTGTCGTATTATAAGCTCATATTTTCAGAGATGTGTAATTAAGATATGACAAAGCTATTAACACTTTCAAAATAAAAAAAATCAACCAAAACTTTGCGACCTCTAAAGTTTACAACAAAATATAAATTTTGGACACTTTTTTCGATTTCAGACCATTGTGGTAAGTTAACATTTTTATTAAAAAATTAAATGTTAAACGAAATCTCAAGCGTATTAATCCTTAAATAGTTCCTGGATGTAAATACTCTGAGCTCTTTAATACGTTTGTGAATCGTATAAAGTCAACAACTAGTAATTTGGTCGAAATTGGCAATTCATGGTTTAATGTTTATTATATTGGTAAGAAATTGATTATTCTGTTATGCTTAGTATAGATAATTTATTAATAAATTGCATATTGTAGATGCTGAAGATGATAAAATATCAGTAACCGAAGCTGAAGATTTTAAAATATTCCTGAACGCGATAGGAATATACAAGCGGATTTATATTAATGATCACAGCGATGATGATGACTATGATTCCTTTAATGATGATGATTATTGACCATAAATAAATAAACGTCCAGTAATTATGGAGATCTATCCTGAAACAAATTAAAAAAAAAAAAAAAAAAAACATGCAAATTTCAGAAAATTATGCATTAAACCTTTATATAAAATAAAAAAATTTTTATTGGCAGAAACTTTTTGTCTTTTACTGTAAAACTTTTCATTACGTTCGCTTGCTTTTTTGCATGAGTGATAAAATTGATGTCTGTATCTTTTCAGCTTCTTTAAGTTCCGTTTCTAATTCCGATATTCTCTTTTGCTTTTGCATTATGTCATTTTCATTAAGCTTAATTACTTCCTGAAGTTTTGCTTGTTCCTTTTCAGCATTTTGGATGACTCTCTTTTGTTCAGCAACAGCACTTGACACTTCTGATTCTCTTGATTTCTTTTCTTCTTCTAGACTTTGTTTGAGTTGTTGGATACGAATTTCCTGAAATTAAATTTATGTCAGTTAAATGGGTCAATAATTTTTTTAGAGGTGATTCTTACATTTTCCTTCTGTGCCTGTCTGAATTTCTGCTTCTCAGACTCCATTGCTGCCTTTTCGGATCTGAATTCTATAAAATCAAAGAATTAGCAAACAAATAATTTAACTAAAAGCATGTCAAACTTACTCTCAATTTCCTTATTCTTAATAGTAATCTGCTTCGATAACTGAATAATTTGTGAACTTTCCTTCTCAACCTTACTTCTAAACGACGCGATTGTCTGTCCAAGATGTGAAATTTCCGATTCCAAATTACGATTAACTTTTGTGACATTTTCCATATCAAGCATGAGACTCCAATTAACAACTTCTTGCTTATCACCCAAACGTCTTAATATACAATTTTGCTGCTGTGCCTTATTATAAAGATCAGCATATGTTGTCAGGGAATTACTGACAGTAGTTAAATTTTCTTGAAGATAATTAATCTTTTGGCGATACAAAGAGATTACATCTGATGACTTTAATCCATTATAATCGTTATTGTCTAATTTTTGATTTATTCTCTTAATAAGACTGTCCAAATCATCCTGTAAATGTCCCATTATGTACTTGGAAGTAAATTTTGATTCTGATTTGTTTTTAACTTCCTGGTACGCGACTACTTGATCGTGACATGAATAAACATTTTGAGATAAAAGCATTGCAATTTTGGCATTTGGAAATCTCTCCATTGATGTCAAGCTGAATAGAATCATAAGGACATTCTCATTTTTCAGCATGTAGGCTTTAGTTATTACATATGGAATGATGTTAAGGTCAAATAATTTATCTAAAAAGTCCTTAAATAAGCTGGAATCTTGCGAGAGCACATGAAGTGTTTGAAGGGAATAAACGAGCAATAAAATTGCATCCTCGTCGATATGTTCAGTCAGCATGCTGTCAAAAATGCTTAGAATATTTTCCATATAATCCAAAACTGTCTTAAAATGAATGCTATCAAGCTTGCCGTTCTGATGCAGAACTTTTAGAAATTTAAGAAATTCGTACTTCTGAAAATAGACGTAATTAGGAACTAGTCATTTATGATAAGAAAAAGTCAACTTACCTCATTATTTCCAATAACTTTTGGACTAACATCGCAGTTGTTGTTAAAATATTCAATGATTGACTCAACAGTTTTGTCCATTTCCTCAAAAGATCCACCAAAATGTATGAAATTGGAAAGGAATTTTAGTCCGCAAGCAGATCTCGTGTAACGTGGATGCTCAAAAATTTTAGTGATAAACTTTGCAAAATGCTCAACTAAGTTATTATCAAAATCAAGTAATTGGCCATAAAAGTCAAAAATATTTTCAATGAATTCCTTTTTAAGCTCATTGAATGTGTCATTGCCGAAATGAATGACTAATTTGTTGTTAAGCTCCTCAAAAATTCCCAAAAGATTTTCCATGTCCGAGAAATTAACGTTTCCATTACACAACTTCTTTGCAATCTTAAATATGTCTATGCTATGAATTATAGGCTCAGAATCAAATAATGGCAGTGCATCCTTTATGCTATTCAAGCTGAGTTTGATTATATTGAAAATGTCTTTTGGTATGAACTGTTCCAACACAATGATGTAAAATTTCATTGAAATTAAATCCTTAATTGTGTCAAGTCGATTGTCTAAATCTGACAACTGGATATTCTTCCTTATTAGATATTTCGCAGTATGATTGTGCATGGATAAGTTAACTAAAATTGACATCGACAACCTTATCACACGTTTGTCATTTGAATCCATAAAATAATCACGCAGTGATCCAATAAAAACTTTCAAATTATGTTCATCGAGGTCATAATTAAATTTTATGATGTTCTTAATAAGTGTAAGTAGCTTGATCAGGCTGTCATTGCAATCATTTCCAGACCATAAAACTTTTGTTATTGCTGGAAGGAAGTTGATATCCTGAATGATTTTGATGACAGACTTGTTTCTAGAATTAATTGATGTATGCAGAAGATCAATACAGTTGGTGACTACTGGAGATTTATTATCACTTGTTTGAGTCAGAATATTGTAAATGTTGGATATAAAATTATAAGATTCAAATGAATTGAAATCTACGTCTTCTGTAATGTTTTGTTGAATGAGGAACAGCTTGTTCTTGATAGCTACATCATTTGTTGAAGATAAAAAGTTTATGCTGCTCACTAATTTGTTAAATTCGAGAATATGTTGATGAATTAACGACATGTTTGACTGGATCTGCAAAATTTCAATAGATTTCAATGGATTAGCTTCCTACTCGAAAAGCTACTAATAGATTACTGTCTTACCTACTAATTCAGCTCTTAAAAATGATGAGAAACTTTATATTTTGGCTTAAAAATTAATTAAATGTTAAACTAAAGTTGAGATTTGACCGTTAATGTTTTCAAAAAATTTAATGTCAATTTTTCTTGAAAAGCAATGCTTTGATGGCAGTTTGTCTGTCTGGCTGACTTTTCGAATTATTTTAATAACTTGAAAATGAGAGCATTTGGAGATAACTGGTTTTTTGTAATAGATAGCTTCCAAATAACTGATAAAGACTGCGTATAATTGGTTTTATATTTATCACTAGTTTTTTGGTAATTTTAAGTTTTAAATTTTTGGTTGATGCATCATTGATATTGGATTAGTCACAAAAATTTAAATTTTACAAAACTGTTAAAATTTAAATGTACAAAAGACGTTAAATTGGAAATAAATTGACAAAGATTGCTATGCGCTCAAGTTTTTCAATGAGAATGAGAATTTTTAAAATTTTAAAGATCAAGTCAAGTAAAATGTTGTCAAGTTGAACCACATGAAGTTGCATCCAAAAATTCAAATCAACTTCAACGGTTTTTGTTGGATTTTGTTTCTTCAAAACATCAAAACATTCAGTCAGTTGTAAGAGATTAAAGCGGTTAGACGTGTGTCATTTGTGTTCGTAAAAAAAATAATGAAATAATATTAATAAAGAGAAGAAAGTTGAATGATTCAATGTCAATAAAAAAGGAAAGAGAAAAATAAATGTCGTAAGATGTGAAAATAGTGAGAAAATGTCAAGTTAAATATATTAAATTAATATACAAAAAATAAATAAATAGAAGGAATAAGGAAGAATGTGAAATATTTCAAAGAAAAAAAAACGATTCAAATGTGCATTGCGAGATATTTTTAATTGTATCAAGAAGTGGAGTAAAAGTGAATAAAAAAAAATTAAAGTGTACACAAAAAAAAATGAAGTTGAATGTGCTGACTTTTACGATATTATTCGCATTTCTAAACGAATCATATTCAGAAACGACACGACAATCAAATGCCAAGAAAGTTATAATTACAAAATGTTGTAGAATAGGTGATTTATTAAATTATAATGGAATTTGTGATCCGGGTCTTGGAAGTTCGACATGGGCTCCGAAAGTCTTTTTACCAAAGAAAAGGACATTTTATGAAAAACCTGGCCTACTACCATCATTTTTTAATGTTAAGGAAGAAATAAGACCGAATTGTAATGCACCAGAATTCTTTAAGAGCTCTGATGTCTACATCGTCGGTAATGGATCAATTTATCTAAAGAACAAACATATCACAATTGAGAATTACGAAAACTTTTGTGTCGATCAAGATTTTAGTTTAATATGCCGCAACGATCAAGAATTAGTGCCTGATAATATGACGACAACAATAAAGTTAACAAAATGCTGCGGACCAAATGAAATATATGCGTCGAGTTCGTGTATTGGAGCAAACAAAAGTAGTGATCCGTTATTCAATCCAAATGACGACGGACTAAAAATGAAATTTGATTTCGACTATAAATTTCCAGACTGCGATGGTTCTAATGAGTTTGCTATTGCTGGCCTATTTTTGAGTTCTAATTATGATTTAAGTACAGGTCATGTGAAAACGGAATCGGGAAAAATATTTCAACGAGAACAATACTGCCTCGATCACGTTACTAATGATAAAAATTATGAAGGTGTAAAAATTTTCACATGCTCTGAACATTACAGCACAATTCCACCTAATTTGAATCATCATCAAGACGATACGCGTTTTGCTATTTACTCAATTGGCCTGCTTATATCCGTGTTGTTTTTGATTGCAACATTGGCAGTGGGTTTTTTGCTACTTTCCAATCATCATATGCTTCACTGGCGTTGTCAAACAAATTATGTCATATGCTTACTGATTGGTGACTTATTATTGGCCATAACACAAATATCCGGAACGAATCTTCATGGACCATCTTGCATAATTATTGCTCATTTAATGCATTTCTTCTTTCTTGCCACATTCTTTTGGCTTAACACTATGTGCTTCAATATTTGGTGGACTTTTCGGTAAGTACAAAAACATATTATACAGAAAAATCGAAAGTCTGGGAACACAAATTGCACTTCCTTCTCTCATTCCTTTGTTTTTTTGTTTTACATTATTATTGCTTCTTCATTCACAATACGATTTTGCGTGTGTAATATATTACGAGATAACTGTGTAAATATAGTTCTTAGCATTGTTCCTTGCCATGTTCACTCTCACATCACATTTTGTGTCTGATTTATGATGATTAGAGAGAATCTATAAAGCTAATTAGTCTAAACAGAAATAATCAGTGATGAAAATGCGTTATAAGCTGTAGTTTACGTAAAAAATATTCTAAAGCTGACATTATTAGTAATTTTCTTTTCATTTCATTTAATAACGCAATTTCTGTATAATCCCTTATGAGAATATATATATTTATGTATAGATGGAAATAAGTGAGAAACTATGTTACTTTACTTTACTAGATCTATTATTTATTTGTTAGTGAGTGAGTGAGTGAGTGAAGGGGACAGATGGTTGTACGAGCATCTGTTATTTCTTATACTCTCTCACTTTTTTTTTTTTATTTTAGCTCTTTTTCATTGATGACAGTAACAAAACAACATTATTCAATTTTTATTTTTCCTTTCTTTTCTTCTAAAAAAAAAAATTATGTGTCTTGTACGGAATTTAATTTATTAATATGCTTTGCTCACAAATTCGACCTTGAATTAGATTTGCTATTAAAATAGATCGACGCGGTAATATGTAAGACATGTCTACAAGAAAGGGCCGTGCATTTAGTCATTCTTGACATTTCTCAGTCTATTAATCTATCTTAGTCGAAAATTATATATCATTAAGCCGCGCGCACAAAGTTAAAAACTCATTTATTGACACATTTTTCACCACTATACAATTATCTAATGTTATAGAAAAAAATATATAAAAAAAAATTGCACGAGTCAAGATCATTCACATATTCGTACATACATACATGTAGATGCTATTAATATTGTGGCTGAATGAAAATAATTATCTGCGTGCGCGATCTAACATTTGGAAATACCATCATCACTGAACGACTCCTACGCCGCTGAGATTGTGATCAAGAGATGAAATTAAAAGAAAAAAAAAATGTTTTTTTTTTCTCCTTCTCATAGTTAATTCAGAATACTTTTCAATCATTACATGTCTCATAATAAGTGGAGAACCTTGAATGTTGTTTTATTTTTATTGGATTGAAGGCAAAGAAGAAAAAATAATAAAATAAAAAAATAAATGTTTGAAATATTTTTAAAGAAAATATGTTTGGGAATAAATTTTATATAAACTCATTCACTTGTGTAGAATTTATAGAAAATGAAATGAATTGAAATATGAGAGGCGTCTGTTTAATTCTTCTTAAATTACGTACTTCATCCCATTGCCTAAACAAAAAACTACACGACAAGCAACAAAGTAATAAAACTTTGTGGTAAAGTCGCTTTTTCCTGTCTTTAGTAGTTGATATAGGCGCATCTTAGCTGTGTATCATTAGTTAGTGAATTTGTTATTAAAATTCATTGAGAAATAACGAGGTTCTGGAATTTCTAACTTGAAAACCTTGAAATGTATTTTAAAACCATTAAAAAGTTGCTAAAATATTTCAGAACCTTATAAATTCTTTCTGAAAACCATACAATGTCCAAGACTTTTGTAAGGTTTTGACCAGACATTTATAAAGCTTTAAAAACATTTGAATAGTTTTCATAGAAATTTTCAATCACTTCACAAATCCCAAAATGATACAATAACTCATTATCCCAAAGAAATAATGAATTAAAAAGAAATAAATGAAGGAACGTCGAAACTCTCACTCGAACTTTGATGCTTTCACTTTTTTTGACGCTTCACAACAATTGTGGTATTCACAAGGCGTGGACACTCAATATTATACCAGGATTATTGGGATTATCGGGATTATTGGGATTATTCAGGATTATTAGGATTATTTGGGATTATTGATATTTTTGAGCATATTACATCATGATTAATTAAAATTTATACTCTATAACACAATTCAATATGAAAAATTTAAGTATTATTATGTTCGTGACGGATTCTGCATGATAATTTTTTAAAAAAAGAAATAAATAATCCTAATAATCCTGAATAATCCTGAATAATCCCAATAATCCCAATAATCCTAATAATCCCAATAATCCTTGCATAAATTTTTTAGCTCTTTTATTGGGTTCTTCATGCTTAGTTTTATGTTTTACGTTGGATTTATAGTTAGATTGATGATTTTTATCAATTTTTAACTTTTTCGATACATAGATAATGAATTTGTCAATAATCCCAAAATCAGGATTATTCAGGATTATTCGGGATTATTGGGATTATTCAGGATTAATCCTAGTGTCCACGCCTTGGGTATTCATCAATAGTTCTGACAATTCGGACCATCTCATCATCTCTCTTTCTCTCTGATGTATATCTGATGGACGAGAGTTGAGATTTCTAAAAAAAGAAATGAAACCTTTCTTGCCTATTAATATAACAAGCCTTAACATTTTCATCGTTACCATTGTGTTACTGGCTGTGTTCGATGCACTCTCCATGATAAATGTTGTGTGCTTGCCACAATTTGTCCATCAATCTGTTATTTACATTTTTTGAATCTATATCTATGTCTGCAGGCATTGGGCTAGTTTAGAAAATCATTGTTGACATCCTAAGCGAGCAACAAGCATGCATCTATGCTCTAATCCATCAAACAGATCATTTTGATTTGAAAATTTAATTTTTCATTATTCAAATCTGATGGATTTGTGGTCAGAATGACTTTAATAGCTTTTGAAAATTCAAAATCAATTAATATCAAGGCATAATGATATTTTTTTTTTTTCTAAATTTTGTTTTTTGAAATAAATCCGTCCGTGTATTTGCAATTTGCGAAAAAAAAAAGAAAAATAGTTAAAGTTAGACAATAAGCCTCACAGATGTTGTTATTAAGCAAAATCATCACCCATTGAGCTATGATTGCTTTCACTGTCGAGTTGTTAGATTCAGCAAGATTCGTGAAAATATTTGAAAACATTTTCACATTTTTTTTTGCAATTAAGCTGGTGATAAAGCTGCTTCGGATTACTGAGTCATTTTCTCGCAAATAATAATAATGATGATTTTAAATCATTTTCATAATTCCGCTCATTGAATTCTTTCATTTGTTTCATAATAAAACCTGGTTTACGAATCAATTTTCATGTAGCTATCATGTTTCTATCAATTTTCATGGGATTCACTGGGAATCACGACTTGTAATTCTGTGAATAAAATTATATAAAATAAAAATTATTTGATACGGTCTCTGCCTTATTAGGTAAACGACCTACAATGAGCAACTCTCAACAAATCAATTATTTGACACAATATATATGTGGAATTTGTCAGTCTGCTTTAATAGGATTAAAAAAAAAAATAAAAATAAAATATGAATGTTTCTTTGACTCTCAATTGAATGTATGAGAAGGTCTCGCGAACAATCGACACTATCCTTAAGAGAATTAGATCTTATTGGGGTTATTTTGCTAGTTGTGACAAAAATAATCTGCTCTGAGTTTCAAAACGTTCAAAAAAACAAGTTCACATAATACCTTTTCAAAAATCCAATTTCTTTGACACAGTAAGTCATTCCATGTCTAACCCCAAAGTCACGTCGATCTACATAATTTTTTTGAGAGGACAATTATACTTCCGGCATTGCACAATGCTTACCTCACTTAAATGTGTGTGAAAAAGAACACGTAACAAATTCAAGTCACTAAATAGCAAAGAAAACTTGCTGATTTGGCACTCATAGTCATTAACGATCTACACAAGCGCTGAGTTGCTTTTTAGCTGAAATAAAAACAAAAATTCCATTGACACTCAATTATAAATTCAAAAAAAAAAAAAAAAAAATCAATTTTAAGAAGAAAAATTAAAATAAAATTCTTTAGTCATTCAATCAAATATAAACAAGATTTGAGTGCGATAATTTAATAGCGAAAGGCATTTAAGTGTTTATATTCGTTATGTCTTATACAAGTCGATGGATATATAACAAAAAATATTTTATTCTTTCTTTTTTTGCTGCTTTGTTATAATTTATTTTTTTAAAAAAATATAATATTGTATATTATGAATCAGAAGTGCGGGTTGAACGCACATGATAAAGAGCATTAATTTCGTTTCTCACTTCTGTTACTTGCTGTATCGGAAATTGATGTTCATAAATTTTCATAAAATTACAATCGATATTCGATGCACCCCTCATACACATATATAAGTACCATATAACGAAATTTAAATCCCAAAATGCATGTACGAAATGGGACAAGGGAATGAGAATGAAATGCGGTACATTTTGTAATTAATGATAACGCAACTCATGATTTATTACAATCAAAATTATATTTCTGTTATTTTCTCACGTTTTTACAGAGATTTTAGACCAACATCAATGGAAAAATCGCAAGAATCGCTCCGATTACGCATATATGAGGTATATGCATGGGGCATGCCAATTGTTATTACAACAGTCGCTGCCGTTTTAGATAATTTACCAGAGAGTCCAACTGATGCCTTTCTTAGGCCACGTTTTGGTGAAAATAAATGCTGGTTTTATGGTGAGTTTCTAATTTCTTTTATAAATCTCATTTCTTTCAGCAAAGCTAGCAATAATAATAATATTAATAATAACAAGTAATAGGCGAAAAGTAAAACTTCAAAAAGTGTTTACATACAAAAAAATCGTGTGTAAAAAAAGCAAAAAGAAACCCGAGTCATAAATACGCCATTTTCGCTATAAAATTGCAATTTAAGCCATAAATTTTTATTTTTTTATTCTCCTTCTTTTGCTGCCTTCCCTTCTAATTTAAATTGTTGCAGTATGTTCTTTCGTTCCTCTATATCTCATGTTCGCTGTTTTTATTTCTGCAAAATATCTATCCTCACACTATTGCCATTAAAAATTAGTCTGACAGTTGAATGCATAGATAGACTTTTTGCCTTCCTTCATAACAGATCTACAGACGTACAACAACAAACGCCGGCAAACAGCACATAATCAAGCATGAAAATCTTTGAAAAAATTTCTAGTTGCAGTGATAATTGCGCATTTTGGAATTTTTAAAACTCAATAATCAAGAGTTTTTTAAAAAAAATTTAAAGCTATTCGATGAATTCAACAAACTCTACTTAAAATCCCAATCTCTACACCCAAAATGAGCACGAATTTGCACAAGTTCGAAGAAAACACGCGAAACTAAAAAGCAGGAAGAGAAAAAATTATATTTTTACTGTCTTCTGAGTATTTTTGTTACGCGGGAAACCGTCGAGCGAAAAAAAATAAAAACCGGAGTGTGTTACTCATAGTACGGCATGAAAAAAAGAGTAAACGAGAAGGAAACCTAAAAGAAATTGAGTCTTTTGCGATAAGTTTTTTTAAAAACTGGTTTTTCCTTTTCAAAATAAAAAAAAAATTTTAAAACAGAAAAAAAGGATGAACATGAAATATTTCTTGTGTGCTGTAGAAAAGGAATGGAATAAAAACACTTTCTCATGGATGCTCAGTTCTATTCTTTGTCTGAATAATTTTGTTTTTAACATCTTCTTTTTCTTCTATATTGCTGCTTCTGATGATAAAGAATTGTTTTTTTTTCCTTGTTTTAATGATTTTTTTTTAATTTCATCATTCCGTCTTAATATTCTTTAGTTTGCTTGCATTGCTATATAGACAAGCAAAGAATGAAAAGAAGAAGACGAATGAAGAATTCTACTTGAAATAAGATCATAAATTCTTTTCTGTATTTCCCTTTCGTCTCGATTCTTATTCTTATTATTCATCATTCTTCTTCTATTACTTGATAGATTTCTCTTTCGCTGCTTTGTTGCTTTTCTGCGGTCTAGCGTAAACACATTGCTCCGATTGCTTATACATAATCATACCGTATGTATATAAACTTTATATTTTGCCATCAGCTTCATTATAGAGGAGTCTTCTAAGAATAAAAATATAAAAATATATCTTCAACTTGATCGCTTTTGCTTCTTCGTTATAATTCTTATTTGCCTTCTTCTCTTTCCCTATTTGATTCCTCTAAGCATATTCCGCAAAATTGAGGTAGTTATGCTCTCAGTTTGACTAATTGACTGATCAAATTTTTAATTGGTTGGATCGATATTTTTTTAAAATTTTATTTCTGCTATAATCCGAAACGATAGAAAGTTAATTCCATTGTTATGTGATGTATATAAGGCATTATAGCTTGCTATTCAACGCATTGATTACATTAAAATTTCATTAATTTTCGACAATCAAAATATAAACATGATTTCAGTCAGTCAGCAGCTATGAATTTTAAAATTATTAAATTTCGTTAAATTTTATGCTCGATCGTTTATGGGAAACAATAAAATTGATCATTTGAAAGTCGCAATTTCATCATTCGTGCACAAACTACTTCACCTCTCTTTTTTACATTTTTATTTTCTTCCCATCCACGAATATCTTTGTTTTCTCAACATCTCCAATTATTATTATTTCTTATATATCCATTTCTTTGTCTCCATCGTTCCTTTCATTTTTAATATTATTTTATTTTTCTTTTATTTTTTGCTCGATCAAGCGCGCAGATTTGTGTAAGCAAAGAAGGTACAAGAGAAGAGAGGCAGAATAAGTTAGCATTATTGTCTTATGTCTTTTTTTTCATACTCTGTTTTAAAATAAATGCATGGATGAATGAATGGAAATGAGCGTGTATATATATTGTATTTGAGAGGTCATTAGCAACTTGATCAGAGGTAAATGTTTATGGCAAAAAAAAGAAAAGAAAAAATAAGAAATGGAAATAATATTTTTAGTTCTTTTGATGGCGATGATCGTTGGAAGATTGTGGGGTGTCTAGCTGCGCATTTTATGATAGGACAGTTTTGGTTTATGACGCGAAATCGTGTTTCTGATTTGGACTTTTATGTTTTAATTGCTATTGAGGATACTTTATGGGTTTCGTGGCCTGGTAAAGACGCTTGAATGTTTATGCTTTGTTGCCAAATTGAAAATGCAAGCAAATACATCAAATTGATGATTTCAAGTGCCATTGAGTAATACAGTTAAGATCCTTTGCTGTAAATTATATGATAGTTTGTTATCTGATCAAATATAGATCATTCTAATCTTGATTATTCTTCAAACTACAAGAATCTCCCCTAATAATCTTAATCGTCATTAGGGTCCGTTCACTAATTATGTTCGCGCTTTTTAAGGAGGGAGGGGGTCTAAGATTTTGTAACAGGTCAAACAAAAGAAAAAACAAATTTCATACAAAAAACGTAACAAGGGGGGGGAGGGGGATATGGTTTAAAAAGTCGTTTTTTGCTTAACGTATTAAGTAAACGATTCCTACTTTTAAAGACCGTCCAATAACCCCCTCAAGAAATGCTTTGCAGCCAAATCACCAGCGATCATCATCATTATTCAGCAAGTGTGTCCCGCAAGGCAAGATTTGATTATTTCATTTCCACATTTAGAAATAGATTGGCGGATGAAGATCATCATCACGAGAATTAACTCAATTTTTATACTTAATGCTTATTGTTATTACAACGCTATGAAATTCTTGCACGAAAATAATAAAAAGGCTTGCTTGCTTGCCTGCGTTAACCGTAAAAAAACAAACGGAACATGCATATTTGGCATGTTGAATGTCGATCGATTTTTTTTAATAAAAAGTATTCTCACTCTGTCTCTAATTTCCGCTATGAAATTTAATAGGAAAGAATTTATAAAAGTTCATACTTCATACCATGCAGCAATAATTGAAACGTACTTCAATCTTTCTATCTTTTTACTTTTTCGAGCATTTCATGTATTGATAGTTTCACATTGACTTTACCGTTTACTTTTTTTTTTTCTTTCCTAAGAAATAAAATTTCTATACTGCTTTTTGTGGACTACGGCTGCTTTCTTTCAATTCTCACACATACATTATTTTTTCTGCCTTTTTTTATTCGCCAATATTATCGACTCAATTTCAATCGGTAGTTTGATGTTTATTCAACAATAAATTCTCATGAAAATATTGCGAAATAATAAATTTCTTAATGTAAAGTCTCTGCTTAATATTTTCTCTAATGTGTCTGGCGAATGAAAAGGATGAAAATTACTGGCTAACGTGTGTATATTTTATGAGGTGAGACTTAAAAAATTGGAAATTAATTTTTTTTTCCATTATAAAATTTTAAAATAGTTTATTTTTGGGAGAACTTCATTGTCAGCAAAAATTAACATGAGTACGAAAATAAGATGGAAGAAGAAGCCAAGATTTTGTGTGTGGTATGTTCCTCAGAAATACGACAAAAGAGACAGAAAAAAAAGAGATTCCATATAGAGTAAGCACGAATGAAGTAAGCACTCGGTAGATGAATAACCGATGCAGTATGTGTATGATGATGAAAAAGGAATTCCAACCCATTTGATTGTTGAGGGTGTAAATGACACTTTAAAAGTCTGTAGATATATTATGAGCTTGTGCTGTATGTATATATGGTGAACAATTTAAAGCACACTGAACTTCTTCATATCTTTCTATCTTTGTCTCTGCTCAAATACAATTATATTTTTATTATACACGAAGGACATAAATTCATTGATGATGTATAATTTTCCATAAATGTTACTGCCTATTTAGGACTTTTTTTTAACTGTATGCTTGTCCTTCAAATTTGCATCTGCTGACATATGTTTTTCATAGTAATTTGTTATTTTGTAATTTTCTGACTTTCCAATTTTGTATCATAAGTTTGAATGACGCAAGATTTCGCGTCAATTGAAGCAAAAAAAAAAATAAAATCTTTATATGCGAATTATTTTTAATGCTGCATCTTTTAAAAAAATTGTTTATTCTTTGCATCATTTGAAGCTAAATTTCAATCACTTTCTGCTCCAAAAGATGCAAAATTTAAGAAATTGAATAAAATTGAAACAAAAATATTCAATAAATACGAATTCTATGGATTAACCCTCACAGACACAACCTGATCGGCTTCTCTAAAATTTCTTTTGATTAATATTTTATCAAAATCAATGTGACACACCACATAGTTCATATAAAAGCTGTTAATATTTCAGTATTATAAATGAAAGTGCCTCTCGAATAAAATGCCTCCTTATCAATTTTAAACAAGTCTGTGTCGATGTCTACGTCTGTGCCTCTATGTCTATTATTCTCCATATCCACATACAAATTGCTTTTTACACATTTTCAAGCCTTTACCTTTTGCTGCTTATTCCTCATGTATTCGTATGTTTAATCATCATGATGACGGCTCAGACATACAGACATTGCCAGTAAACAAAAAGGTGTCAATAATTTTCATTTTAAAGAATTTTTTTTTTTTCATTTCTTCCTTCTTTTTATCGTCTTTCTCTTCCATATTCATGTATTAATGTATATCTTGAGCAGACCAAATAAATTTAAATTTTTTTTGAAGATGAAAGACATATCACATGTTTTCCTCAACTAAATTGTAATCTACACATGATGCATGTACAGTAGCAAGTTGATGGAAATTGTTCGTTATAACAAGATGGAATGTCTGTTTGATTTTGTCGATACGGGCACGTATGTTAAAAGCATTTTGAATTTTTCAAGTAATTAGTTAATTTAAATAATGAATAAATGTGTTTACTTCCTTGTTCGGGAGCTATGTAGCTATTCCATTTAGTCGAGTAAACAAATGAGAGGGAAATTGCTGAAAATGTAAAGAATTAGTCAAGAAAGTAAAAAATTCGTAAAAATGATTTTTCAGCACATTATTCTAGTTTGTATGAAGCTTGAATATTTTGCTGAGTAAGATGCTTTTGTTAGGTCTTAATGTCTGGTCTGTTTAATTTTCACGAAATTTTTGCATACGTGTTATTTTCATAAAAACTTTGAAAATTAAGAATTTTGTTTAAATTTTAAATTTTTTAAAATTCTTAAAAATCACACATGAAAATGCGTTTTAGACAAGAGCACATGATAAAGTCAATACGAGTGGCTTCTTCATTTCCTACGTTCGCATAAAAAAATGCTTACGATTGCCAATATTTTATAAATATGTATATGAACTCACCGACTCTCAAGTCAGCCTCTTGCCACTGTGTGGTGTGTAAGGAAAGAAAACTTTTTTCTGCTTTTTTTTTCACACGCAAAAGAAAGGAAAAATTTTTATTCTCTCTCATGTTGTTGCTGAAAAACTGGTTCAATTTTGTTGTCACAATTTTCTTTTCACTCTTCACGATGCGATACTTTAAGTCATCAACAAATAGCACTTTGATGAATATATATGACTCTTGAGTGTTTCTTGCTGTATATATGATGTGAGGTGAAAATATGACAAGTTTCCGTAATAAAAAAAATTCCCATAAAGAAAGAAAGAAAAAAAAAATTAGAAATTTATTTACATGCGATGGCGTTGTTATGACATTGAATTTAAGATATAATTAACTATCTCAAACATAGAAAATTTTTTATTCGTTGCGGTCTGGTCGCGATTTATGATAATTGATCGACTTCTTAGGTCAAGACTTATTTTTCTCGTTCCAGCTGAATGTTATTAATTAGTGAACAATTTTTCAATCAAACTCAATTAATTTTAATTCTTTAAACAAAAAAGAAAAGAAAAGAAAAAAAAAACATCGTAAAAAATTCATTTACGATGTACCTGAAATGTGTGGCTGGTAATCGTAAAATTTTTTGCGCGATTTCTATCATTAAATGAGCATGATCTGCACTAGGATTTAATTGGAATTTAAAATTTTGCGTGGGGATTTTTCTTTTTATGATCATTGTGATGGCTTTTTAAACGTCACTTGGATTGCTCGTAAATTAAAAGAAGAAATAAAAAAAAAAATAAGTTGATGCAAAATTTAATTCGTGCAGGAAATTTATTCTCGTTTTAATCATCAATTCGTGTGGCGAGGGATCATTTGTTTGTGATCTTTTAGGCTTTGGGTATCTGACTTATAAGTTCAAATATGTTTCTGAATTGTTATCTACTTCATTTGATTACGTTCAGGGGGAGGGGGAGGGTCAAACAATAGAAATTACAGAAAATTTAGATTTTTAACCTATCACATCGCTTACGGCTTCTAATCATTAGAATTGATCTTTATACCCTAAATTTTAGCTTACTTGAGACTTAATATTCAAATTTGAATTTCCAGACTTCAAAATTTTTTTAATCTGCTAGAAGAAATTCGCTAAAAAGATAAGATTAGTTTAATCAACAGAAAAAGTTAATAAAATCCAATTTCTCCGTCAACCCAACTGATAAACGACCCCCAAGTCATAAAGTCAATTGCAATCCACGACTTCTTTTCAATTTAAACTCAAAAGTCACAAAACAATCACGATTTTTTTTTAGAGTCAAAAAACTTGAAAAGCTATCATAACTTGCAGATCAAAACGACTTAACCACACCAATAATCTCTCTCTTTAAATCTTGAATAACCAAACTAATGAGATTTTTTTTATTCTTCATGTATCGTCTCTCAATACAGTCGATGGAACAATGTACATGTCTCAAAACCTCTAATTTTAAATTAAATTACTTTCTTTAACTTACCATAAACATTTCTTGTAAATCTTGTAGAACATCAGAGTTGGCAAGCCGGTACCTACAAGTAGAAACCGGCCACCGATTATCACCTACTGTAGGTGCAACCGGCCGCCGGTCGCTACCGGTTGCAGGTACTACCGGCCGCCGGTCGCTACCGGCTGCAGGTACTACCGGCCACCGGCCGCCGCCGGTAGTAGGTGCAACCGGCCACCGGCGGCCGCCGGTAGTAGGTGAGTAGGTGCTACCGGTCACCGGATGTAGGTGCTAATGGTTGTAAATAGTAGATTTTATAATTGATTTTTGTTTATTATTTTGATTTTGATTTTGATTTTATTATTATTTTGCCGCCAAAAAATGTTCAACTAATTCAATTTTAGAAATTTATAAAGACATAAAAATAAAAATGTTTTAAAAAATTAAAATTTTTTAAAAATATTTTTTTTTCCAATTGCTTAGATTTTTTATTTTCTAAATTTTTTAAATTTTCTATTTTTTTTTTTTAATTTTTAAATATTTTTAGAAAATTTAGAATTATTTAAAAAGTTTAAACTTTAAACAATAAAAAATTAAATATTTAAAAAAAATTAAAAAACTTTGAAAAGTTTTAAAAATTTTTAAAAATCTTTAAAAAAATTTAAAACATTTTAAAAAAATATAAAAATTTTTTAAAAAATTTTTAAAAAAATTTAAAAAAAAAAATTAAAAAATTTTTAAAAAAATATAAAAAGGTTTAGAAATTTTAAAAAAAAATTAAAAAATTTTTAAAAATTTCAAAAAGTTTTAAAAAATTTCAAAAAATTTTAAAAAAATTTTAAAAAATTTTAAAATAATTTTATCTTTTTAAAAATAAAAAGATAAATATTATGTTTTTGAAAAAATGAAAATTTTTTAAAACTTTTTTAATTTTTTTCTTTTGAATATTTTTTTAAAATTGCTTAGATTTTTTATTTTTCTAAATTTTTTCTAAAAAATTTTAGTTAAATATTAAGATCCAGTAAGAAAATATAAGAAACAAGAAGATCCAGCACCAAAAAAATAATTTCAGGTAGAAAAACAAACTTTTAAAATTCTCAATTCTCAATTTTTTTTTAAACAATTTTTTTTATTTTTTTTTAAATTTTTTTAAAATTTTTAAAAAATTTAAAACCCAATTTTTTTAAATTGTTTTTTGAAATTTTTTAAAAAATTTTAGAAAATTTAAAAAAAAATTCTAAAAAAAATTAAAAAAAAAATGTTTTAAAAAAAATTGAGAATTGAGAATTTTAAAAGTTTGTTTTTCTACCTGAAATTATATTTTGGTGCTGGATCTTCTTGTTTCTTATATTTTCTTACTGGATCTTCATATTTAACTAAAATTTTTTAGAAAAATTTAGATAATTTAAAAAAATTAGAAAAATAAAAAATCTAAGCAATTCAAGAAAAAAAATATTCAAAAGAGGAAAATAAAAAAGTTTTAAAAAATTTTCATTCTTTCAAAATCATATTACCTAATATTTATCTTTTTATTTTTTAAAAATTTCTTAAAATTTTTTTAAAATTTTTTAAAATTTTTTAATTTTTTTTTTTAGTTTTTTAAAAATTTTAAAAATCTTTTAAAATCTTTTAAAATTTTTTAAAATTTTTTTAAAATTTTAAAAAAATTTTTTAAAAATTTTTTAAAATTTTTTAAAATTTTTTTAAATTTTTTTTAAAATTTTTTTAAAATTTTTTTAAAATTTTTAAAAAATTTTTTTAAAATTTTTAAAAAATTTTTTTAAAATTTTTAAAAAATTTTTTTAAAATTTTTAAAAAATTTTTTTAAAATTTTTAAAAAATTTTTTTAAAATTTTTAAAAAACTAAAATAATTTTTTTTTAATATTTTTCATTTTTTGGCGGCAACTAAAACAATAATAAAATTTTCTATTTACAGCCGGTAGTACCTACATCCGGTGGCCGGTAGCACCTACTGCCGGTAGCCGCCGGTGGCCGATTACACCTACTGCCGGTAGCCGCCGGTGGCCGATTACACCTACTACCGGCAGCCGCCGGTGGCCGGTTACACCTACTACCGGCGGCCGCCGGTGGCCGGTTGCACCTACTACCGGCGGCTGCCGGTGGCCGGTTGCACCTACTACCGGCGGCGGCCGGTGGCCGGTACTACCTGCAGCCGGTAGCGACCGGTGGCCGGTACTACCTGCAGCCGGTAGCGACCGGTGGCCGGTACTACCTGCAGCCGGTAGCGACCGGTTAGTAGAAGACAGCCGGTTGCCAACTCTGGAACATTTGGTGGATTTTAAGTAAATTAATTTTTTTTTCTCTCGTCTCTTGATCGGAAAGATGGGTTAAGTGGGAAAGCGCAAAAAGAGGCACAAATAATTTCTACTGGAAATAAAAAAAGAAAGAAAATAAAAAAAAATACACGAAATTTCTCTCGAGACGGTCAAGTGGATTGTCTTCTTTGTATGCATGGTACTCATAATGAATGGTACTAACTTGCTTACATTAATTCATTCTTTCAATACAAAAAAATTTCTCAGACCGAAAGAGAAAAACCGGTGCGGTAAAAATGATGATGAAATGCTAAAAGAGTGTGAGAGAGAAAGAAATTTACGCTTGATGGCACCATTTTTCCCCATACACACTACTCATTGTACTTTGTTTTGTTTTCACTTGAAAAAAAAAAATATGAAAAACATGACAGGAAAGTTATCTTAAGTGGATGAAAAAAAAGTGCATTTTTTTGTTTCAAGTAGATGGATAATTTGAAGCATTTTTGACTTAAGAAGTGTTTGTTGTGTACGGTTGCATTTAGAAAGCATGAATTTTGAATTTACAGCAGTTTATTTTATGTTTAATGCAGAGTTGAAAACAAATGAGAACCGTACAATTCCTTGATAATTTGTAATGTTTTGTCAGAATTTGTAAGGTTTTATTAGAAAAATTTGTAAGGTTTTGTCAGAATTTGTAAGGTTTTATTAGAAAAATTTGTAAGGTTTTGTCAGAATTTGTAAGATTTTGTTAGAAAAACCTTACAAATCATCAAGGAAGAAATTATACGGTTCTCATCTGTTTACAGATATCTGTTCTCTGGTTTAATGTATGATTTTTACTTCTATAATAAACTCAATAACTTAACACTTTTAAAATCCTCCTAAGTATCAATGCTCCTAAAATTAGCATAAAATTGCTCTTCTTTCAAAAAAAAAGACCCACATTAATGCCGCAAATGATCTCAAATCTGCATAATTATCGTGTTGTTGTCATTATCTTAACAAGCCACCTAAAATCCAAAAAATGAAAATAAAAGTTGTGACTTTTTTGTCGTCGTAAAAATGCACAACAAATTTCTTCCTCCTCGTTGATTCTTTTGATTTTTTTTCCCCTTACTGCAATTCGAGCACTGAAATTTGATTCTTACAAAACAAAAAAAAAGTATTCGCATTTCTTTATGTTGTGACAATTTTTTGCTGTCATTATCACATTACTTTCTGTCGCAATGGAATGAAATTAAAGAAGGAAAAAATAAAAGTTTTATGTCTTTAAAGCAATTTTTTTTATTGTGCTTTTCAAGGGCAATGTTGGCTGGCTGCTTGTTGTTAAAAAACCACAGAATTAACAAATATTTTAGTAGAAATTAAAAATATTTTTAAATTTATTTTTTATCTCCATTTTCAGGTGACATGGAAATATTTGCGTACTTTTTTGGACCAATTGGAATTTTGTTGTGCATAAATATTTTACTTTTCCTCTCGACCGCTCGACAATTAACTTGTGGATTATGGAAGCAACAAGATGTAAAGTCAACGACGGAACGGTAAGATGATTATTTCATTTAAGTTTCTTTTGTTTTAATTCTGATGTAAAGTAAGAGGTTGAAAAAGAAAATGAGCAAAATCAGTATCCGTTACAGAGCTGCTTTAGGACGTGTCTGCATGAAACTCGTTATTGTTATGGGAGTGACATGGATAATTGATGTGATTAGTTGGGCTGTCGGCGGTCAATACTATATTTGGTATGTTACAGACGTCATAAATGCACTTCAGGGACTCTTCATCTTTTTGGTTGTTGGACTTCAGCCACAGGTATGTTTATGTCAACATTTCTTTTGCTTTTACTTCTGTTTACTTTTTTTGACTGCACAATTATGCTTGTTTTTCATGAAACTTGAAGTTAATGAATTCGATCCGTAATTTGGTTCTTTTAAAAATTCGTTATTTTTTGAAATTTAAAAAATTTGAATTTTTTGGATTTTTATTTTTTTTTTGAACGTTACATTTTCAAATAAATTCTAGTCGTTATTTTTTTTCCAAATTTAGAAATTTTATCTAACCGGATCTTATAAAATCCTAATCATGAAAAATGCACAATAACTACAAAAGAAAAGATTAAGTGATGACTATAAGCACAGAAATTATCTTCAAGACATCACATTTGACTCAGCAATTTTCTGTTAAGTAACGCTGATGATGCAGACAATAAAGAGATGATGCATCGTCTATTTTAGAATATTGTGAATATTTTTATGATGCAAAAATTATTTAAGTACCTAAATGTGTCATAAACAGCGCTTAATGTCTGAGATTAATTTACTTGCTGTATGTTTATTGAATTCATCACTTTAAATCTTCTTTTTTTTATTGCCTAAAACATTTCTTTTTTCCCTAAAGATGAGTGGCTTTTTATGACCGTTCTCATTCTGTTTATTCTTTTATTTTTTGTTCAGGTGTGGTCCGCACTTAAAAGATTTTGGAGCTCTCGATCGGGCGATCATCGAGTAACAGGTACAACAAATGGTCCACAACATTCGATATCGTCACATGGAATGCCATCCCTAGATGCCAGTGTAACAAATCAAACAACAAATTCCAAAGTTGAAACAATGTGCTAATCGTACACGCTGAGATTGATTGGTGCCTGAAATATTTATGTAAAAAACTTTTTTTTTTAATCATGCCGTCATTGACCAAAACAAAAGAGAAAAAAAGTATCACAGCAATTTCATTAATTTACTGTAAATTGAGTGATTCTTAATAGGAGTAACAAATTTGTATACAAAAGCAACAAGCATACACAAAAGTATAAAAGAAAAAGATACCAGCGACAACATACGTAAAAAAATGTTCAAAGTCCTCGTGTTGTTAATCGAGGGACTTAAGCGCATTTTTGTCGCAGCGATCAGAAATCGATTAAATAGAAATTGCTTTAAATTGCAAAATCTCTTAATTCTTCTTTTATCATCAAAAACCCTGCAAGAAAATACAATTTTTATAAAAAAAAAACTATACAATAGTAACCAAAACCATTAAATACCGTTTTTCTAGCATGCTCTATACATGAAAAGTCTGTTTTCCCAATAATAAATACAAAACCTTCCAAAAAGAAAGAAAAAATTTTTGACCAAAAATAACGGTCAAAAAATTTTTAAATTCCAACGGTCAAAAAAAATTCAAATTTTTATCGAGGGGTTTTCAACAATTTTTTTCCTTATATAATGTTAAATCGTTGATTACAGGAATTGTAGATCGTTTAACGATTTTTTAATTAGCGATGCCGGAATAACTCGATAGTAGAAAGATAATTCATCATAACAGAACTCTTAACTATGTCTGGTTTCTGAGATCTCAGAGCTCATACAGCCTTGAACCAGCCAGCCAGCCAGCCAGCCGAACAAAGTGAAACTATAAGCGTCATTTTTTGCAAAAATGCGCTAAAAATTGGATGTGACGACGACCTAAATCCATAAATACATATTAATTTATTGCACACAAATGTTTGCATGTGCAGTTACTTAAGCATTTTTAAGTATTAAAAAAATATATATATCTATTAACTTCATAGAAATTATCTCATATCATTCATTCGCTAATGCTACACATAATAATCACATCAATCAATCATTATTTTATTTTTGTCTGTTTAATTTTCCTTTACATGTTGTGATAATTCGTAAAAATTTCTTTCCTTTTTCTGCTTCATTTTTATACTCTCTATATCACTCTTATTCATCTCCATTCATTGACAAATTAAGTATGTAGTATGTTTAAGAGGTCTCCATATGTATGTAATCTAGTAGTTTTTTTAAGTAATTTTGAGGAAATACAAGTATGTAGGCTTAACAAAAGTATAAAGTAGTAAGAAATGAATAATGTTATCAACTTTTTTTTCTATGCCAAAATAATAATCCAATCCTGCCAACAATTTTTTTAGCTGATAGGAAAAATAACAATGTAAATTTTTTTTTTGTATTCGAGTCTTTTGTATCTCCTTAAAAAAATGAGCAAAATGTGCTGTTGGAAAGTTCGAAAGGCGAAGTCAATGAATTTTGATTGTTTTGTGGCCGGTGCGATGTGAATTTTTGAATAGCATCGAGGTTTTTTTGTAAATGGGGGTTATTTGAAAGTGATGTTTGGTATTTATGGCATATATGCAGATTGAGCTTGACTCAATATGTGTTTTTAGGCTTTTTGATAATTTTTTGTGACATTCAGAAATAAAAATGTACACATCACTTATTTATAACCCCTAAAATAATCAACAAAAAATCATTCAACATGTAGCTTTAAAAAATTGGCATAAATTCAACGACCTTTAAGAAATTCGAAAATTATGTTAATTTATATGTGTAGATCACAAAGATCAAACAAATTATGCCTTAAGAGCCATAAAGCTACCAGCTTGACAAGCCTTTTGAACTCGACATCGCTCAGACAAAAAAAAAAAAATCGATAATAACACTTTTGATGATACTTAAGGAAATTTATTACAATTTTGAAGAAAAAAAATTTTTTATACGAAAATAAAAACTTTTTTGGGAATTTTTTTATAAGATTGAGAAAAAAAGAAGGAAAAAATAAAAGAAGGAGAAAGACTCAAAGAGAAAGTACTGCTAGCACAAAAAAGTATATAAAAAAAATATTTTTAATGATAGTAAGCAGCTAAATTGACTGAAATACCAAAACAATAAAACGAATTAAGATGCTAAAAAATTTAAAAAAATGAGAAATTTGTCTTTTTTATTGTCTTTATATCACCCATTCCTTATGTCTAATGACATGTCCATTTTTACTTAATTGATAGTGAATTGACTTTGATCAGTGGCAATCCAAAGCGATGGAGCAAAAAAATACAAAATTTAATTGGCCTTTCCCGTCTGATCGTGTCTAAGTTATTTTCGCTATTTTGTCGTTGTTTTACTTTAATTACAGAGTCGATTGTGGAATTTTTTCATTTATTTTTAGGTACTTGTGATGTTAATGTTAAATAATGTGTAATCATAGCAAACATTATTTAGAAAGAAAAATAGAAAAATCAGTTAATAAACAGATCTCGAATATATAACAAGTTTTGATTTAGTTTTAAATTTAACGGATTTTGGATTTTTGAATTTCAGAACTGTACAAATGTTTTAAATTCAACGAACTTTTAAAATTTGAATTAAGAAATCTTACAACATTTAAAGAATTCAAATTTTAGAACCATACAAATGTTTTCTGTAACGGTAAAATTTTAGAAAATCATTTGAAACAAATTCTCAATTTTCAAGCACATCCTAATATCCTACTCCACTTCACCCTTATGAGGTTAGTTTGCATACCAAATGAGCACATAAAATGAGAATTCCTAATTAATAATAAGTACATGAATCAACAAAACATTCAATTTCTCAGTATTAACCTTCACATGAGAAAACAACTCTGTTTGCATTACAAACAGACTATCTATATACAGGCTTTATTTGTTCTGACATGCAACGCTAATTGATGACATTTTTAACTTACAGCACAGCACACACATCAATATTGATTATGATCATCATCATCTTACATTCTGGGGCGTTTTTATTTACATTTTGATAACAAATTGGAATCAATAAATGTGTACATGCATTCATTCCCAAAAAATATTCCCATTAAATCGTCCCAAGAAATAATAAAAAATAAGAAATGACGATCGATTTGGGTCACTGCAAGCATTACGTGAATTAATTGAATTTTTATTGAAAATTGATGAAATCATTTAAAGAATTAATGAGGGAAGAAGATTATAATGATGACTGTGATTATTATAAAGAAGTAGACATGGAAATGACTGTGCTGTGCGAGGAAATAAAAAAAAAACGAATTAAATTCTTTCGATTCATAAATATGAGAAATGATTTAATGAGGCTTAAGTGATGAAAATGTGTTGGAAATATTAATAAAAATGAAACGTGATTAGAATTTTTAACAAATAAAATATCCATAAATTTAATTTTCTATCGTATATGAGATGCCGAGATATCTCTATGAGACATACATGTGAACACACAATGGACACACATTTATGCACAACAGATGGATGAGGGTTTTCCAACTCAACATGACTGATTTTTTTGTAAATGATAAACGATTTATGAATTTTGTATTTCATAATAATGTGAATTAAGTGCTAAAAATGTTACATGTTTGTGAGTTCTCATTCTGATCTCACATGTTGAGATAGTTATGCTGGAATTTGGTGCACAAACAATGATATATCTTTGAGAATAATTTTTATAAAAGAGAATTTCTTGTTTGTTACTGATAATGTGTTAATTTACGAAAAATTTCATGAAATGAAGCTTTTAGCGTTAAATTCTTGTAATAATTAAGTTTTGTGAATGAGTGATCTTTCATTTCCATTTTTTATCGTTTTGAACTGACGTGAACTTGAAGGAATGTCATAAGAATTTGTATAAAATTAAATTTTTGAAACATTTCAGGGTTGCAATGTAAGTTTTAGTTAGAATTGTAATGTTTTACAGAGTTGCAACACAGGCGGCCTACGCAAGGGAAAACCGTACAAATTCTTTATAATTTGTAGGGTTTTTCTATCAAAAAAAAATTATCGAGAATTTGTACGGTTTTGTAAGAAAAATCCTACAAATTATGAAGAATTTGTACGGTTTTCACTTGCGCAGGCAACTCTGTAGTTTTATAAGAAAAACCTTACAAATCATTAAGGAATTGTACGGTGAGCCCCGCGTGTGTGCAAACATCAAAAAATTTACAGAATTTAAATTAATTAAATTTAGTGCTTTATTACGAATTTAATAAGCTGGAATAGTAATCAGGAAGCAGTTAAGAAGTTTTTCTTCGAGGAGGAACAATGAGAACGGCCAGAAGAAGAAGAAAAAAGTCAAATTCTCCAAATCCGGAAAATCAAGTTGAGGTTAAAAAACTAAAAACAGGCAATGACGACAAACCAATGGATTTGGAACAAAATATGGAATCTATGCAATCAAAAAGTAAGACAACTAAGCCAATCTTCATACCAAAGTCATTACAGGAGATCAGAGTCATGCTGGAAACTGTTAATTTTTCAAGTCGTCCTCTGTGCAGAATAAGAGGACAATCATCAACTCAAGTTACTTGTTCCAATCCATCGGACAAGAATAGACTCATCGAATATCTAAGAAAGGAATCAATTGGATTCCATACATTTGCAGAACCATCAGATAAGCATCAATGCTTTGTGTTGAAAGGCTTCTACTTGACTTCATGCGATGAAATGCTAAGCATTTTAAAAAGAAGCGGTGTACCAGCAGTCAAAGTCAGTGACTTAATCCGAAAGGAAGATCAAGTCATTTTTATAGTTTATTTTGTTGATAGAATGAATCTTAATCAACTCAACAAGGATCATCATAGTATTGACTTTATCATTGTCAAATGGGAGCATCTCAAGAGGCCGAAGAACAAGGTGACACAATGCTTTAATTGTCAGCAGTTTGGCCACAATTCAAAAGGATGTGGATATAAATCAAGATGTGTCAAATGCGATACACAACATCCAGTAGGCGAATGTCAAAGAAAAACTCAAGTTGGCGATCCTAAGTGTTGCAATTGCGGAGGAAATCATTCAGCTAATCATCGAGGATGTCCGATATATAAAAAATATGTGGACTTATTAGTATCACGCACAAAAAAGACTACAGAAATCAATAAGATCAGCAAAATTGAGACATCACAGTTTCCAGCATTACCAAAAGTTCGGAAGAATCCAGTATCGACAAATTCAAGAATTGCCAATAGTGAATTGACTGCAACACAGCTCAATAGTCACATTACATATGCAGAGAAGCTTCAAGAAGCAGTCAAGATGGATAATCTTTACCAAAAATTAAATGAAGCTCAAGAGAAGTTGAAGAAAATCCCAGACATTGAAAAGACAATTAATGATTTTTGTAAATTCGTTGACGAATTGTCAGAAGTTCCAAATAACAATTCAGCTCGTTTTAGCTTATTGCTAAAATATAATATTGCCAAGAATGAAAACGACGACGAATCAAGTCAGTCGGACGAAGAAATGGAAGATGATTACATAATAGAGGAATATGATGACTCAACATGTGTAAAGAAAAGATTGATTAAAGGAGAAGAGTGGATGTGTGTTGGAAGAATTGATAATTTGACTGAAAGTGAAAAAATTAAAATGAAAATGAAAAAATAATTATTGTACATATTTTCGGAAATGTAAATGGTCTTTAAATAGCTTTAAGCTGATGGACCTTAATAAATATAATTAAGAAGAAGAAGGAATTGTACGGTTCTCATCTGTAAACAGGTGCCTGTATTGCAACCCTGAAACATTTGATTGGTTTCATTCAAGAGAATTTGTAGGGTTTTCGATATTTTTGAAAAGTTGAAGACAGAACCGCACAACATAAAACATTTATCAGATTTCAATTTTCTGTGAACTTTGAAACATTTATATGGTTTTAAAGCATTTGAACTATAAAAATTCGTTTTAAATTTAAAGAAAAATTTAATTTGAATTTTTAAAAACTGTTAAATTTTGAATAGTTTCCAGCAAACAAGAATGTGTTCAAAATACCTGAAATTCCTTTAACAATGCTTCTCAAATCATAATTTTCAGTCATTTTTCTCACTCTTTCCCATCGAATGAATGAAATCCAACTCGAATATTAAGCATGGCAAATATGTGTCAATTTTAATATAATCATTTATTGTTATTATGTATATGCCATGATAAATGACGAGAGGCATGCAGTCTAGTTATTTTCGCCTCCTTCCTTCATTTAAATCTCTTTACATTTACGTTTGTTTAATACAGAATCCAATTTTTCCCATCCACATACATCCCATCACAGCATGACTTTTATGTTGCAAAAAGTATTCATACTCAATTAGTAATTGATTGCGAATTCTCATTGTCAACATTCATTAAAAGGTATTGGGGTCTTTAAATATTTAGATCGCTCATATTGAGAGAGAAAGAAAGACGAGGAAGTAAATAAATTAAAGGATTAACTTCGTATCAACCTAAATATCTTTTTTTTTTTCTTTGAATGAAAAGCGTAATTTCACAGTTGTGATTTTCAAGTTCACGGTATGAGACACACTCAAATGCGATTTATAAACCTTAAATCAAATATTATGGTTACTGATTTATTCTTTTCTTTTCTTTTTGACTGTTGCTGACAAATTTTTAATGGATGCCATGTCAATTTGAATCGGATGGATTTTTGCAGAGCATTAACATAGTTTCTGCTCATACATGCCATTTTTCTTCTTGGTTTAAGGCCGATTTCTTTTAGCTAAATGAACGATTTAAAGATAATTTAATTGAACAAATAATTAGCTATGCTACGTTAGATGTTCATCGTTGTGGAATTAATCTTTTTTTGGAAGATTATCTTTAGTTTTTTTTTGGAAAATGTTTTGTTTTGTTATTTAATGTCTTTATTTTCTAAAGATAATTTTCATATTGGATATTATGAAAATTTCTTTTATAAAATTTTTAAATATTGGAGTATGAAGGGATTATTGAGACTTATGTTGAGGCTTACTGGTCAGAAATAACAATGAAATGGTGTAGATTTTAAGAAGACAACAAATAGAGCTTAATTATGATAAAAATCAGGTGCATTTGAATCTATGGTTTAAGAATTTAATGTTTCGTTAAAATTTTTAAATAAAAGCTTTTGATTCTTAAAACATTCACATTTTTGCAAATTTTTTTTTCAACTTAAATTTATTTTCAGTTTTACATTTTCAAAATTTAAATTCTTTAAAGATTTTAAATTTACATTTTTCAAGTCTTCAAATTTTAAATTTTTTGAATCTTTAAAAATTTAAATGTTCAAATATTAAAATTTTTTAAATCTTCAAAATTTTAAATTTTTTAAATCTTCAAAATTTTAAACTTTTCAAACTTTCAAATTTTCAAGTCTTCAAATTTTAAATTTTTTGAATCTTCAAAGCTTTAAGCTTTTAAATCTTTAAAATTTTAAATTTTTCAAATCTTCAAAATTTTAAATTTTTCAAATCTTCAAAATTTTAAATTTTTCAAATCTTCAAAATTTTAAATTTTTCAAATCTTCAAAATTTTAAATTTTTTAAATTTTAAACTTTTCAAATTTTCAAGTCTTCAAACTTTAAATTTTTTGAATCTTCAAAGTTTAAACTTTTCAAATTTACAAATTTTAAATTTTTTAAATCTTCAAAATTAAAACTTTTAAAGTTTTATTCAAAAGATTAAATTTTTTAAATTTAATTTTTTCTTCAAATCAAGTTCAAGCTTCTGAAAATTTTAAAATTTGTGATTTAAATTTGTAAACCATTAAAGTTCTACAATTTAAATGTTTTAAAAAATTTAATGTTCTAATTTTTAGGAAGACAATGAAACTTTCGTAACCGTTAAGATATGAAGAAATTAAGAATTCCAAATTGCTTTTAATAAAATTTATTTTTATTGAAATATAAAATTAATCTTCATTTCCTCAATGCACACTGAATCAGTAGCTAATTTATTGCCTGCAATATTGAACCACAGTAAATCGAAACCACATAACAGTTTAATAATTTATCATGATAATTTCAAAAATACAATTAACACCAACATTTGTACAGTTTGAAGATCATTTAATAAATCATATTTAATTCCTTTCTCTTTGAAAAATTACAGAACCGTTTTTCCGTCGACTAATTTCGACATATCTCATTTATGAAGAGAAATAAATCCATTTGTCATGTGCTACCGAAATCGCAAGATTCTGAGTCGCTGAAACACTTACTTACAATGACATTTATTATTATTACATTTTTCTTTTTTTCTCGACCTTAATGCAACTCAACCGAAATTAAGTATAAAGTCCTACCTAACACAGCAAAAAAAATCTATATTATTAAAAGCAATTTTTGCCGACACAGCAAAAAAACTATAAAGCTAGTTCGAGAGAATGCAAAATAGAATTTAAATTCTAATATAAGTGTAAAAAAATCAGAAACAGAAGAGAAAAGAGAACACATAAGACACCGTTAAGTAAGAAGCAGGCAAAGTCAAATTATGACTCTGTTTGTTTTTAGCATTTCTTTCACGAAATTCTTCCGAATGATTCTCGTGAGTTTCTTTTTTTGTGAGAATAAAAAGGTATTGTTGAGGTAGAGAATTTAGTTTGTGGAAGTGAAATTGACGCTTTTCAGTACATTTTTTGGTGTTGCGCAATATTTTGAAATTTTTATTTTTTTTTCATAATAAGTTTCAAAAATTAAAAAAAAAACGTTACAAATTCCAAATTTTTTTCTAATTCCAAAATTAAGCTAGAAGAAAACCCACAAATTATCCAAACTGAGTATGGTAGCACCTCCAATTTGAGAATTACCAACCTTAAAAGTCTTCTTTAGTGCTCATTACTATATAAAGTATAGGAATTATGAAAATAATGAAAAGAAAAGAAAAAAATTGTTGAAAAAGAATTTCTCTCTAACTGGATAATCTTTTAAAGACCTGCAAAATCCACTTCACATAGAATGTACAGATATATGAGACCTTTTATTCTACCTGCCATGACAATAAAAAAAGAGAATTTATCTTCAGATAATTTAGATATTTTTCTTGTAGAATCAAATTGTGTATGCATAGCTAATCACACACCATAAACGGACAGAGAAAACTATTTGACAGCATCAAATAATACGAGTGTACCGATATGTCAATAAATCATTATTGATTCCAATGCTTACGGCATTTTTTATTCTTTTAACTCAAAAAATCTTTTTTTTTTGTTTTATTACTTTTTCCAGCAAATCCAATTAAATTTCGATTTGGTTCTGATGTGTGTCCCACTATGTGTCTGAGTTATGTCTGTATATGCCAGACGTTGAGGGTGCTTGAAAATTAGTAATCGAAAATACATGACTTGAATTTTATTCGATGTGAAAATTGGGTATTATTTTGAACGCATACGTTTGTGCTTGTTGTGATCGATTCTGGTCCATTATTTATTCTAAAGCTTGCACTATTTTCAGATTTAAAGTTTAAAGAGAATTAAAGCTATCGATAGTTTTTGGGGGTAATGTTCATTAAATGCTATATTTTGGAGCTTATGTTCAAGGAGATAAAATTAATACGATGAGTTTACGTAAATTTTCTACGTATTTCTTACGTATACGTGATTTTACGTACGTTTTTCTTACGTATACGCAAATTTACGTACGTTTTTCTTACGTTTACGTAATTTTAGACACGTAATTTCTTTTAAGTCTACGTAAATTAAAATCAAACTTCAAAAACAAGTCACAAACATTCAAAATTAATCCTTAACCAATAACAATTCTCAGAAGTAATTAAATTTTCAAACAACCACAAACATAAGCTATAATTAGACATGAAGCAATTCGAAATTTCCTTAATGAATATCCTACAAATCCCCATTAACTTCAAACATCCAATCAACTTCGATTTCTGCATAAACGCTTCCCAATCGTGTTTATGACAATAAAAAAAGTGTAAAATTTGCATATCAAAGGTACACATCACGTTTGCTACTCATTGCGAAAACACCAGGCAAAATGAAAAATAATTAATTAAATTGGCTAACTAATTGAATCACAATGAATGGAACAGAGGAAAACCAAATTAATTTTGATTATATTTTTTAAAAGTTTCCGGTTGTTCTGAAAATGGCACCAGCTGCCGGGAAAAATTTTTTTTGTGCTTGGGATGGGTTGAAAGAGAGTGAGAATCATGCTT